>ML682022.1:1941744-1978619 GCA_007922195.1 Podocnemis expansa | reverse complement strand
GGGGCTGCAGGACCCCCGAGCTGGTGGCGGGGGAGCCGCGGGGCTCACAACCACTGCCCCCGCTGAGCCCGGGGCCGGAGGGGCCGGCGGGACCCGGCTCCCCGTGGCTGCAGCCCCCGCGGCAGGGAAAAGCCGCGGCCCCGGCTCCCTGCCCCGGGCTTTGCCGCCAGCCCTGGCGGCAGGGAGAGCCGGGTGCCCCCGGACCCCACTGTGGGGTTTGGCAGCAGCCCCGGCAGCGGGCAGAGCGGGGAGCCCCGGCACCCGGCCGCTGGGCTCCTGAGCAGCCCCAGCGGCGGGGAGAGGGAGGGCATCAGCGCCCCTCCGCAGGGCTCCCTGCTGGTCTTGGGGGCAGCGCCCCGGTGCCCTGCAGCTTGTCTCCCCTCAGCACCCTGGACAGGGTGCTGAGGGGGTGGCTCTTCCTCCCAGGGTGCTAAGCACCCTGGGAGGAAGCTCAGCCAGTTATTTCGGAACGGCATGTCCCGTTGGCGTTGTTTCGAAACAACCGTTTCGAAACAACGCTCTTTCGAAAGGCAACGAGGTTTAGCTTCTTTCGAAAGGACCACGGCCATTTCAAAAGAAGCGGTTTGCTTCTTTCGAAATGGCCGTGCGTCGTGTGGCCATGCCATTCCTTATTTCGAAATAACCTCTGTTGTTTCGAAATAAGGACTGTGTGTGGACATACCCTACCAGGGTTGTCCCTTCCCCCAGCTAGAGTCCCCATCCCAGGGCCAAGGTCTTACAGAGAAGACCCTACCACACTTCACCAGGTCACAGCCTACCTGGGGGTCAGGGTCACACCCCTTGAGGGGAACCAAGACCCCTTATTCGACTTGGAGTTTTCACCTCTCCCGTCGCCATTACAATCCCTCTTCATGCTCATGTGCTTGGCATCACTGGCACACACTGGCCTGAGCCACCCTGGCTTACCCCCGGGCTCCTAGGAGTCCAAGGGGTTTGACTTTGAGAGTCAAAGGCCTATTCAACTTCAGCCTTTCAGCTGAGAATTGCTAACCATTAGGCCTTGTTTAACAGATATTCCCTAGATCTGTGTAATGCTATGAAGGGTTTTAGCAGCTTCCTCCCATAAGAACACTTGGAGGATTAAGATGCCTCATCGAGGAAGGGACCTTGACCTCAAGCGAAGCCTTTATAGTGGCAGGGGATGCCTCAGACACGGCCAGCTGTGGCACTGCTACAACCGTGGCTGTGCACCAAGTGCCCTCTACCAGGACTTACAGTGGTCCACATTAGACCTTCCCTTTTGAGAGACGGTCTCTCTGTGCCCCAGCCACTGACTCCCTGATCTGTGGCAACTGTGACTCTAGGCCAGCCCTCAGAGCCCTGGGTATACTTATTCCCCAGGTGCTTCAACATTTGCCCAGCCCACCATGACCCCACGAACACTGGGGGTGAGGGCCCTCACAGTAGTCTCCCCCACCCACGAGCAAAATGGCTACTCTTTAGGGGCCTTGGACTGTGGTTCATGGTCCCTCCTTTCTCCCATTGAAGGTGATCAACTCCAATATGGTCACTTCTCCCTTCATCAAATCCAACCCTTGAACTTCAGGGCAGCACCCTAAATTACTTATGCTAAATGCCCCCTTGCAATCAGCCTTGCCTCTTCCTCTTCTTTGGTAACAATGCGTCTCCCTCTTCCCTTACCATACCCTTTGGGTCAAGTAAGGGCCTGGCAACTGGAGAACTTTCCTCACATGCACTCGATTCTAGTTGCATGTGCCCTTGGAGCCTTGGCAGAAATCCAGGGGTGATGGAGGTATGAGAAGGGGGCACATGATGCCCCACCACCACCACAACACCTGCTCTGCAGCCCTTACCCAGGGCTACAGCCCACTGGGATGCATAGGAGAGGATACCCACTCCCTATCCTCATACCCAGAGGCCCCTTCCCCACACACACCTTGTCCAGCCCCTCCCCCAGTCAGGCACACTGGGACAAGTATGCTTCTGCTTCGCTGCCCAAGAGCATTTCTTACTCCTGTTGGGCCGCAACAGATCTAGGAGGAAATTACTGTAGGATGGTGTACCCCACCTCCTAGGTGGTAGGTAAGAGGGTGAACTCGTACCCTCTTGTCCTCTACCTTTTCCCTCTTTGCCTCCCCAGGCAGTCCCCTTTTATTCTCAGGGCCATGGTCTTCAGACTCATATTAGGCCTGTCGCTCGAGGCATCCTCGAGTTCCACTATAGGGGTTTTTGCCTCTTCAGTTCCCATCCCTCCTCCCCAAGGACATTCACCACATCTCATTGGTCTGTCTGCCCACAGGAAAACCTCATGTTTAGCCCTCTACTGGAACCCCCTCTGCTCTGTGCCTTCCTCCAACCAAGCACGGAGCGCATTCCATCGAAAACCCCAGACAGCCATCTAGGAGCTGCCTTAACCTTTCAGTGGCATCCCCCTCCTTCCTAGAATCACAGCGAAGGGAGATAGTAGGGGATAGAACTCTTAACCCCATTGGTATTAATACACCTAAGTGAGCATACTGGAGGACATGTGGTCCTTAGCTCACAGTTAGTTCCCCTGCAGGACTCTGGCTCCCAAGGGAATTTCAAAATACTCAACAGGCTGGAAAGCCTGACGCCTTATGGGTGATGCTTTCATAACGTCCCCTCACAGTGGCCTCTCCTTGGTTTTTCCCTAACTAGGGGTTTCCTTATGTCCTCCTCCCCTCTCCCTGGGGTCTCTCTCTTCCCTTCTTCTACCCGGCACCTGCCCAAGCCTTACCTCTTCCAATATGCGGGGAGGTGCACCAATAACACCCCTCCCTTCTCGGAGTAGGCATTATAGACCACCTCCACCTTGCATCTTGGCTAAGTCATCATCTTCTCTCCTCAACAGGATCTATGCAAGATCCCTTGCAGCTGGCCTGTTGCAGCTGGGACCCAACACCTACTCCTGCCACTAGACATGAGTCAACCAGCCGTGATATGAAGGTTGACTGCCTCTCCATAGAAGTGAGAGTGAGAATATCAAGCGAGAGGAGAAGTGAGGATATCATGTGAGTCACGGGCCCCCCCCCAAACACTCTGATTCTGGAGCTTGGGGCACACAACCTTTGGGAGGGACCTGACCCATCTATAGAGATGGTCGGATACCCCTTCCTTCTATTCAGCACACCTCTCCTTTTGTGAGTCCGTGTATCGGGAGAGTAGAGTACAGGGGCAAGGAAAAGAAATGCACACCTAGCCTTGAGGTTGTGTAAGACCCTCCCAGAACCCCACGATGGTTTCTCATCATCCCTGTCTCAGATCATTTCCCTGTCCCTTTGGTCAGGGACAACCTAACATGGGAATTCATTCACCTTTTCTCCAGTTTCTCTGTTTTCACTTCCCGGTCATTTAACATCCATGACCTCCACCATTTGGCATCTCTCCTGATGCTAGGATGGGTGTACCGAAAGGTTTCCCTTTTCCTACTATAACTCATGGAAGGGTCACCTCTAAAGAAGGGCCTTCCGAGGATCCCCACTTCTTTCCTCCAAATGACCTCCTTGACGGAGTGTCTCTGACACTTCGGGCCACAGAGATGGGCCTGCCCAGTGCCTAGGCCTTATTCTGGGGCCTTCTTTCCCACACCCTCCATTCTCATGCTCCAACAGATGGAGGGGCAGGGGTCCCCACCTACTCCTTCCTCATTATTTTCTTCCTACATTATCTTTCATATGGAGTTGGGATGCCCTAGTTCAGGGCACCCTTATCAATCCTGCCCTTCACATCTATTGCCAGTGTGTCAATGGGGGAAGGCCTTGTGCCTTTCCCCCAGTTGGTCAAGGGCAAAGATTTCCCTGCCCCAGTCTTAGTTAGTAACTTAACCCAATTTACCTCCCTTTGAGGTCAGGGCAGCAAGGGCAACAGTTATCCCACCCTTGCTCATCACCTATGGCTGTAGGAGCCTGTTGCTCTGGATCACAACTGCCTTTCTTAAGAGTCAATTCTGCTAGGGAAGGGCAACCCTGTTATTTAGACAGTCTTGCATGTGACAAGGATGGTCCTTGCTATTGTGATATAGCAGTTCTCTGGTTATGAACCAGGACTGCCCTCTTGGAGTTCTGGTCTCCTGACAGAGTGGCAAATGACCCCTCAGCACTCTCATGCACATCTTCTCTCAAAGATCTTGCACATAGCGGCGTGTCCATAGGCGTTTGCCTGGTGGCCTGCTGCTTCTTCACCCAATTTTGGGGTGCTGTGCCATTTGTGGGTGGCTGTACTGACAGTGGATAGGGCTCTAACTCCGCCCACCTTCCAAAATATGGCTAGCAGTCACCTGATACTGAATGTATCTGAGCAGTGCTCAAAGAAGGATGATAGGTTACTTACCAGTAACTGTCCTTCTTCAAGATGGGCTGCTTGGATTCATTCAGATCCCTCCCACCGTCCCCACTATTGATAGTTAGCAACTAGTAGGAACTGGGGAGGGGTGGAGCTGCGGACATATATACAGCCATGGGGTGGCCAGGGGGCATTGGCTGCCAGCACTGTTCTGACAAGCTAAGGCTAAAGAAAGTTTCTGGTCAATCATGCGCTGCAGAACGTCGACATCTGATACTGAATGAATCCGAGCAGCTCATCTTGAAGAAGGACAGTTACTGGTAAGTAACCCACCCATATTCAAACTTTGGTTGCCACTTTCCACTCTGGTCCCTGTAATAGATCCTGCCAGGATACGGTGTGCTCTGTAAGTCCGGTCCTTACACACCTATAACACAGCAAAGCATGAGCCAAAGACTTGTTGCTATTGGAAGTTATATCATGTGTTTACAGCAAGCTGGAGCAAAGAATTGTGACTGGCTCACATCTTTCTCATCTTGGCGCTGGAGTGAATATCAATTTGCTTTACAATTTATTACTTAGAACTGGAAAAATCAATCATCACACACTTGTGGTCTAACAGGCTTCACAAGCACCAATAGCCTAGAAAAGTTTCCATTGTTGAATGAAAGCCCTTCTTTTTATTGTTGCTTTCAAGAGCATTAGACCTTCAGAGCATACGAAATCTGCAATATGATTTCATATAATCATTGTACCATGCTGTTGTGTGTACGTTGCTAGGCTATGTCCACACACAGGCAGTTAAATCAATTTAACTTAAATCAATTTAATAAAATTGATATAAAAATAATTAAATCTATTTAAATTAAATTGATTTAACAGGTCCACACCAAAAATACTCAAATCAAAATAGCATGTCCAGACACAGGACTTGCTATTTTGGTTCAGGAGAGGGACACCATGGAAGGTGTGACAACATGTCCCCCTCACTGGACCATGCCCCCACCCAATATATAGAAAAAGGAAAGCACCTGGGAAGGAGAAGGGCAAAAAGTGTTAAATCGATTTAACAGTTAAATCAAATTAACATATCCACACTGTTATTTTGAAATAACAATTTTGATTTAACTATCATATTAATATAATACTAAGTTTTATTATAACGATATAACTTTCCTTATATCAGAATGAGGGAGTTCCTCATTTCAAAATAAGGGAATGTCATGTGGACCTACCATTTTTTTAAATTGAAATAACCAGCATTATTTAGATTTAAACAGTGGTTATTTCGCAATAAAAAAGATTTGGTCCACACAACGTTTTCTTATTTCGAAATGACAGGCTCTGTCATTTCGAAACAAGAAGCATCATTTTGAAACAGCTAAAACCCCATTCATTTTGAAACAGCTGTTATTTCGAAATGGCTATTTCAAAATAATGCCGTTTGGACATGTTGTTTCGAAATAACACCATTGTTTCGAAACAACTGTTTTGAAACAACATGTCCAAACGCCCTTATTTCAAAATAACCATTTCAAAATAACAGCCGTTTTGATAGCAGGCTTTCCCTTAATTCGAACTAACATTTTCTTAATTTGAATTAACTTATTTCGAAATAAGGACTTTATTTCAAAATAACTCATTTCGAAATAACTTATTTCAAAATAACAATGTATGCGTGAACATAGCCTTAGGCTGCGTTCAGACATGAGTTTTTATTTCAAAACAACAGGCATTGTTTCTAAATAAAATTTCTCATGTCCACACGACGTACTGTTATTTAGAAACAATGAGACCCATTGTTTCAAAATAATGGCCGTTGTTTCAAAACCGTTAAACATAGCAGGAATTGAAATAGCTGTTGTTTCAAAACAGTTGTTTTGAAACAATGGCATTCAGACATGTTGTTTCAAAACAAGTCCAAATGGCCTTATTTCAAAATAACCGTTTCAAAATAAAAGCCGTTTCAAAAGCAGGCTTTCCCTTAATTCAAATTAACAAACTGTTAATTCAAATTAACTTATTTCAAAATAAGGATTTTATTTCAAAATGAGTTATTTCAAAAGGGGTTATTTCAAAATAACAGTTACCGTGTAGACATATCCTTAGAGATGCACTGGGAAATAACTAACTGTGGATAATCTGAATGAGTTCCTTCAAATGCCTTAGTGCTAGGAAAAGAGGACTATTGTTCTCATTGTCTTACTGCACGTGGTGAGTAATCACTGTTCTTCCATTTATGGATCCTGATGAAAATCAACTTATATAGAGTTTTCTCTCTTTCTGCAGATGTGGTATGGTGAGAGGAGTTGCTGTTAGGTGGAGCAGTGCTTCTCTCAGTTATCAGTACCCTGAGATCCTGGCATGAAAGATACACCAAGTACAAAATGCTGCACAAATAATAGGGCTAGATTCACAAAGACATGTAGATACCCATGTCCCAGACTCAGCCCTCACTAGTATTCACAAAATCCTCCCTTGATTGCTGCTTAACCTGAAGCTGAATTGATTGATTCATTGATTGATTGACTGAAGAGTTAGTGAAACTGAAGGAGTGAGAGTCACTCTGTAACCTTTCTGGCTAGGCATCCCCTGGGAGTGAGAGACCAGGGATCCAATCTCCCTTATTCCACTGACTCTTTAATTTAAATATCCACAGTGGATTGACCCTGACCAATCAGAATATCCTGTAGCCCAGTAGACAGGATGTAATAACCCTTGGGGAGGAAGGGGTTAACACTCTGTTCAGTGAGTCCCAGGACAGCCAATAGGAACGAAGCACAGGTTTTTGAATTGGAACAGCAGCCTGGCCTGGGCCTGTTTGGATGCAGCAGAGCTCCTGGGAGGATCAGGAGGAGGCCAGAGGGGCCTGAGGAAGAATCCAGCAACATCCTTAACAAAGATAAGTTAAGTTTGGTACTGACCAGGCGTGAGTAGAACAGGGAATGTTTATTTAGATGCGGTCAGGGTATTTTCTTTGTTTTTTGGCTTGCTTTTTGGATTTCTCTGTGCTGAGCACATGTAACCCCCCCCTCCCCACTACCCTGTAACTACCTAAGTTAATTCCCAGAGAAGCAACTCTCTGTGTTTATTATCTGTTCTTTTTGATTAAAGATTTTACCTTTTGAAGTAAGTTCTGGTTCTGTTCCTGGAAAGACAAGAGGTTTGTGTGCACGTGCCTTAGACTGCACAGGCAGCTACTAGAGGGAACCCTGTTCCAGTTCCAGCTCATATTGCAGCTGGGGTCCAGTCACTTTCCTGAGAGAGGAATACAGAGGATCGCAAGTACCTCACAGGGAGGAATTCCCAAGTGCGCCTTCCTGGGTCTTAAGGGTTTTGTTTTTTGTTTTTTTTTTTTGCATTTGGGTGGTGGCAGCGATATCACTCCAAGGCCAGGAATTGGAGGCCTTGGAGACTTTTAAGAGCAGGCTTTAAGGCCAGTGGCTTTTAAGGCCTGTTGCAGGCCCCCACCTTCTGCAATCAGAGTGCTAGAGTGGGGAAAAAGCCTTGACACAGGATACTCTCCTAAGAGCTGGCAGATCTTTGCTGGAATCCCTTCTCATCAGGCAG
Source organism: Podocnemis expansa (assembly GCA_007922195.1). Classification (NCBI taxonomy): domain Eukaryota; kingdom Metazoa; phylum Chordata; order Testudines; family Podocnemididae; genus Podocnemis; species Podocnemis expansa. The sequence continues at coordinate 1,970,765 of ML682022.1, read as the reverse complement.
AGGACTTAAGCATAGGAAATTCCCACAACCAAGGTGTGTACCCTAAGTTAGCACTGTTTCTTACAGAAAATGCCTTAGACACCTGCGTCCAGGACAGGGCCCATGGTTGTGGAGCACAGACTTGAGCCCCTAACTTGCTCTTGCTTGGGGATGCCAAAGGACACTGTAGGAAACTGAGGCAGAGTTGCTGCATCAGTATATCTGGCCACAAGTGGGTGTGCTAGAGTAGCAATTTTGGATTGACTAGTTAGGCCAGTGCTGATTAATTGAGCCCCACCCATCCTGCTCAGGAGAAGCAGGATTTCTTGGCAACCTTCTATTACAGCTAGACATATCATATCCCTTTCTTTAAAACAAACAAGGAGAAGTCCTGTGGCACTTAAAAGTCTAACAAATTTTATTTATCACATGAGCTTTCACGGGAGAAAATCCCACTTCATCAGATACTTTGAAGATGAAGAACTTACAGAATGGGAGGAAAATAATGCAGGGAAGTGTAAGTCATGAGACCAGGTTACATTGAACATTGCTCCCATTCTGTAAGTTCCCCCATCTTCTAAGTATCTGTCAAAGTGAGATTTTTCTCCCATGAAAGCTCATGCAATAAATAAATCTGTTAGTTTTTGAGTGCCACAGGACTCCTTGTTTATTTTGCTGAACTAGACTAACATGGCTGTCCTTTTGATTCTTTTCTTTGGAGTTGTGCCCTGGATTTCCTTTGTGCTTATTGAGGGTTTGAGTCTGATTTTGGGCTTAAAGCGCAAGCTGCTTGGAGCGCAGAGTGTACGTGGCCCCTCGTGTGTGCAGCACCCAGCACTACAGGCCCCAAATGCTGTTGGGGGCCTTGGGGTGCTCCAGCAACACAGATATTATTGCACAGTGACCAGTCCCTATTAGAAATGAGCCCACCATCCCTCCTCTTTTCATTGCATTTCTCTAACAATTTGAGCTGTGGTCATTACTGTTTAAATAAAATTTTAGATTCCCATCTTCTGCAAGCCCCCCATTCAATTCCCTTGGTCTAAAGAGATGTCATCTGTCTGAGAGGAGGTAGGGTCTTGTCCTGCCACCCTGCCACGAAGGCAATACTAATGGCAAGTGTCATTCTTGTTTTATCCCCCCACTGTCATTTTTCCTTCTTCCCTGTCTCTTCCTTTCATTAGCTGCCTGCAAGGCAGAGGGTGGAGAGGTAGCAGCCTCACACTTACCAGCTTATGCACTGCTTCTGAACTGGCCCAAAGGAAAATAAACTCATTTAGAATGAAAACTGGTTGTTCCTGACAGATAAGATCCTCTTTGCTTCCCAGGACTCATTCAGTAACACTGCAGCTGAAAGGTCCCTGGGTGGCTTACCCCAGGGGTGGCTGCCCCCTGATCACGGCCATCCCTAATGTAGGGCAAGCAGGTGGGCGCCCAGGGCCCCGCACTTTGGGGGGGCCCTGTGCAGCCACACTGCTGCCCTCCCCCATGCCGGTGACCTAGTGAGCCAGCCCAAAGGCCAGCTGGGTTTGAATCTGCCAGTCCAGCCACCCCTCTTCCCCACCATGTGTGCTGCTCTGGGCTCTGTGCCAGAGCAGCAGAGAGGGGACGGGAAGCAGTGCGGAGCCATTATTGCTGCCCCCAGCCCTGGCCACACTGCCTCCCGCCCCCTCCCCACTGCTCCGGCACAGAGTCCAGAGCAGCCCATGCAGCCGGGGTTGGGAGGGTGGACTGAGAGAACTGCACTGGGCCAAATGTTTGGCCATTTGCCCAGTCCCTGGTGGGGGGGGGCAGCACAGGGGTCTGCCCCTCCCCTGCGCCAGCCAGCCCCGCCCCCAGTGCCGAGGAGTGGGGGGGGGCCACAGAGGGCGATTTGCCCACCCCTGCACCTGCAACTTATGGGCACACCCAGAGCTCTGATCCAGGGGACACAATGAGCAGCGGCCATGGGTAAGGTTACCAGATACTGAAGCATGGAAAGGAGGACAGGAGGGTACAAAAAGGAGGACATTGGAGGACATGTAGAATATGTAGTATTAATATAACTGTCATTACCATATTATGCCATGGAAAATAGGTAATGATTAATGAATGCAGAGTTAAAACTGCACAACATCATGTGTTTTCTAAATTATTTTAAAATTTTAAAAAATTACCAAAACGGTTTATTTTACCAAAAACTGGATTTTTCATTAAACGAAAGTTTTTTCCGACATTTCATTAATGTTCATGGCTGTGTTCACACACAGGCATTATTTCGATACAAGTTGTGTTGAAACAACTTGTATTGAAATAATGCCTTATTTTGAAATAACTTAATTCGAATTAACAGTTTGTTAATTCGAATTAAGGAAAAAAGCTCAAAGCGAAATAGCAGTTTCAGGCAACAGTTATTTCGAAACAAGTCACTGTTGTTTCGAAACAACATGTTCAGACTGCATTGTTTCGAAACAATTATTTAGAAACAACGTTGTTTCGCCCCCAAAGTTGTTTTGAAACAATGCTGTTGTTTTGAAACACCCGCGCGTCGTGTGAACAGGGTATTTCTTATTTCGAAACAACCTCTGTTGTTTCGAAATAAGAGTGCTGTGTGAACACAGTCCATGAGACTAAAAAAAGTTGAAAAACTAAATTTGCAAATATAAACTTGGAAAACACCTTAAAAGTAAAAAAGAAACAAAAAGTGCAGTTAATTCACCTCTCATTTCTCATTTTCCACAGCAGCCCATTTTACAACTTTAAAAATAAGGTCCTAAGTTGTTTCTACCCAGTTTAAACGTGCCCCTTTATTTGTTTTACTTAACACAACTCTGTTATTAATTTTATTTATGGTGTAATTTATTTTCCTTCATTTTATTAGTGTCCCTATATTTTTTCTCAATTTAGCCATTTCATAGGGAACAACAAGTCAAAAATAAGTCTAACCTGAGTTGCAAACCCACAACTATATAGTTAAGAGATGCTCACCTTACACATTGAGCTAATCTCAAAGCTGACAAAAGTAGCCTCTATAGACAGTTAGGAGATTCCCAACTTCTTACTGAAGGCTGGTTTGTACTGAACTGTGATTGGGCTGTGTGTGTATGTGACTACCTTTGAGTTCACCTTGCTCCAATACCCAGTCACTGGGGGACAATGTTCCCTCTAAGCCAATGATGTAGCTGAGCAATTTATGGATGCAGCTGAGCAAGTTCCCTGCCCATTCCTCGTCCCAGGACAGGGCCCCTGAGCCACTATCCATCGGCTCCCCAAGTGCATCCATAACTTGCTCAGCTGCATCACCAGCTTAGAGAGGGAACATTGTATAGATGTCTTTTTGTTCAAACTTTAGTAAATTAATAAAACCACAGTATTTCAGTTTAACATTTTTATTAAGCAAATATGAAGCAATGATGCTGCCTATCAAGCCTCCTCTACACCTCAGTTTTTGACACCTGTCTTTGTCACATTTCCAGAATGCATATATAGAGTCTAGGTCAGCCTTGAATCCAGCACTTAGATGTGACTTGATGTGCATTAGCGTGTCTAGATGAGAAACATCCAACCTGTTATGAGGCTCTGTCTTAATATTATTCATTAGACTGAAGCCTCATTCAGCATCTGCACTAGATGCTTGAAACGTACCACATATACCAACCAACTGGGCCAGGAATGGGAACTTATCTTCTGTCAGTGTATAGGTGACAAATGTCTAAGAATGTGTTCAGGGTACCAGCCATTACCTTTTCCAGAACAACAAACATTTTGGTTGTCTATAATTTCAGCTCACCTTTAGAAGACGTGAAAATATATAAAGAAAATTTGTAAGAAATTACACTGATAAGAGCTGATGATCACAGATAGCCAATACAATTCTATTATTTTTTAGAGATTCCTAATGAATGTGCCAATTCTGACTAGATCTCACTCACTGAACTAAAAGAAGTGACCCTGATTTAGGCCTATATATTACTTGAGCTAATGTTAATTAAGGTCAATGAGAGTTTTTCCACTTTACTGAAAAAGTTAGATCAGGCTGCCTTCTCCCTCTGCTACAATCCCCATCTACCAGTTTTGTGTTGTTCTTGTCTGCAAGCTTTGAACTTTCCTTTACCAGCTTCCAACTGAAAACAGAGCTGTAGTAAAAATACGTGGAGGGGACACCTCCTCCTAAAGCCATTGTTTATGGCACTTGGTAAAGATATCAAAATGGGAGGACACATGTAGTTTGCCTATAATGTATTGTCAGGGCCATTCACTTAAATGTAAGCACGGGTGGGGTGTGCTTCTTGGATACCACAGAGCCAAGCATGTGTGAATGCCTATTATAGTGAGCCATTGAGAGATCCTGGGATGGAAAGTGCTGTAGAAATGCTGGGTGTTAATAAAGTAACATAAGGTTATATACAGTTTTCCGTGTTTATTCTGAATCTTGGGTGGAATTTGTGTGTTGTGTCTACCTATCTCACTGTTTCCCAACCAGTGTGCCACAGCAGACAGGTGTGTCAAAAATTTTTTTGAAAAACTACTCAAAGAGCTCTGAATTGGCTCATGAAAATATATGGCTTCATTTGGAAACTATATGGCTGTGTTCACACAGCACTCTTATTTCGAAACAACAGAGGTTGTTTCAAAATAAGAAATATCCTGTTCACACGACGCACGGTTGTTTCAAAACAACGGCATCCGTTTCGGCATTGTTTCAAAACTACTTAAACCCCATGTGGGGATGAAACAACATTGTTTCAAAACAATTGTTTCGAAACAATGCAGTCTGAACATGTTGTTTTGAAACAACAGTGACTTGTTTTGAAATAACTGTTGCCAGAAACTGCTATTTCGCTTTGAACTTTTTCCTTAATTCGAATTAACAAACTGTTAATTCGAATTAAGTTATTTCAAAATAAGGCATTATTTCGATACAAGTTGTTTTGACACAACTTGTATCAAAATAATGCCTGTGTGTGAACACAGCCTATGGCAGTGTGCCTCAAATGAATTAAAGGTAGCAAGGAGTGCCATGGCAGAGAAAACGTTGGGAACCACTGACCTATCTGGCAGCAATGACTTGAAAGGGAAACAAAATGTTTCCTTACACATCAACACCCCCCCACACCACGTGGCATGAGCTTATCCCCTGCTTCTAATCTGCTCCCAGCCCGGGAGCCCCCAACCCAGCTCCAATCTCCAACTTCTGCTCCCCGCCAGCCCCAACGCCAGCTCCTCTGCTCCCCACTGCTGCTCCCTGCCAGCCCCAACCCCGGCTCCTCCGCTCCCGGCTTCTGCTGCCAGTCAGCCCTGACCCTGGCTCCTCCACTCCGCGCTGCTGCTCCCCACCCCCAACCCCAGCTCCTCCGCTCCCGGCTTCTGCTGCCAGCCAGCCCCAACCCCAGCTCCTCCGCTGCCAGCTTCTGCTGCCAGTCAGCCCTGACCCTGGCTCCTCCACTCCACGCTGCTGCTCCCCACCAGCCCCGACCCCAGCCCCTTTGCTCCCACCTTCTGCTGCCTGCCAGCCCTAACTCCAGCTCCTCCAATCCCAGCTTCTGCTGCCTGCCAGCCCCGACCCCAGCTCTTCCGATCCCGGCTTCTGCTGCCTGCCAGCCCTGACCCCAGCTCCTCCGATCGCAGACCTGCGCTGGGGTCAGCGCTTGCTGCGCCAGTGAGTGGAGGCAGCTGCCCCACCGCTCACTGGTGCAGCTTACAGGGAACATTGCTGGGGGATGGTTCCTCTGCTGGACTCCAGAACTTGTTGGGGGAATTCTGGCCTCCTTCAACCCCAAATAGCAAGGTCAAGCACTTTAAGCTTGCTTGCTGCTCAGGAATCGGACCCACCTGAAGCATCTATCAACCCCAGCAAAAGGCAAGGAAGAAACATGTAATAACCCTTGGGGAGGAAGGGGTTAACACTCTGGTCAGTGAATCCCAGGACAACCAATAGGAACGAAGTGCAGGTTTTTGATTTGGAAGTGCAACCTTACTTGTTCCTGTTTGGATGCATCAGAACTCCTGGAAGGATCAGGAGGAGGCCAGAGGGGCCTGAGGAAGAATCCAGCAACATCCTTACAAAAGATAAGTTAGGTTTGTTACTGGCCAGGCGTGGGTAGAACAGGGATTGTTTACTTAGACGTGATCAGGGTTTTTTCTTTGTTTTTGGTTTGTTTTTGGATTTCTCTGCTGAGCACATGTACCCCCTCCCACTCCCCTGTAACTACCTAAGTTAATTCCCAGAGAAGCAACTCTGTGGTTTTTATCTGTTCCTTTTTAATTAAAGACTTTACCTTTTAAGTAAGCTCTGGTTCTGTATCCTGAAAGGCAAGAGATTTGTGTGCATGTGCCTCAGACTGCACAGCCAGCTACGAAAAGGGATTGTGTTCCAGTTTCAGCTTATATTCCAGCTGTGGTTCAGTCACTCTCCAGAGAGAGGAATAAAAGTGATTGCAAGTACCTCACAGGAAGGAATTTCCAAGTGTGCCTTCCTGGGTTCCCAAGAGCTTTTTTGCATTTGGGTGGTGGCAGCGATACCACTCAAAGGCCAGGAATTGGAGGCCTTGGAGAGTTTTAAGAGCAGGCTTTAAGGCCAGTGGCTTTTAAGGCCTGTTGCAGGCCCCCACGTTCTGCACTGAGAGTGCCAGAGTGGGGAAACAGCCTTGACAAAACACTACCACACACAAGTTCCAAAGGAGCAGCTGTGTTTGTCTAATAAAGCAAAAAAAAAGCAAGGAGTCTTGTGGCACTTAAAAACTAACAGATTTATTTTTCACATGAGCTTTCATGGGAACATATCCCACTTCATCAGATGCTTTGAAGAGGGGGAACTTACAGAATTGGATGAAAATAAATGCAGGGGAGTATAAGACAGGGGATCAAGTCATACCGCTACGGCAAATCAAATCATTTGTAAGGATTCAAACTCAAGGAAACAGCACCAGAGGGAGGATGAGGTCAAATTACCTGTTATAATGTGAAAAGAATCCATTGTCACTATTCAGCCCTGCTTTCACACAATTTAATTTGCATATTAGTTTGATTTCAGCTGTTTCTCTTTGAAAGCTTGGTGTCCTATTGATTTTCTTGATGACCATCATTAACAAATCCTCAATGGAGTGATTAACACAAAAACAAAACTGTTGCTGAGCACTTCCATCTTCCTAATCACTCCACTGAGCATTTGTTAATGATGGTCATCAAGAAAATCAATGGGACATCAAGCCTTCAAAGAGAAACAGCTGAAATCAAACTAATATGCAAATTAAATTGCGTGAAAGCAGGGCCGAATCGTGACTATGGGTTCTTTTCACATTATAACAGGTAATTTGACTTCATCCTCCCTCTGTGTGCTGTTTCCTGGAGTCTGAATCCTTACAAATGCTCTGATTTGCTGTTGCAGTATGACCTGATCCCAACCCTAAAAGCATAACACAGCACTAAGACCAACCCAAGGGCTACGTTCACACACAGGGGGTTATTTCGATACAAGTTGTTTCAAAACAACTTGTATTGAAATAACGCCTTATTTCGAAATAAGTTAATTCAAATTAAGAAAATGTTAATTCGAATTAAGGAAAAAACCTCAAAGCGAAATAGCATGTTCAGACAACAGTTATTTCAAAACGAATCACCATTGTTCAAAACAACATGTTCTGATGGGATTGTTTTGAAACAATCATTTCGAAACAACGTCGTTTCGTCACCAAATGGGGTTTAAGTTTTTTCGAAACAACGGTACATCGTGTGAACGTGGCGTTCCTTATTTCAAAACAACCTCTGGTGTTTCGAAATAAGACTGCTGTGTGAACACACCCAAGAACAGATAACCCTCCCCCTTTATAGTACCCAGAACAACAAGTGGCTAACTGCAAGAACAAGAAGTCAGCCAAGCCCACTGACCCTCCCTTCTCTCCAAAGGATCCCTCCAGAAATAGGGGAGTATTCACAGTTGGTCTTCACCCGCCTGGGTGCTGATCATGAACACCATCCCCCGATGATCCCCATCTGCTTCTGGGTCCAGTTCAAGTGCCCTCCCAGTGTGCACCATCTGCTTCTGGGCCACTGGTGGCCAGTTCTGTAACTAGAGTCCTTTCACCCCAGAAACAGAGTGCAAGACAGATCTTCGGGGTCTTACAGTCCCAGGTCCGCAGGTCCTCAATAGGGTCCTCTTCAGAGCTCCAGGCAAAGGCTGAGCCGGTAACCAATGGGCTATGCCCAGTGGCCCTCTCTCAAGACCTTGCCAAACTCCCTTGAATCCACATCTGCTTCTAGCTCCTGGTTGAAGATCCTCCCACTTTGGAGCACTCCTGGTCTACTTCTTGCCCCAAATGGGCTGTCAATCCCATGACACAAATCCAATGGAGAGTCCCCTGGGAGTACACAAGCAGAGGCTGAGCTGGCACATCACTGGAAAGCAGGCACCCAGAAACCCTTTCTCTCCAAGCCTCCCTGGATCCTTGAGTCCCTGGTCCCACAATGTAATCCTCTTAAAGATCCTCAGGTGGTGACACTGCTCAAAGAACCCTGCCAACTGCCAGTGCCCTCCTTAAATTCTCAAACTGTGGCAACCAATCACTGTGCTCCATTCCCCCACCACAGAGAACAATCTGGAAAGTGTTCATAGAAGTTCATGTGGCACTTCCTGGAAGGCTGCACACAGCCCTATACTTGGTTGTGCACGGCACTTAGGCTGCCATGTTCCGTACACTGTCTCTAGGCAGACTCCAGTCCTCGGCAATCTGCCAGCACCCTAGTGTCACTCAAGCTATTGCGCAACATCACAGCAGTACATAACCTTGCATAATAGCTGCATAACATAATGTAAGGCATCCACTTCTGGGGATGGGAAAATATGAGTATAGAACATACAAATATAACAACATTGCAAACATATTAAAACTCAAACTTTTTGCCCAACAACCTTGACAGTTATAGGGCTTTTTTTTTTAACATTCTGCTCATCAGAAGGAAAAAGCCAGACAAAAATCACCTATTTTTAGAATGCCTGGAGGATGGAGGACATGAAGGTAAAAAGGAGGACATGTCTTCCTTTTGCCAGATGTCTGGTAACCCTAGCCATGGGGCTGTGTCAGGCCTCTGGGGGGTAGGGTGTGGACAAGAGACACCTGGGGCAAGGCACATGGAGATCCCAGATAAGAAGCCAGAGAAGCGGCTGTTTGATGGAGGCCAGGGAGTGGCTGAGCAGAGCAGGTGACTGTGTGTGCTAGTGCTACCCAGCGAGATGCCCTAGTTCCCAGACAGAGGACTGGGGGTACAAGCCAGCAGGAGCAAGGCTGGAGTGTGGAGAAGTGTGAACAGAACCCTTAAATTTTCGGCTAAACTGTAGTTGTATGTATGACCTACTTACCCACTAGTTACAGGGTCTCACCCTGTGCCACCAGAGGCTGAATTTCAACAACACATGACTATTCAAGTTAGATGACTATAACTCAAGGCTGATTTTTGGCTGGTTGGTGCTGTATGAAAAAGAAAGGATAGGTATTGTCATATCTGGGGAGAAGTTACTAAATGAAAGTTATCTGAACAAATTTGGTACAAAGCATTGTCACTGTTTTGAAGAACAACTGTGCTGTGATGCTTCTCTAGGCAGGGACTAAGGATTTAATGACAAAAATTGGTTATTCAGGAAAAAAATTAGACAATTGCTCCTGGATTTAGCCCCAGTCTGCCAGTCCTGGCAGCTTCTAAAACCAATCTGTGTAAATGTCTGGATGGGGGCAGGACAGGTTAATGATGGAAGTTTAACCCTTATGATTTGGGCTACTGGTACATATGCAAAAACATATCCTGTACTTCTAATAATATGTTTCATGTTTATAAAATACAAAGTTGTTATACTTGCTTAGGTGTGTGTGACAAAGAGATATGACAAAGAAATGGTAAGTCCCTCCTAAGAGAAATCTAACTTAGACTTAGGACAAAATAAACCTGGAGTTAAGGGCTAGGAAGAACATATAGAATTTCTTTGGTTATCTTTATTATTGTATAGCACAACTAACTAAACATCTGTATTGTTATATTTCCAGACATCTTGGCTATAACATACTTATAGTTATACCTTAGGTTTCAATAAAAGTGTGAACAAGTTTGTAACCCCAAATCAATCCCTGCCACACCAGGCCCAGGCCCTGCTCCGACCTCCCTCAATTGTTGCCACATTGCCAGCCCCCCTCAGCTAGCCCAGGCCCTGCCCCGACCCCCCAACTGCTACCAGCCCCCCCTCAGCCCCTGCTCCCCTGTCGCTAGCCCAGGCCCTGCCCTGGCCTCCCAAATACCACCAGCCCCCCCAGCCCCTGCTCCCCCACCGCTAGCCCAGGCCCTGCCCTGGTCCCCCAATTGCCACCAGCCCCCCCCCCCCAGCCCCTGCTCCCCTGCTGCTAGCCCAGGCCCTGCCCCAGGCCCCCAATTGCCACCAGCCCCCCGAGCCTCAGTCCCTGTTCCCCCACCGCTAGCCCAGGCCCTGCCCCGGCCCCCCAATAGCCACCAGCCCCCCAGCCTCAGCCTCTGCCCCCTGCTGCTAGCCCAGGCCCTGCTTCCCCCCCCCCATTCCCAGCACACCGGCCCTAGGGCTTACCTGGTGTCCTGAGCCGGCTGCTGCCATGAGGAGACAAACAAAGTTCTCCCAGCCATGTGGGCGCTCAGCTCCACCCCTGCCTCCTCCCAATGAGCTGTGGGCTGGGCTGGAGCTTCCCTCCTCCCTCCCAGGCAGTACATGCTTCGGCAGCATGTACTGCGGTGCCTGCCGGTGCCCGGGAAAATTTAAGGGGTGCATTAGGGTGCTGACGCTGGGCAAAATACATTGGGGGCACTAGCCCCGAGATTCGGGGCACGTGCCCCGTCGTGCCCAGCGCTAGCGACGCCACTGGGGTCATCCCTATAAGACAAAGCCCCAACTACTTCAACTATCACTATAAAATTCTTCTAGAGGTTAGTTTGTATATAGCAAAAATGAGAGTCTACTTAAAGTCCACTTAGAGAGCAACTTAAAGGGTATGTCCACACGTAGGCTCTAAAGCGAAGCAATGCTGGTTGTTTTGCTTTAAAAAAAAATTAGGTCCACACGACGTTTTGCTGTTTCAATATGACGAGCTCTGTCATATCAAAACAACAAAACTTGAGTCAAAATGTTAAAACCTACTAGGTAATCGAAAGAGCCATTGAATCAAAACAGTGGGTTACTTTCCAGTAACCATCCTTCTTCGAGATGGGCTGCTTGGATTCATTCAGGAATAGGTGTCTCCTTGCTGGAGCACCAGATTGGTTGGAAATTTTTTGCTCTAGCCTGTCAGAAGCGGGCAGGCGGCCACCCCCCCCACATCACCCCGTGGCTATATATGTGGCCGCCGCCCCACCCCCTCCCCAGTTCCTTGGAGTCGCCAACTCCAGATGCAGGGACGGGGAGAGGGATCTGAATGAATCCGAGCAGCCCATCTCAAAGAAGGACAGTTACTGGTAAGTAACCTGCCATTCTTCTTTGAGCACTGCTCGGATACATTTGGGAATAGGTGACTTTTAGCCATGCTGATGGATGGCGGGTGGAATTGGCTCTTTTGCCTTCAGCACGGCATAACTCTGACATGGGTATTGTCCACGCCCAGGGTCCTGGAGAGGTCTAGGAGATCGACCCAAGGACCATTGCCCAGCAAAGGTAAAAGGAGATTGCCGGACCTAAGCCAGAGGAGGAAGTAGCACCTAGTGTGGCGCCTACACAGGAGGGTCTGAGGTCACCTTACGGCTAGAAAGGATACCAGCATATCTTGGTTAAAGATAAGGATCACGATTCTAACCACCCTGCTTAAAGGCATACTGGCAGAGGCAAGAGAAACCCAGATGATTAGTGTTCTGGCAGCAGCACATGATAATGTACCTCCTACAAGGGAATTCAGGCCGTAGGATCATTAGGCTGGCATTGATGGATGCCAGCACCTCCAGGACCGGGGAATAGAAGGTGAACCGTGTGTCCCTTGGACCAACAGTATGAGATACTTGCATGCTATGAGCACAATAGGTGCGGGAATCTGAGAAATCTGGCATCCCCTAGAGGGGTGGGCCACCAGCAGTTAGGACCTAGGAGAGTTACCTTGTCCTGGGTTGGAGGGAATACTAGCAACCAGAGGCGGCAGCCGACAACCTCAAGAAGTGCACAGCAAGTAGAGTACCTGGATAGTCATGGAGAAGGCAGTGCCTGGCCACTAAACAGCCCTATGCATGGCAGACCAGGAGAGGACTCCACATAAGCCTGATGAGTTTATACCCAGGTCTACGCGAGCCTACCAATGACACTGTGGCGGTCCCTGTTGAATAAGATTGCCAGTAATTGATAACCTCGTGGTGACACAAGGAAGTAGTAATATGATTTATTCCCCTTGTCTTCCTCTTCTTCCCCCTCCCCTTTTTTTTTTCCTTTTTTTTCTTTTTTTTTGGTGGCTGGTAATCAACCAGAAAAGTATAGAAAGCAAGGAGCTAGCTGTGATAAAACAACACCCAGGGTCACTCATAAGATGGAGAAATCTGGGGATCGAGACCCGTGGCCTACGGGACATTGGTTTACATGACCTCGTACCATCGGAATGGGGCCAGCCAGTGTGGTCCGAACTTTACGCCTGGCAACGTACTGATGTGTGCACCCAGGTAGGGGTGCCCTGAAGGGGAGGCCCCCGGGGAAACAAGGACATACGTGAGGAAGGAAAAGCATCTATCAAGGGAGTGGGGAAGGAACGCCACTTCGGAGGTACGCATCCCGTTGTGTCCTTACAAGCCTTCTGTTTATCCAAAGGGCTTTCTACAAACACGTTATTTCCCTTAGGAGACTTGCCCTGGGAGTGGGTTCTACTGGAGACAGCTGGCTCCTGAACTCCCAAGCGGTGATCAGTTGATGGGTGGTGCAATAGGAGGTTTATTGGGTGAGAAAGGCCCTTAGTATTCGGCTGGGTCCGAGCGTAATACCAAAGCGTGATTGCGATGGCTAGAAGGTCCTCAAGCATGAGGAGGAGGAGGGAGTTGGACCCGCAGGGTATACCAGCGGGGTGTCCTGGAGCTGTGCTGAGACAAAACCGGCACTATGACCATCTGAAGGAAGGACTATGAGAGGAACCTCGCTAGGTATTCTTCAAGGGATGATCAGTAGGATCAGGCTTCCACCCCAGCGATGGGAATGGTCTTTGGCCATACCCACTGAGCTCCGCTTGGAGCATCTGCTGGACCTTGAACCCCTTGCCCTTAGGCTGAAGCTTCCTGGCTACTTGCTGCACTGTCCAAGCAGCAGGGAAGGAAGAGAAGCGAGTGTCCTCACCTCTAACCCAACAGGTAGAGGAGGACACCCAGACCATTACATAGAAGGAAGGGGGGGGGAGAGGGGCCTTTGGCCATTAGGATGACCCATCTTTGAGGAAATAAGGCAGATGAAAGTGGGACAGGAGTCTAGTTGGTGAAACCCCTCACCCAGTCATTTGTCAGGCTGCGGACCAGTTGGAGTAGTGAGCATTGGGCTTTACCTCAGGTATAGAGACCACGAATGAGGTGACTAGGGCCAGCCCGGCCCTGGTCTGTGAAACCGGTACTTGACAGGTGAGAGCAATATGCCCAGCCTAAGGGGTCAAGGGTGTTGTAATACCCTGTGTTAGAGACATATACCTTAATATCTCAGTGAGGTCAATCAAATGCGGCTATGTTAGGCCCAGCTAAGTGCGTTTGATAATCGTTGGTGAGGGCAGCAAATGAAAGAAAGGGAAACAAAGATTAACAGTAGCTGTGACATCTGTCCTATTGGAAGTACGGCAGAGGGGCTTTCCCCCTCAGGGAGGTGTGCAGGAGCCGCACTCCCCAGTGTGGTAATAGTTGCGGTAAATGGAAACCCTTGTCTTATTCAGGGCGGGGATCGAACGGATGGTACCCTCTGATTATTGAAGAGTGTACCATGAACCTCCGAGTGTCCCACAGGATGAAGAGTTGCTGCCCAAGGAGTGTTGTGTGGGGGCATGATAATGCAGTGGGAACAAGACCTTTATCTAGAAGATGCATACAGAACCACAGGTCTCCATTGTGACAGCCATGGTGGTGCAAGAAGTTTCAGGTAATGAGGGACAAGCCCCCCTCAGGGGTGTAATAGGATCGACAATGAAAGTATGGCTAAGGGCAGAACCTTTGACCTACTTGGAAAAGAGGAGAGGCTACTTAACCTCTGAGCTATTCACCTACAGTCAGAGGGAGGTTTTGCTCATAGGTTGCACTTGTGAGGAGCCAGCAAGGCAGGAGGCTGCTAATTGGCTAGCCATTGGGCAGCAGGAAAATGGGATAGCTGCCCTTCGCGAGCGTCTCAATTTCCCGAGACACTGCACTCCCTGGCCGGGTTTGGGTGATTGCTGTTGGGGTTGTGACTATCATCAAAACTGCTGGGTGGCCTGACGGAATATCTCCCGGGAAATGGATGGGGGGGCATTGCCTGGAAAGGTCCCCCAGAAGGGGTTCGAACTGAAGTTGTGGTAGTGAGGATTGAATCCTCACCAGAAGCTGTTGAATGGGGGGGGGGGTGTCAGGTTGTCCCAGGCCCTATGGGGCTGAAAAGCATGGTAGGGGACCCATTGGAAGGAGGCCAAGGTACTTCAACTCCCCCCCAGGGGTCACGGGCAGTACCCAGGACACCAGACGTTTCTGGGGGAAAGAGGGTGTCACCCCCGAAGGGGAGATCGAGGGCCACCTCTTGAAAGGCTGGGGGTACTCTGGCCTCCCGTAGCCAGGCCATGCAGCGCAGGGTTACCGCTGAGGCCATGGTGCAGGCCATCGGATCCACTGCGTCCCATGCTGACAGGAGAAGGTCCTGGGAGGCTATTTTACCTTCCTGCAAGAAGGCATCATACTCTTCCTTGGCCTCTGGTGGGAATAGATGTCCAAATCTGTTTAGTGTGTCCCACACATCCAACATGTACCTGCTGGTTAAGGATTGGTTATTCGCGACCTGCAACCGGAAGGCCGAGGAGGACTATACCTTCCTATCCAGCAGTTCTAACTCCCTTGTGTCCCTCGATGTCAGGAGGGGATCGCGGGAAGTCTGACCCGGACATAAGGCCACTTCCACCACAGCATGAGGTGGGATTGGGTGGTGGGCAAGTGAGGGGAACTCTGACCCCGGGACCCTGTACTTGAGCCTCACCTTATCTGAGATCAGGTAGATGGAACCCGGGTTTTGCCAGCAGGAGGAAGCCAGGTCCCAGATCTAGGGTGAATGGGAACCATGACCGGTTCTGCCGAGGAAAATACAGGGCCGAATAAAATATCAGAGGGTGCCTTGGAGGATTGGATCTCCATCCCCATGTGGGCTGAGATGCAGTGCAGGAGATCAAAATGCGCCGACAGATCGCCCATGTAGGAAGACGGTACCGGGTTTAGGACTCTCCCCAGTGCCAGAGGTGGTACTGGTGTGGTCGCAGGGGCCTCCTGTGGTGACCACTCGTGAGGGCGGTACCGGAAGGGCGATGGCGCTGAGGCCCGGCGCCAAGGCTGCTTAGACCCCTTTGAAGCCCCTTCCCCTGAGCTGGAACAGGAGGAAGCATCTTGTGACCCCAGGGATGATACCAGAGATGGCAGGGTGATATGATGCTGCAGGGACGGCTCCATGGTACCAGGGTTCAGGTGGGTAACAGGCTCCGGGGCTTCAGAGGCCCAGGCCGGTGATGGGGAAGGGTAGCAGTTCCGCTTATGTTGGGCCCAGACCCTCATCATGAAGGCTGGCTTCCGCCTTCCAACCGGCACCGTTGCGGGAGGTGTAGGCAGCAGGAGGGCCACACTTGTAGCCTCCACTGCCTCCAGGGTCGTTGGGATCAGCATCGATCCCAATCAGCCCCAGGGGGAGCCCTGTGTAGAAGATGCGGGACTATGTTGGTGCTACGGTACTGGGGTCAAGCCTGACCAGTGCCGGGGAGAGCCCCGTGTCAAAGACTCGGGGCTATGATGGTGCTGCGGTACCAGGGTTGAGCACGACCGGTCCCGGGAAGAGCCCCATGTCAGGGATGCAGGGCTGTGTCGTCTCTGTGGTATCGACATCGGTACCAAGCTTGTCTTGCAGCCCTGTTGATACAGTGCCACGTGGGTCCCAGTGCCAAACTGGCACACAGTACAACAGGAAGTCCCAAAGCCTCGGGAGAGGGCTGCCGAGCCTGCTCAGAGGCCGGGGCATGGAGCATTTGCTCCCTGTCCTTGATTGTCCTCGGCTTGAAGGACAGACAGATGAAGCACGCAGTGACCATGTGGCTCTCACCCAGGCACTGGAGCCACATCTCATGGGGATCGTCCCACGGGAAAGCCTTGCCGCATTTGGCACACGGTTTGAACCTTGGCATGATGAACAATAGAGTAGCGCAATGTTCTGGCCCGGATGGGGACACCGTCTTTGGTGGAACTACTTCCACAAATAGGTGCTCCCAGTCAGGTGAGAAGCTCATAAAACAAGAGAAGGACAGGCTGCTTGCAAAGCACAAGGAGCAAGCAGTTTCACCACCGACGCGAGGGTGGAAGAAATGAAACTGGGGAGGGGTCGGGCAGTGGCCACACATACAGCCACTGGGTGGTGGTGGCCACCTGCCCTCTTCTGACAGGCTAGGGCAAAAAAGTTCCAACCAATCCAGGGCTCTGGCATGGAGACACCTATTCCTGAATGTATCCGAGCAGCGCTCGAAGAAGAATGTTTCTTTTGAAAGAATGCCATTGGGACACATTGTTTCGAAACAACATTGTTTTGATTGATGGATTTGACCTTCCTGGAAGGCACCCTGGAAGGAAGGACCACCCCTTCAGCACCCTGGCTGGGGGGGGTGGGGGGGTGAGGGGACAGGGGCAAGGATCAAAGGGCACCCCTTATCCCCTGCCACTGGCCAGCCAGCGGGGTATGGATGCCTCTGCACCCTGCATCTGCCGCATGACCAAGGAAGATGGATGTGGGGCACAGGTGCATCCCTCCCCCGCTGCCCGGCCAACAGCTTGGGATGAGGGGCGCACTGACATCCATTCCCCCATCTAGCTAGCGGCGGGAGGTAAGGGGGGCCCCGCCATCCCTCCCTCAAGGCCTGGCCAGTGGCTGGGGATGCATGGTGCCCCACCATCCATTCCCCCACCTGCTGGCCAGCAGCAGCAGATAAGGGTGTTCAGACAGCTAGCTGTCTATAACTTCTTACTTAGCTGCCACAGCAAAGCCACAACTCAGGAGGCATATGCTGCTCTCAGCAGGCATGAAACCACAGCTTGACCCAGTTAAGCAGGTAAAGCAATGCATGCCCAGAGTGCTACCTGCAAATCCAGGGCACTGCTCCCCACTGAAAAAGGGCACAAGACTTTCAATTGGTTAAGCCCAGGTGCTTCCACGTCCAAACCTTAAAAGCCCCTCATACCTTTCATCGGGCGGAGATCTGCTAGGAAGCAGCAAGCCCGTCAGCTGGCATGAGTCACTTGGCTCTTCCCCAAGGTTCTGGACCCCCTTGGCTATGATGAAAACCCTGATGTTGGTCGCCGCGCTCCACTCTGTTGTTGTGTAGTTGTGAATATTTACTCAACCCCCTGAAAGTTTGCCGGCCCTGTATAAACAGCCCCACCCCCGCACTTCCTGTCTTATCTAATCCCTTCTAACACCTCTTGTTAGAGTGATGAATAACAGCCTAGACTGTAATTCTGCATTAATCAAGGGGTTAACTGTAGGACTAACCATAGGAGCAGTTACTGCCATTATTTTGTTTGCCTTAAGCATTTGCTTATTTGTATTTTGCCTTAAAGTAGTGCATACAATTCAGGAAGAGGGCTTCCCATAATTCGTGGAGCTTTTGTTAATTTGCTGCCTGCAAATTTGTACCCATCATTTATTGCGGCTAACTTGCTATATCATTCCTAAATCAAGTCAGTTTAATTAACTTGCCTATAAATGGTCCTCTCCTCCTGTTATCCCAGAGACCTTCTCCTCGTGTCCCTTCTTTTTCCCGGGACAAAAGGGAGCCCCGACATCCATCCCCCCCGCTGCCTGGCCAATGGCAGGGAATAAGGGGTGCCCCACTGCCCAGCCAGTAACATAAGATGAGGGGCACCCCACCAATGTTCCCTCTAAGCTGTGCGGGTGTGCAGCCCCTGGGGCTGCCTGGTGCAGGGAAGGTTTTTGAAACTCCTGCTCAGAGTCAGCTCACACTGAGCCTGTGCAGACTCTCTGTGCAGGCTCAGTGAGAGTTCTCCCAGCTGGAGGAGCGGCCAGGGGCCTGGCAGCGCTGCTCCAGTGGCCAGGGAAAGGGGCCCTAAGCCCCCCTTCCAACTCCCAGGGAGGGGGGACAACAGGGGCTGGAGGCTGCTCTGTCCATCTGGCCTCACCACAGCAGGGCAGAGCAGCCAGCCCAGCCTACCCCCAGCTGGCCGCACCTCCCCTGGGATGGAGGGGGCCAGCACTGAGCTGTGGCATGCGGGGTTGAGGCACTGGAGCAGCCTGCCCCGCTCCCAAAGAGTTTTGGGCGCTGCGCCCCCGCCCCCCCACTGGCCTGAGGTGAGACTGGGTGGGGAGCGGAGCTCATAGGGACAGGATCCGGCCTGCGCAGGGCGGCCAGATCCAGCCCACACAGGGGGGCTGTGCAGCTAGCAAAACATGTTGCTCAGCTGCACCGGCCCCTTAGAAGGAACATTGCACCCTGCCATCCATCTCCTGCTGCCCGGGCAGTGGCTGGGGATGCTGGGAGCCGCACCATCCATTCCTCCACCACTGGGCCAGGCAGGGGCTGCACGGCACCCCACAATTCCTCCCCCGCCATCCTGGAAGTGGAGGGGGATGGAGTGTGCCCTGCGATCCCTGGTCTGGGGGCTTTTTTCCACTGCCACTGGCTTGGCCAACATCTCCCAGAGTGCCCCCTCCCAAAGTGAACTAGCAAGTCCCGTGTCCAGACATGCTAGTTTGATTTTTTTTTTTTTTTTTTTGGGTCTGGACATGTTGAGTTAATTTAGCATGAATTGTTATAATGACTTTTATGCCGATTCAGCTTAAATTGATTCAACTGGAATCGATTTTGCTTTGTGTGTGTGGACATAGACAAAGACTAAAAAATGTCTTTGTGCATAAGCTTTCATGGGCTCCAACCCACTTTGTCAGACGCACCATAAAATCAGGACATCTGGTCACCCTAATCTGACTTTCAGAGGGCTATGTGGGCTGACGTGTAGAATGTTACCATGGACCAGCTTAGGTCATTGATACAGTTCAAGTTCCTACAAAGTCATCTCTCTTCTGGAGCAATCTTTCCAGAACATCCTTGTGCTTCTTTCAAGGCTGTACACGCTGCTTCCTCATAACTCTCCTCTGCATGGGGGCATCTCGATACACTGATATGTTCAACAAACCAGCTTTTCACTTTGCAGAGGGCAGGCAGGCAACCCAAGGTTCAAACAGCATCACTTCCTAGGTGTGTACGCCACAGTCAGCTGTATGGAGATAAAAAAACAATCCAACCAGATGTCTGGAGCACAAAAATAGTCCAACTGGTTTCACCACTTCAAAGCTGCCCTGCTAGAGACAGAGGGGTTCTCACCTTACGTGCAAGACCGAAATAGAAGGTCACAATGTTCCAGGAGAATGGAGGGTTTGCTAGGTGCCCTGCAGTGAGCCACGAGAGATGGGCCTTTGCCAACTGGGTGGCCTTCGCTATGCTAGTGTAACCCTTCTGCCAGGGCAGGCTGGCAGAACAAGGGCCAGGTTCTATATCTAGGGGTTTCCCAATGATGCAGCACCACCAGCTGGCTCAAGCCCCCACCCAGATCTCTGGGAATCCTACGCTGTTCCCTGGGCACCCCAAAGGGAAAGGCTTCCCCACTTGCAAGCAAGAGTCTGAGTGTAGTAAATAGAGCTTTTAATAGCAGTAAAACAAAAATGCAAAAGGCCAAATAACAGAGATCAGCACTTATCTAGGAAACTTAATATAGAGCAAAATTCCCAATAACCCACACAGCATAACAGACATACAAACTTAATGGCAAAACTAGCACTGATCTGGAGAATAAGTGCTAACTAGGCTCCCAGCCAACCTTAAGGTCTATAGGGAGCATCTTTTATGCCAGCTGTCTACTGACACCATTTATCGGCCACTCACTCTATCCTCTAGAACCAGTTCCTTGGCTCTGGCCACTGTCCACCAGCTCTGCCCTTGGGTCCCTCATGTCTCCCAGCTCATCACTGACAGCTCTCACCATCCACTGGCCCACCCACTCACTGCCAAACCTGCCCTCTGCTCCCTTGTGTCATCCAGCTCAGGACATGCTGCCTCTGCCTAGCAGCTACTCTTGCCATTCATCAGCTTTACCCTACTGCTCTCTTCCAGCACAAGAAAAAGAAACTCTCCCTAACTCAAGAATTATCAGCTTTGTTAGTCTTTAGTAGTTGGTTAAGTCAGCTACTTTCATAACAAAGAACAAAAGATGCAAGAGAAAAAGAGACAGAGCTCCCCAGAATGGCTTCAACAGAAACAATACTAACAACCCACTTTCTCTTCTGTCTTTTCCTGTTTTTCTGGCTAAAACATGCAGATGCCCTTTCTTACAAATCTTTTTAACAGGAAGGGTGGTT
Organism: Podocnemis expansa; assembly: GCA_007922195.1. NCBI lineage: Eukaryota > Metazoa > Chordata > Testudines > Podocnemididae > Podocnemis > Podocnemis expansa. The sequence continues at coordinate 1,950,229 of ML682022.1, read as the reverse complement.
TTTACCCTTTAACTAACCCAGACAGATGTGAAACAGAGAGTGCAGTTTACAGAAGGACAGTATTTCATATTTCCCTTTAGTAGAATTCCAGATATTGATAGATCTGTGAGAAAAATAACCCCAAATACTATTACCCACTATGCTTTGCCCCAGTATGCGAATCAGCTAATTGTGCTTTTTGTATCCATACTAATACAGGACCCATGCAGATTAGTTGCCTCCCCCTTTTCAGTTCAGAAGCTGTTAGGCACAGCTTCTAAGCCTGCCTTACACTAGGAAAACCAGCAGTGATTTGAAGTCATGAAAATCCACATCAGGGCCAGATTGCTGCCTGAGTGCTGCTGCCTGCTAACCCACCATCACTGGCCACTGCAGGCTGCTCACCCTCATGCTGAGTGTCAACTAACAGCTTCAGAAATCCATCCAAGAAACAGGTGCAACCAACTTAAATCACATTAAAATCAGTGTCGCTATTTGCCACGGCCCATTTCATGAGTTCTCCTTTGAGTGCTGCTCACATCATCCAGTAACAGATGTCTACATGCCGCAGTGCATGGTAGCTCAGAAAGTCTTCAGCCTTAGCCTGTCAGGTCAGGGCATGCAGCCAACGCCCCCTCCATGCCGCGACCACAGCTATATAGGTGACCGTGACCCTCTCAGTTCCTTTTTCTGCCCTCAGCAATGGTTTCGGATCAGCCAAGAAACTTGCGTAAGCAAATGCCTGTCTTCTTCCATGAAATTCAAGATGCCTGGTTTCAAGCCATGCCTATGATGCTGCAAAACTTCCCGCTCAACGATCTGCACGATAAATGCCTCGCATGCCTCAGTGAGTCACATCTCGCCGCGAGCTGTTCCCTCTGCCAGTCCTTCAAAAGGAAGACTCACAAGGACAGAGAGCTGTGCTTCCAATCCCTTGTTGGGATTGATGCTGATGCTGCCCAGGCCCTGAGTGCTCTGCCAGCTCACCTATCAGCCCAGGTGCTGAAACCCAGGGACCAATCTCTGGTGCCAAGCCTAAAGTCTTGGTCAATGCCCCTGTCAGTACAGTCAGGGCACCGAACACTGTGGTCGCCGAATCAACCCGGCGCCGAACCCAAGGCCGTAACGCCAGCAGCACCACCGATGCCACAGGCTTCCACATTGGTGCAGACGCATCCTCTGGTCTGCATACCAGCACTGTGGAAGAAAACCAGCTCGACACTAACCGCGGCACCGGAAGCCCAGTTGGCGCAGGGAGCGGCTCCACCCACCGACCCAGCACCGCCTAGCTTGTCGCCACCACTGCAATCTGGCACTGGGGACTGCTCCCCAACCTGGTGCCATCCAGTCCACCTTCGGTACCACATTCAGCGGAGGACTGCTCTCTGGCCTCCTCCTCATGCTCCTCCCGAGACGTATCGGTGCCGTGCTCTCAAGCCTTGGGGGCTCCTTCCCATGGATCGGCATCGACTTTGCCTCCAGCCTCAGTACACTCTTCTCCTCTCAAGATGGTAATAAGGGTAGGAGAGCACTTAGGGAAACAGTGCCATAAGCACTCTCCCTTGCCCAGGCCTTGTCGCAAGCACAGATCCTCGGGCCCACCTGAACCAATGGGGCCCTCCCCCATGAGTACCACACCACAACCTAGCCGAGACAACTCCCCTCCATGCCATCTGGAGGCTGGAGTGTCTTTTAATGACTGGTCACACTACTGGCTGGACATGGTCGCTGATGATACTTTAGCCTCACAGCACCGCTCCATCCAGTCCCCCTCACAGACCATGGATTCGGACTTCTCGAACGATGAACCTGACCCAACTCCACACATCAGAGTAGATCACGGGCCCGTTCTTCCTCTTTGCCCGGTGAATACACTTTTGAGAGAGCGAATGACTGTAACAAGGACTCTTGTGCCCAGCAGGAGTTGCTATGCTGGATGGCAGCCAACCTGAACCTGGAGCTCGGGGTCATCAAGGAGGAGGTGAACTTCCTCTTCGACGTCGGCCAGAGGGCTCCAGCTGCTAAGGTGTCTGTACTGCTCCACGAAGGGGTATACAGCATCGTCAAGGTGCCCTGGCAAACCCCATCCTCGATCCCGCAGATATCCAGGGTCGTGGACTGTAAGTACCACGTCCCTCAGGACAAATTCTCTTTTCAGTTCCAGCACCCTACTCTGGGATCGCTGGTCATCAAAGCTGTGAGCCAGAAAGAGAGGCAAGGTCAACTGGGTTCCACCCCTAAGAATAAGGAGGTGAGGAAACGTGACCTGCTTGGCAGGAAGGTTTACTCCACAGCAGCCTTTCAGCTGCGCATAGCAAACCACTCAGCCCTTATGACAAGGTATATCTTTAACCTCTGGAATGCCATGCAGGGCTTCCGTGCCATTATTCCGAAGGATCGTATTAGAGACTTCGACATGGTGATCGAAGAAGGGGAAATGGCATCCAGAGATGCTTTGATAGCCATCTGGGATGCCGTGGCCACAGCCACTCGTATGATGGCATTGGCTGTAGTAATGCATCATTCGGCCTGGCTACAGGGCTTAGGCCTACTGCCGCAGCTGCAGCTCATTATTCAGGACCTTCCATTGGAAGGTCCAGATCTTTTTGCCAAGTTCACGGATGCAAAGTTCCATGGCATGAAAGACTCAAGGGCCACACTCCGGTCGCTGGGAATTTACACCCCGCAACCTAACAGATGCTCTCTAAAACCCCATCAACTCCTCCAACAACAACTTCAGCAGCTAAAACAACAGATCCAACTGCAGAGTACATTCCTGAGGTCCCTCCCCTTTCCCCAGCACCACCTTGGGGAGATGGACAGGGACAAGGTCCATTTGGGAAAGAGTCAGAAGTCCCATGTTCCCCAATCGGGTAGGCGTGATCAGGCCCCGAACACTTGTCAGGGAAGAAACAGCACTTTTGACAGTTACCATACAGCCAGTGAACCCACAAATTGACCAGTCCCCAACCATTTACAGTGCTTCACACACCACTGGGCCAACATCACATCCGACCAGTGGGTCTTCGAGATGGTTGCGGAGGGGTATTGTATTCAGTTTCTTTCGATTCCTCAGGACAGAAAACCACCCCCTCGTTCATCCCTCGGAAACCGGGAACTGTCCTACCTTCTCAAGACTGAATGCCAGAAACTCCTCTCCTGTCAGAGCCATAGAAAAGGTTCCCGAGCAGGAGTGGGGGAAAGGATTTTACTCCTGATACTTCCTGGTCACAAAATCCAATGGGGACCTTTGACCCATTCTAGATCTCAGACCCTTAAACAAACACATAAGGAGAATAAAGTTCCACCTGGTTTCCTTATCACAAATCCTTCTGTTTCTGTCTCCCGGGGATTGGTTTGCTGCCCTCCATTTGAAAGGTGCCTACTTTCACATAGTCATAAGGCCCCACCACAGGCTGTTCCTAAGGTTCGTGGTGGCAAATGACCACTTCCAGTTCACCTCTCTCCTTTTCAGGCTCTCCCTGGCCCCCAGGGTGTTCACAAAGTGCATGGCACCAGTCGCAGTATACTTGCGCACAGGGGGCATAAGAATTTATCCCTATCTAGACGACTGGTTAATAGTTGGGAAATCAAGCTCCCAGATAGAGCTCCATGTCAAAGCAATAGAGAGGCTTTGCGACTATCAGGGCCTCCATATAAACCAAGGGAAGTCAAAGCTCCACCCGTCCCAAAACATGGAGTTTTAGATGCCTGCAAGGGGGTAGCATTCCTACCCTGCTCCAGATTTCAGTCCATTTGTACCATCAGTACAGAGCTGCAAACGTCCCCCGTGACCACAGCCTGACGGTGCCTGCAGCTCCTCGGTCACATGGCAGCCTCCACCTTAGTGATCCAGATGGCGCGCCTGAGGATGAGGCCTTTCCAAATCTGGCTTTCCATGGTGTTCCACATATGGAGGGACTCCATGAACAAGGTACTGTCTGTTCCCCAGGATACTCTGGGGACACTTCAGGTTTGGAGGGATCCCCGTTTTGCCATGGGGAGCATTCTCTTCAAAGACCTCAGGCCCTCAGTGACCTTAATAATGGACACCTTGAACACAGGGTGGGAGACCCACGTCTCTGGGGGTCTCTCCACTCAGGGGCTCTGGTCCCACACCAACGGCCCTCTCCACATAAACGTGAAGGAACTAAGGGCTACCAGGCTTGCCTGCTTGACCTTCCTAGACAAGATATGGGGCAGGTCGGTCTAGATCCTCACGGACAATACCACAGCCATGTTCTACATGAATTGGCAAGGGGGGGGGGGTCCGTTCTATGCCACTTTGCGAGGAGGTGTGCAAACTCTGGGAATTGGCCATGTGACATGACTTCATCCCAGTGGCCTCCCACCTACCCGGGGTGAACAATGGGCTGGCGTACTCTCTAAGCAGAAAACCACTAGTGAACCATGAATGGTCCCTTCACGACAAGGTGTTCTCCCTCCTGGTAGGCAAATGGTGTCTCCCCCAAATTGACATGTTGGTGACATGACAGAATCTCAAGCGCCCCCAGTTCCGCTCCCTCAGGGGCCAGGAGGAGGGGTCCCTCATCAACGCCTTCCTCATCAACTGGCAGGGCCCCTGATGTATGGCTTCTCACCAGTTCCCCTGATACAGAGGGATCTTTTGAAAATTGACAGGGATGGCATGAACATAATACTAATAGCTCCGGACTGGCCCAGACAGCAATGGTTCCCACTCCTGCAGGACACGTCCATAGAGATCCCCCTCTGCCTCCCACCATGGGCGGACCTCCTGACGCAGGACTCAGGGGGCCTTTGGCATCCAGACCTGGGCCACCTACACCTGACAGCCTGGATGCTCTCTGGCTCAGTGAGCAGGAGACGCTTTGCTCAGACAGGGTTAAGAAGGTCCTGGTTGGTAGCAGAAGACCATCCACCAGGTCCATATACACAGCCAAATGGAAGCGATTTTCCATTTAGGCCAGGGACAAGGATGTAGACCCTATATCAGCCCCAATTCACCTGATCCTCAACTATCTGTTAGACCTAAAGGAAGGAGGCATCTCTCCTTCCTCATTGAGAGTCCTTTTAGTGGCAATTTCCACTCTCCATAAGAGTGTGGATGGGCAATCAGTTTTCTCCCATCCCACCTCAGTCAGATTCCTAAAAGGGGTAGAGAGACTTTTTCTCCAACCTCGTAAGCCCTTGGGACCTGAATATCATCCTCCAGGCAATGACAGAGTGACCCTACGAACCCGTGGACTCAGCCACCCTCCTGGACTTGTCCTGTAGGTTGGCCTTCCTCACAGCAATCACCTCTACTAGAAGGGTTTCGGAGTTAAAAGCCTTCTCCTCGGAACCCCTGTACAAGAGGCTCTACCTGGATAAGGTGGTTTTCTGTCACCACCTACCTTTCCTCCCTAAGGTGGCCTCCCCTTTCCACCTTAACCAGGAAATCTGCTTGCCAGTTTTTTACCCAGATCCCCAGGTTATGCAGAACCAGAGGAAGTGGCATACACTGGACGTGAGGAGAGTGCTCCTAACTTACATCGAGTGCACCCAGCCATTTCACAAGACCCCCCAACTGTTTGTGGTGGTCGCCAAATGTAAGAGAGGTTTACCAGTGTCCTCTCAGTGTACCTCTCAATGGATTGTGAACTGTATCAAGGACTGCTACGGAAGGTCGAAAACACCCCTTCCTGGAACTGCTAGAGCCCACTCTACCAGGGCCCAATCGTCCCCTTTGGCCTTCTTTGCCAAGGTCCTGATCCAAGAGATCTGCAGGGCTGCTACGTGGTCATCGATTTGTACCTTCACAACGCACTATGCTATCACCTAGCAGGCTAGAGATGATGCCGCTCTGGGCAGAGCTGCACTCAGTGTGGGTAGACTGTAACTCCTCCCACCATCCACGGGCACAGGTAGCAGTCACCTGCAACTGAATGATGTGAGCAGTGCTCGAAGAAGAACAGTGGGTTACTTACCAGTAACCGTCCTTCTTTGAGATGGGCTGCTCACATACATTCAGGCCCCTCCCACTGTCCCTACCAGTGGAGTTGGCAAAGATATATTGGAGTGGGAGGGTCAGGGTCACAGTCACCTATAGAGCTGCAGTCGTGGCATGGAGGAGGCGTTGGCCACGTGCCCTGACCTGACAGGCTAAGGCTGAAGACTTTCCGAGCTACTGTGCGCTGCGGCACATAGACACATATAACTGAATGTATGTGAGCAGCCCATCTCAAAGAAGGATGGTTACTGGTAAGTAACCCACTGTTTCCACATGCTGTCCCTGGGGCAACATGCTCAATTGGCTTCAGAAATCATGGGGCAGGGGCAGGGTCCATGAGCACACCCACGAGCACAGTTGTGAGGAGCCAAAGGAGCAGAGTAGGAATCCTCATGCCTTAGGGCAGTGGTTTTCAAACTTCTTCCTCGGAACCCAGTTGGAAAAAAATCACGTATGCCCGCGACCCAACAACTACATCTTTGAGCAATGCACTCCAATCTTTTGGCAGTGGCCTCAGGGGGTGCAGCGACCCAGTGCCTGAAGGTTTACCACCCAGTACTTGGTCCCAATCCTAATTTTGTAAACCACTGTTTTAGGGCATCAACTGACCCCAAAAGTTAGGTGAGGAAGAAACTCCCCAAGGCCAGGCTAGTCCACAATTACCCACTGGGGCTCTCACACCATCTTCCAACACAGCCAGCCTTTGTGCCTGTCCAAACCAGGGGTGTTGCTGGTGCTGGGCACAGGTAGCATAAGCCCCAAGTCCCAGCACCAGTGCCCAAGCTCCCCCCATCTGGCCCCAACCATAGCCAGGAACCCAGGGCCAGGCCACCACCAGAGGCAGGATCCAGTCCCAACTCTGGCCAGGGACCTGGGGCCACAATGCTGATGGTGGCTGCAGGAGCTTGATCCAGCTCCGGACCTATAGCTGGATCACTGCAGCTGATAACAGGGAGGAGCTGGGGCTACCAGCCACAAAAACCCTTCCTGACCCCAGCTAGGGACCAGGACGAGGCCGCTGTAAGAGACAGGTTACGGCCCCAACCCCAGCTGGAGATTCTGGGCCATGCTGCCAGTGGCAGCGGCAGGAGTCCAATCTAGTCCCAGCCGCAACTCTGGCCTCAGCCAAGGACCTAGGGTCAACAGTGGCAGAAGCTGGATCAAGCCTCTGGCTACGTGACCCAGGGCCAGCAGCCTGGATTGGGCCTGCAGGTCAGATCTGGGCCAGGAGCAGGGCCAGTATGGCAGGGGGCAGTGCTGGGGAGCCAAAAACTTATCTGGGGCAGCGACACCTCTGGTCCAAACAAGGATGCTGATGGGCCATAGGTCTGAGCTGTTTGGTTTGCTGGACACCACAAGCCAGAGAGTTGTCTTCATTTAAGTTCCAAAGGGGTAGCCATGCTAGTTTAGTTCAGCAAAACAAACAAGGAGTTCTGTGGCACCTTTAAAGACTAAGGGTATGTCCACATGAGCCTTTTATTTTGAAACAACCCTGGTTGTTTCGAAATAAAAAACCCTATGTCCACATGACAGAGCCCGTCGTTTCAAAACAAGAGCCATCGTTTTGAAATGGCTTAAACAACTTTCATTTCAAAACGATGGTTATTTCAAAATGAGTCATTTTAAAATAACACCGCTTGGACATATTATTTTGAAACAACGCTTGTTTTGCAATAAAAGTCCTGACCTTCTTCCAAGGGTGCATAGCACCCAAAGGAAGCAGGAAGTGCTGTCCCGCGCCCGTGCCTGCCAGCATGCTGACAGCCCTGATAAGGTATGGCAGCATGTTGCTCCACTGCCCCAGGGGGGCGATGCCATGCCCCCATCTGGACTGCTGAGAATGTTCAGTGCCTCCTCATCATCTAGAGGAGGGAGGACATCCTGTCCCGGTTCTGGGCTAGCCACCAGAACTGGGATATATATGCAGACATTGCCACAGAGCTGTCCGCTCAGGTCCACAAGCGCACCATGGAGCAGGTGCACTCAAAAATAAAGGCCCTCAGGCAGGACCATGCCCAGACCAAGGAGGCATGGGAGCTCCAGGGAGCAGGTAGCACTGCTACCTGCCCTTTCTATGAGGAGCTCCATGCCTTCCTGGGGCCAGAGCCTAATGGCCTGCCAGCTCGGCCTGTGAACACCGGCCAGCACTCGAGCTCATCCTCCAGCCCTGAGGCAGGGGACACTGCGTCTGAGGTGTCCCTGGATGTCAGGCAGCCTCCTGCTGTACCACCACCATCAGCAGAGGCCGCACCAGGGACTCCCAAGCTGTTCCCTGCCCCACAGGAGGAGGAGACCAGCGCAGAGGAGCAGGGGCCTGAGACCATCCCGGCCCCTGGGGAGTCTGAGCCCGATGCAGGGACATTGCACTGGACCTCTGGAGCCCCTGTGGATGAGTCTTCCTCTCCTGCAGAAGCACGCAGGGCTGGCTTGTCCAAGTCACGGGCAGCGAGAGGGTACAAAGCCAGGCACTGGGGCAGGTAGGGTACAGGGTCGGCGGGTGCAGAGGCCCTCCCATGGGACATGTGGCACCAGGTG
>ML682022.1:1813976-1926744 GCA_007922195.1 Podocnemis expansa | reverse complement strand
GGGGGGGAATGCCCCGACACGCCCCCTGCCGGCGCGTCAGGCCGGGGATTCCGGCCCGCGCTTACTCCGGCCCCGGCAGCGGCGGGCTGCAGCTGCGCGCCGGGGCCGTGCCTCCACGTTGGGGGGCAGTAGGGGCTTTAAAGCCCCTGGGGTGAAGTGCCCCGCTGCCCGCTCCTGGCGGGTGCTTGCAGGGGGCTGCAGGCACCCGCCAGGTGCGGCGCGGTGCCTGCAGTCCCTTGCAGATACTGGCGGAGTGAGGCGCAGCCCTGTGCCTGACTCCACCAGTGCCTGCAGCCCTCTGCAGGCACCCATGGGGTGCAGTGCCCCTCTGCACTGCACCCTGTGGGTGCGTGCAGTCCCCTCCCCAAGTGAAATAGCAGGTCCACACTGTGGACCTGCTATTTCACTCCCTTATTTCGCGGACATGGTTTTTGTCCAGCGAAATAAGTTGTTTCAAAATAACATATTATTTCGAAACAGCTTGTTTCGAAACATGTTGTTTCGAAACAAGCACTCCCCATGTGAACATAGCCTATATGCTTCCACAGCAGAAGTAACAAACTAACCCCATGTCTTAACTAAGCTACAAAAAGACTATAAATGTAAATCTTCTGTGTTACCTGAAATCAACAGGGGAATTGAAGTGGGGATGCATGATTCTAAGTTGTCTGTATGTTTAACCAGAAATGCTGTGACAGGGAAGAAAACATCTCTAGCCTTGGGATTGTGGAGCTTGTCTGTTCAGAAAGTCTGTGTAGTGTGTCTGAGAAAGGAAAAACCGCCTCCAAACTGGATAAAGAATGATACTTCGCCTGTTAAAAAAAAGCCACCCCTCTCTCCCAAAAGTTTGTCTGTAAACAGCCAGATGTGCTGGGACAATGCTATTTGAATGTTGAGCAGAGCAGTTTATTTGCTGGGGGAGACTCTGTTTCCAGTCTTTTGACTGAGGAGGAGGCTCTGTGGTTTACCAGTTCTCTCTGACTCAATTCTGAACTTAGCTCAAAAACTCAGGAATGGTCTGGTGGTGGTGGTGAAGGCACCATTTCTTTACAGAAATCCTTCTCTGATTAGAGAAAAGGCACACTTTCTGTGGAGAATGATTTGGTGTTTGGAGACTGCTACTAAAGGAGTAAAGACTCATTATGGGCTTTGCAAGCAGCCTGTCCTACTTGAAGGCTGTGGAGGTAAACTGAGTGGATTAAGTGATGATGAATCCCTTTCTGCAGCTCCATGCAGCAGTCTGTATGCTGAGAGGTTTGGTTCTGTTTGTAACTGCCAGAGTTTTTGAAAAGTGAGTGAATTCACCGACTTGGTTTTAGAAAGATACCTTGGAAAATGTTCCAGGCGGAGTGGAAATTATTGAAATGCTTAAACAGTCCTGGAACCAAATGGCTGTATTTGATCAGTGTGTTGGGGAAATGATGATGCTGTTAAAACTTGCCTGTCTCCACGATGCTGGCTTTGTGAGCAAACGGTTAATGGCTCAGGATCAGAGGGGAGATTGCACAGCTGGATCTACAGAGCAGGAGGGTAGTGCATGCAAGGTGGAAGCTTAAGTCTGTTTGTGGACTCAAGATACGTCTGAGGCCATGTGGCGTGAGAGCTGGAGAACTGAACCCTGTTTGTGAGATGTTAGTTTGGATATTTGGTATATCTTTGAGACAGAGCCCAAACTTGAAACTGGTCATAGCTGGAAATTTGGAAATGCTTGTGTGTTGCTTAATCAAATTTACACAGACCCAGTGCTGTTAGCAAGGGAGACACCCCTAATCAGATTCAAAAGAAATTAACCAGTTTCTGGGGCACAGCAGCCGGTGTAGTGTGACCGGCCAAGAAGGACTGGGTGGCTGATGAGCTGCTTCTCTCTCTCTCTCTCTTCCTGTCTATCCCTTCTGCTTACAACTTTCTCTGTCTATCAGGCTGCTTGGATTTAAACTAGCAGACTTTTTTTATATCAGAGTTGCCTTCTTTGTTATTATTGCCACAAGGTAAGAGGGTCTTCTTTCCATCCTCTAATTGTTTTTAAGCTAGCAGACCCTTCTTTAGATCAACCTAGGTGTTTAATTTTTTTTTTTTAAAAGGACTCTGCAGCAGGAACTGTTTCTGCTGGACAGGGCAGCCTGCTTTAACTCTTTCTCTGCCTTTAAAACCTTTTCCTCTCTCCAACGCCTCTACTTGGATTTAGTCTAGCTAACCCCTCTTCTCCTCTTCAGTAGCTTTGACTGGCAGGTTTTGCTGAATACCTGTTCTTCGAGCGCTGCTCGGATGCATTTAGTATTAAGTGTCTCCATGCCGGAGCACGGGATTGGCATGAAAAACTTCTATTCTAGCCTGTCAGAAGAGGGGAGGCGGCCACTGCCCCCCATGCCACCCGCAGCTGCATATACAGCCGCCTCCCCGCCCCCTCCTTAGTTTCATTTCTTCTGCCTTGCGCGTCGGATCTGGAACGTCTGCTCCTTGGTATTGCAAGCGGCCTGTCCCTTGAGATCAGCTTTTGCCGACTGGGAGATTCTACTGTGGAATTAGTTCCACATCAAGAGCCTTCCGTCATTCGCCTGAAGCTTACAATCATGCCAGGGTTCAAACCCTGCGCCGAATGCGGCAAGGCCTTCCCTAGGGACAATCCCCATGTGTTCCATTTGTCTCTCCTTTAAACCCCAGACCACCAAGGAGAGGGAACAGCGATGCCGCACCCTAGCCTCAGAGGGGACTCAGCACCCCTCACCCAAAGCCTCAGGTTTGAGCCCAGCCCCAAGATCCAGCTCGGCACTGGCGCCTGCGCAGCACCGTGCCACTGGTGCCCACCGCTGCCGCACCACCTCAGAGCAGACTCTGGCACCACGGTGCCAACCCGGCACCCCAGCACCAACCCAGGTCACCATCAGCCAGCCTGGCACCATCGGCACTGAGTTCACCTCGGCACCAACCAAAGTCACCCTCAGGCAGCCTGGCACCATCAGCACCGGGCTCACCCTGGCACCAAGCTGTGTCACCTCCAGTGCCGACGACCCAGCATAGCCCGGCCTCATTGGTGCCGACTTCACCTCAGCACCGGCTAACCCCGCCATCAGCACAGCAGAGCCCAGTGCCAACGGAGTGGGAGTCCTCCTGTCCAAGCAGTCCTCCCTTCCCCAGTGAGGACTTGCCCATGGCCCATGCAGGGGAGATCCTTGTCCCTTCCACACTGGAGGCAATGAAGGCAGCACAGACTCTGCTGCTCCTCCCGACTCTCCCTGCTCCACCCATGGTTAGAAGGGGCAAACCAGCCTTCTCGTCAAAGGCCTGGGCTCAAAAGGAACATTCACCCTCTCCCCCTGCTATGGAGGCCAGTGTTGCCCCACCGCTGGCACAGGGCCGGGAATCCCGACCCCCGTTCCCTGGTTCTAGCCTGGAAGCAGGGCCATCCAGGGGCTCTAAATGGCCCCGGCACTGACCAGCGTCCCCTTTCCGCTTCAGGGTGCAGGAATAGTCCTCTGAGAGAGCTCCATCCCCTCTCTGACGAATCCCTGGTGCCATGCCGTCTCCGGCACTGGAGGCCTTTACGGGAAATCTCTTGGCACACTTTGATCTGCTGTGTCGAGCTACAGCCCACCTGGGCATGCAGGTGGAACCTCTGAGTCTTCCCCTCGATACCCTGTTCGGGCCAGCATTCGCCACCACGGAGCCTTTAGCAATCCCACCCCACCCGAGCGTATGGGATCTTGCACGATCCCAGTGGCAATACCCATGCTCCGTCCCACTGGTCTCAGATACGGCGAGCATGAAGTATAGGGTGCCAGAACTGGACTACCCCTTACTTGCTGGCCACCTGGTTCCCCCTCGGGACGTGATCCAAATGGCAAGGGGGGCTGGAGATCACCTTTGGGACCCTCTCCCCTCCTCTAGAGAGAATAGGGAAATAGACCTGCTGGGCCGCAAGGTGTATTCGTCATCGGCCCTTCAATTGCAGGTGGCTAACAACCAGGCCATAACCAGCAGGTACCTACTGGATATCTGGGAATCACTTGGGAGATTCAAGGACATGGCCCCACCCGAGGCTAGGGACGACTATGATGTCTTCCTGGAGGAAGGCAACACGGTCTCACAGGACCTTCTCCTCTCCACCCGCGATGCGGTGGACACTGCTGCCCGGACCATGGCGTCGGTGGTTACCCTCCTCAGGGCAGCTTGCTTAGAGAGGCCAGAGTGGCCCCTAATGCATAGCAGGCGGTCTTGGACCTGCCTTTTGAAGCAGATGTCCTGTTCCCCTCTGAAACTCTCCCAGTGGTGGCACAGCATAAGATCTACGGAGGGAGGCCAAATATTTTGGCCTTCTCCTCCCCCCCCGTTCCCACCTCACCAACTTAAACCCCACTCTTTGGGCGGGACAACCCCTTGCCTTTTGCTGTCACATCCACGATGAACAGAAGGGTTTTCTTAGCCACCCTCAGGGACGCAGGCCTCCTGGCTGCGGCTACCCCCTTGGCTTCAGGGGATAAGATCTAAGACGCCGTTAACCCCCTCTGTTCCTTCCCCAGAGGGAGGACAGATCTGCCAGGCCCCTCCTAGCCCTGTCTTCGTATTTCTCTGGGCCTGCCTGGCTAGCTCAGCAGGTAGAGTATCAGGCCTTTAATCTGAGGGTCCAGGATTTGAGCCCCTATCCGGGCCCGATCCCTGCAGCATCAGGGGTTTGGCAACAGTGCTTTCCCTTAAACACTGACCCTGCCAACAAAAACCGCCCATCCCCCATTGCAACAGTTTTCCTTCCCGAATGTGCCCTACCTCATTCCCTACCCTAGTCCCCGCCAAGGGATGGAGATGTGTTGGCGGGGCTCCGACATGTGCACGTCCAAAGATTCCTCCTGGTAGGACTGTACAGTGATCATCACATGCACCCCAGGTAGGACCCCACATACCCAGGTCAGGAGAAAGGGGGGGGGGACATCCCTGGTCACACAGTTGCCCCCCACGCTGAGACCACAGCCCTCTGGCAGGATTTTCATCCGCATTCAAGAGGTCACATCTATATGGGAATACAGATGCCTGGGATGCCATTATCAGGAAGGTGTATATAGAACGGGGTATACCCCTGTATGGACCATAGGTACAGTCCATTCCTCCCCTCTCTCCTTCCCACCTTGCAAGAAATGCAGTTCTACCTCCAGATGACCTACTGGGAACTGGGGACCCACCCAACAATCTTCATTTTGGTTTATCACCTTCAGGGTTGCCCACGGTGCCAACAAAATATGACTGGAGACACCTAATCCCAAAAGGAGAACAGCCTGCCGTGTTCCACATGTCAGGAAACAGTGCAGGGCCCACCCCTTCGAGTGCCCTCGCACATTTAGTGCCCGATATCCACTGCCTTGGGGATGACCGTCTAGGTTAGATGAAGGTCCCTCACTCTTGGGCACTTACACAGCCTATGCCCTTCGATCTTCCCCTGGCAGGGCACAACACTAAACCCTTTCCCTCTCTTCTTCTGCCCTGCCCACCTGTGTGACTGTCCACTACACCCAGCACAGCCCCTAGGGCCATCGCTCCCTCCCCACATGCGTCGGCGGCATCTGGCATATTTGCGGTCTCCTTTCACCTTTCTCAAGGACCCTGTTGACACCTTTGCTGTTCCCATGGTGTAATATGCAGAGAACCCCCTTCCTAGGCAACATATGATGGTTTCAGCGCTTCTCCCGCCCTTCTCTTCCCCAGCTATGGGCCCCCCCCGGGCAGGGACCCCAGTTGGTTCTCTGATGCCAGGGCATCCTTCGAACTGGCGACCGCTCGACTTAGGCTCCCTTCTCAAAACTAGAAGGACCCTCCTTGGTATTTTCCCTCAATACCATGTCTTAGAAATGCCTCCTTGACAACCCTGGCAGGCAAAATGGTAGAGCTATCCTCCAGACAAAGGCCATAGATACTGAGTCTGGAGGTTCTCTCCTGGCTGTCCTTCAATCCCCTCGGTCACCTAGGGGCTCACTAGGCAATAGCGAGAGCTTCCTTCCACTTTCCCCCGTTCTTCCCCACGCTCTAGTAAGAGCTCTGAGGGGAAAATCCGGCAGGTCTAGACCGGGGGGGGGACCCTCCCTATATTCTAGCAGCCTATAGGCCTTCCCGTTAATTGCCAGGCCACATTGCAGCCAGTACTCTCTGTACCTCTCCTGCAAGAGTCAGTCATAGGGCCAATTCAGTTGAATAATGCGCTTCGAGGTCATTAATTCACACCGAAGGCCCCGTCCTGCTTGACCTGACCCCGTAGGCCATGGGCCGTGTTTCATAGCCTTCTCAGCCAACCCTGAGCCACCTCGTGGTTATACCCTTACTTTCCCTTTGCTCAGACAGCCTGCGTAGCCACACTCTCCATGGTGGGCATTGCCTTCTCCCTTTGCTTCATATGCAACTAGCAGCCACCAACCAGTCCATGACTAGGTGACTCCTGGAAGCCTGCAGTGCTCTATGCCCTTCCTGCATCCCACCAAGATGCGCCTACTCGGCTAGCCCGCTTGCTAGCCTTTGACATTCTCTTGCGTGTCCATAGAATGCGTCCTAGGCCAACTCATCAGCCGGTTACATTCCAAGTTCCTCAGGCAGGGCACCCACGCAATCTGATCCAAGATTGCTTTTCCTTCCCCAACCCAGGTGACCTAGCCTGACACTTATTCTTCGGCCTCAGGGGGTTCAGGCCTACCCCATCCTGGTGGACCCTCAGCCCTGTCCTCCGGGCTGTCAGGCCTGCTTGCCATTTTTCCTTGGCAAATGTCTTGCTGGAGGGTCTGCTTTGTGGGGCTTGTCACTGTGCTGAAGGCGGAAGTACCAACTCCACCCGCCATCCATCAGCATGGCTAGTAGTCACCTAATATTGAATGCATCCGAGCAGCGCTTGAAGAAGAACGGTGGGTTACCTATAGTAACTGTCCCTCTTTGAGATGGGCTGCTCGGATCCATTCAGGTCCCTCCCCTCTGTCCCTGCTTCTGGAGTTGGTGACTCCAAGGAACTGAGGAGGGGGGCAGGGAGGCAGCCGTATATGTAGCCACAGGTGGCACGGGGGAGCAGTGGCTGCCTTCCCTCTTCTGACAGGATAGGACAAAAGTTTCTCCAGCCAATCTGGCACTCTAGCACGGAGACACCTAATACTGAATGGATCCGAGAAGCCCATCTCAAAGAAGGATGGTTACTGTAGGGCTATGTTCACACACAGGGGGTTATTTCAAAATAAGTTCATTCGAATTAAGAAAATGTTAATTCGAATTAAGGAAAAAAGGTCAAAGTGAAATAGCATGTTCGGACAACAGTTATTTCAAAATAAGTCACTGTCATTTTGAAATAACATGTTCTGACGGGATTGTTTCAAAACAATCCTTTCGAAACAACATTGTTTCATCACCAAATGGTGTTTAAGTTGTTTTGAAACAATGCCGTTGTTTCAAAACAACGGAACCCATTTTTTCGAAACAACGGTACGGCATGTGAACATGGCGTTTCTTATTTCGAAACAACCTCTGTTGTTTTGAAATAAGACTGCTGTGTGAACACACCCTAGGTAACCCACCGTTTTTCCTTTTTGCTCTCTTCTCCCAGCTAGTCCTCTCTTCTAGCCTTTGCTGCTCTAGCAGTTGTATCAAGCTAGTCTTCTCACAGCTACACCTACTTTTTTTTTTTTCCATTTTCCTCTCTTTCCCCAGCTAGGCTCTTTTATAGGGTATGTTTCCTCTCCCTAGCAACAGAAGCCCCCTTTTTCTGCTCTCTAGCCTCTGTTTGGTTTTAACCTGACAGCTGTTGATTTATACCAATCAGGACGGGGGGGGTTGGTTGTTTGGGTTTTTTTGCCTTTTTCCTCACTTTTTCCCTTCTTCCGCTCTTCCCCACAGCTAGCCGTCTTTTCAAGCCTTTGCTCCTCTAGGCTCTAGCAGCTATATCAAACTAGTCTTCTCACAGCTACACTTACTTTTTTCCATTTTCCTCTCTTTCCCCAGCTAGCCTTTGCATCTCCCTAGCAGCAGAAGCCCCCTTTTTCTGCTCTCTCACCTCTAGTTGGTTTTTGCCTCACAGACTTTGCTTTGTACAGTCAGAATAGCTTTTTCCTCACTTTTTGCCTTTTGCCTCTCTCTCCCCGGAGTGTCCTCTTTTCTAGCCTCTGCTTCTCTAGGGTCTAGCAACTGCACCAAGCTAGCCCCTCTCACAGCTACACACACACATATATATTTTTTACCTTTCCATTTTCTTCTCTTTCCCTAGCTAGTCTCTTTTATAGGGTATGTTTTCCTCTCTCTAGCCTCTAGTTGGTTTTTGTCTGACAGACTTTGCTTTGTACAGTCAGAACAGCATTTTTGTCTTTTTTCTCACTTTTTTTGCCTTTTTCCTCTCTCAACACAGAGAGTCCTCTTTTCCAGCCTCTGCTTCTCGAGGCTCTAGCAGCTGAAAACCAAGCTAGTCCTCTCACAGCTTATGGAATACCTTTTTGCACACTCCTTGATTCCAGCCAAATCCGCTTTACAGTTCTATCAAACTCAGCCTCCATTTTTTTAAAAAAGGCTGTCTTTTTTAGCTGCCTCCTGATTGGCTCAGCGGAGAGGAGGGGATTGAGCCTATGGCGCACCGCCCCCAGACCACCTCTCAGTTCCCTTCCAGCCACCGACCTGGTAACATCACCTCTGCAAACTCTCTCTTCACCTTTACTCACTGCTTTTACTCTTTCCTCAGTTTCTCCTCACCCAGTCAAAACCACTGATGGCTCACCAGTCTCTCTCTCTGCTCCAGGTCCAAGCCCAGGCTCATGTGTCCCAGGACAAGCACTACACACACAGACATTTTCTCCACAACCTCTCAAAATGAAGGATGCCACCCCAAACTCTCTCTTGGCCCATGGGCCAAATCCTGTCTCGTGCGTCCCAGCACAAGCACTACACAAGGCCAAAAACACAGAAGCACACACCCTGAACAATCCTGATATGAAAAAGAACTCAAAATGGCCACTCAATCTCGATATCAAGTAGATATCAAAATGGCTGCCCAATCTTGATATCAAATTGATATCAAAGCGGCACTCAGACCGGAAGCCAGGGGCGGGACATAGCGCACAAGGCATCCCGGGAGCTGTCAAAATTTGTATGGTGATGAAAGGTATGTACCCTAAACTACTTGCCTCAACTCACCTCCTCCAGCATTACTCTTGGCTCCTCAGGCCTCCTGCTCTGTGCCCTGCACTAAGCTGGAACCCACTAAGGCAAATCCCTCCAGGGCATGGCCATTAGCATAGATCCACAGAGCATCATGGAGCCGCAAGTCTCAGCTTGCACCTCAGCTGTAACCACCCCCACACACTGGGCCAGGACAAGGCTTCCCCTGCATCCCATTAACTCTGGCTGGTGCTGCCCTTTGTCTGTGGCACTGTACCCTCCCTTGAGCTGTCATTCTGTTACAAATGTCTACAAGCTTCTTCCACTTGGAAGAACCCTTCTGGAACAAACCATGGCTGGACTGTAGTGGCCTAGGAAGTGGCCCCATCTGCATCAATGTCTCTATTCTGTAGCCAATGAAATGGGGCCTTCAGCCTTCCAAGGCACATCTTTGGCTGGTGTAAATTGCTACATGCCCATGACTTCAATGGCACTCCTCCTGCTGACCCGACCCACAAAAGGCTGTAGGACTGGCACAGGGGCCACCATCACCCTGGACTCAGAAAGAGCAACATGACAAGGCTCTTTGCAGCTTTCACTGCCTTCAGACAAGAAGCATCCATCTTTCCTCCCAATGTGGGTAGTTGAAAATGTCACCAAAACACAGTGGGTTTAAAGGCTGAGAGTGAACAACTATGAGCTGGTCGCAGGTATGTACCAAGCGGAGAAGGCGGGGGGCCAGGCCCTGGCAATGAGCTGTGAGGGGGTTGCTGGGCTGGCCCTTCACAAGATACGGGTGATGTGGGAGATAAGAGGATCTGTGGAGTGCAAAGCCTTCTGTGCCTTCCCTCATCATGAATCATAGAACCACAGAAACTGGAAAGGATCATGGAAGGTCATCAAGTCCAGTCCCCTGCACTCATGGCAAGACCAAGTACCCTCTTAAATCATCTTTGACAGGTCCTTGTCTAACCTGCTCTTAAAAACTTCCAGTGATGGAGGTTGATGCCTAGGCAACTTATTCCAGTGGTTAACCACCCTGACAGTTACAAATTTTTTTCTAATGTCCAACCTAAACCTTCCTTGCTATAATTTAAGCCGATTGCGTCTTGTCCTATCATCAGCAGTTAAGTAGAACAATTTTTCTCCCTCATCCTTGTGGCAACTTTTTAGATACCTGAAAACTGTTATGATGTCTCCTCTCTTCCAGATGAAACAAACCCAGCTCTTTCAATGTGTCCTCATAAGTCAAGTGTTCCAGAACGCTAAACATTTGTGTTGCTCTTCTCTGAAAGTTCTCTGGTTTGTCCACATCTTTCCTGAAATGAGAGTTCTAGAACTGGCCACAGTACTCCAGTTAGGTTCTAATCAGGGCTGAGTAGAACGGTAGAATGATTTCTCATGTCTTACAATACTCCTGTTTATTCATCCCAGAATGGTGTTTGCTTTTTTTGCAACAGTGTTACACCATTAACTCATGTTTAGTTTGTGGTCCACTATGACACCCAGATCCCTTTCCACAGTACTCCTTACGAGGCAGTCATTGCCCATTTTGTATATATGCAATGAATTTTTCTTTCCCAAGTGGAGTATTTTGCACTTGAATTTCATTCTGTTTATGTCAGACCATTTCACCAGTTTGTCCAAATCATTTTGAATTGTGGTCCTAGCCTCCAAAGTACTTGCAACCCTTCATAGCTTGGTATCATTGGCAAACTTTATAAGTGTACTCTCTGTGCCATTATCTAAATTATTCCTGAAAATATTGAACAGAACTCAACCCAGAACTAATCCCTGCAGTACCCCGCTTCTTATACCCTTCTAGCGTGACTGAAATGTTGATAACTACTCTCTGAGAGTGGTTCTCTAACCAGTTTTTCACCCATCTTATAGTAGCTCCGTCCAGGCTGTACTTCCCTAGTTTGTTAATGAGAAGGTGATGTGACACCTATGAGGTCCCTTCCAACCCCATGATTCTATGAAAAGCCTTACTAGGTCTACATCTACCACTTTCCCTCTATCCACAAGGCTTGTGACCCCATCATAAAAAGCTATCAGGTCGGTTTGACAGGATTTGTTCTTGATAAATCCATGCTGACGATCACTTAACACCTTATTCTCTTCTAGATGTTTGCTAATGGATTCCTTAGTTATTTGCTACATTATTTTTCCTGGTACACAGGTTGAGCTGACTGGTCTATAATTCCCTGAATGGCTGGCCTGGCTCTTATGGCTGCCTTACCTGAGTCAATGCTGGGCTGGAACAGCACCAGGTAAGTGCTCGGCTAGTCCTTCACAGGGGCAGGGAATGCAAGAGGCACTTGCTGAGAGACACCTCTCAGTGTCTTCCTCCCCACATGTCATGAAGGGCCAGTACAGCCTTTCATCTAAGCTGGTGCCTGTCAATGTTCCCTCTAAGAGATGGTGGCAGCTGAGCAACTCATGTTGCTCGCTGCGCTGTGCCCCCCCCCGCTTGCTGCGCTTCCCCCGCCGTGGGCCCGCTCCTGCCCCCCCCCCGCAGTCCACTCCCGGCCGCCACCCCTGCTCCCTGCTGCCAGCTGCCCCCCGCTCCCGGCCGCCCCCCCTGCCCCCTGCTGCTGGCCACCCCCCCTGCCCCCAGCGGCCCCCCCACCCCTGCTACCGGCCACCCCCCCACCCCCTGCTTCCAGCTGCTCCCTGCAGCCGCCCCCGCTCCCGGCGGCCCCCCCACCCCCGCGGGCCTGCTCCTGGCCGCCCCCCCTGGCCCACTCCCAGCTCCCCAGCAGCCTCCCCGCCCCCACAAACTTACCTTGTGGCTGGAGCCACACGGCCCAGCCACAGCTCCTGGGGCCAGAGAAGCTCTACGGAGCATGCCCAGATTTTCTGGGCATGCTCCATTAGAGCTTCTCTAGGTGGGAGTTTTCAAAACTCCCAGCCCCAGAGGAACTCTATGGAGGGCCTCTGGCTGCCGGCAGTGTGCTGCCGGCTGCCTTCCCTGCACTGGCGGCTGCAGCAGGCTGCGCTGCAGCGCGCCAGCGCAGCTTAGAGGGAACATTGGTGCCTGTCTGTGTGCTGAAGCAGCAGGTAATGGCAGGTTACTTACCAGTAACCGTCCTTCTTCGAGATAGGCTGCTCGCATACTTTCAGTATTAGGTGTCTACGGGCCACAGCACATAATTTGTTGCAAACTTTTTAGCGCTAGCCTGTCAGAGCAGGATTGACAACCAACACCCCCTCTGGGCACTCCTGTGCCTACCTATATGGCCCTGGCCCTGATCCTCCTCAGTCCTTTCTATTTGCCAACTCTGAGTAGCAGGGATGGTGGGAGAGTTCTGAATGTATGGGAGCAGCCCATCTCAAAGAAGGACAGTTACTGGTAAGTAACCCACCATTCTTCTTTGAGCGCTGCTCACATCATTCAGTATTTGGTGACTACTAGCAGTACTGTGGATAGTGGGTGGATTTAGGTTTGTCCTACCTTCAGCACGGGTAACCCCCTAAAAGGCAAACCCAAGGCATGGAAGGGTGCCTGAATAATAGGTTTTCCGGTCTACCTAGAGGGGATGTACTGTAGCCCTCAATTTGTTTTAAGAGAATGTTGTACGAGGGAACCAGTGAGAGGCTGTGCATCACTCTGCCTTGGAGGCTAGAAGCATTAGTACAGGGCCATCCCAAATCGCGTTGAACTCCCTCAATTTTGACCGTGGCTAAAACCATCAGGAAAACAAAGGAAGTTCCACACTTCATCTACCCACTGTAAGACGACTGACTCTCACATCCCAGGAGATAAAAGTGAGGATAAAACCCACCCTCTCCACACCAGAGGGGTTTTAACACTTCAGTATGTGAGTATCTAGGCTGGTTTGACAGATCAGAGTGCTGATAGCACAACAAGGATGGTATTTGTTGGACAATCCCATTCTAGCGAGCGTAGTCCTGACTTGATGAGGGAGACCCTTTTGATGGGTATTAGCTAACCAGGAAGAAGAGAAGCTAGTCAGGTCCTAGAAGTGGGCATGAATTCTGGGTCCCTTCAATGAGGTGGGAAAGGAACAATGCAGACTCACCAAGTTGCTGGTTTGAGGTCCATGGCCTCTAAACATAACCTTGCTCAGACTCTGTTGAGATGGACCCCAGCGCGAACCTCCTCTGGGGAGGACAGACTGTCCTGAGGGTAGTGGGCCACTGGGGCCCCCTCAATGATTTAACAAGGGAAAAAAACCTCGAGTGGATATCCTATATCCATGTTTTGATATGAAGAGGACCTCCTTTAGGTAGGGACCTAAGAAAACTCCACCGGGTATGGGAAGGGAACCTTTAGGGATTGGAATTAAGATATGAGATATTAAGGAAAAGGGGATAAGTGTGTTTGTCATAGAAGCATAGAATCATAGGGTTGGAAGGGACCCCAAGAGGTCATCTAGTCCAACCCCCTGCCAAAAAAGCAGGACCACTCCCACTAGATTATCCCAGCCAGGGTTTTGTTCAGCTGGGCCTTGAACACCTCCAAAAACGGAGATTCCGCCAACTCCCTAGGTAGCTTATTACAATGCTTCACCACTCACCTAGTAAAAAAGTTTTTCCTAATATCCAGCCTTGACCTCCCCAGCTGTACTACTGAGAACAGTCAAGCTCCATCCTCCTTGGAGCAACCCTTCAAGTAGTCGAAGGTTGCTATCAAATCCCCCCTCAGTCTTCTCTTCTGCAGGCTAAATAAGCCTAGTTCCTTCAGTCTTTCTTCATAGGGCTTGTGCTCCAGCCCTTTGATCATTTTTGTCGCCCTTCACTGAACTCTCTAATTTGTCCATGTCCTTTTTGTAGTGGGGAACCCAAAACTGGACAAAGTATTCCAGATGTGGCCTCACCAGTGCAGAATAGAGGGGAACGATCACATCCCTCGATCTGCTGGCAACACTTCTTCTGATGCAGCCCAGTATGCCATATCCAGCTTCCCATCCACCATGACTCCCAGGTCCTTTTCTCCAGTGCTGCTATTTAGCTGATCACTCCCCAGCTTGTAGCAGTACATGGGGTTTTTTCATCCCAAGTGCAGGATTTTGCACTTGTCCTTGTTGAACCTTATGAGATTTCTATTGGCCCACTGCTCCAATTTGTCTAGGCCTCCCTGAATCCTGTCCCCGCCCTCCAGGGTGTCTACCATTCCCCCCAGTTTGGTATCATCTGCAAACTATCCCATCATCCAGACCATTAATGAAGATGTTGAACAGAACTGGCCCCAGGACCGACTCCTGGGGCACACCACACATTACTGGTTGCCAACTTGACATGGAGCCATTGATTCCTACACGCTGAAACCACTGATCAAGCCAGTTTTCTATCCACCCTATAGTCCACCTATCCAACCCATACTTCCTTAATTTGCCAATGAGAATGCTGTGGGGAGCTGTATCAAAAGCCTTGCTGAAGTTGAGGTATATCACATCAACGGCTCTTCCCGCATCCACAAATCCAGTCATCTCATCATAGAAGGCGATGATGTTGGTCAGGCATGATTTACCTTTGGTGAATCCATGCTGACTGTTCCTGATCACTCTATTTTCCTCCAAGTGTTTCAGGATGGATTCTTTGAGAAGCTGCTCCATAATTTTGCCAGGGATTGAGGTGAACCTAACAGGTCTGTAATTCCCTGAATCCTCCTTTTTCCCTTTCTTGAAGATCAGCACTATATATGCTTTTTTCCAGTCCTCTGGCACCTCCCCCGTTCGCCATGAGTTTTCAAAGATAATGGCCAGTGGTACTGCTATCTCATCAGCCAGCTCCCTCAGCACCCTCGGATGCAGTTCATCCGGCCCCATGGACTTGTGCACATGTCGCTTCTTTAAGTAGTCCCTAACCTGACCTTCTGTCACCAAGGGCCTCTCTTCTTCTCTCCAGTCTACTGTACCTAGTGTAGTGGGCTGGGAGCTGACCCTGCCTGTGAAAACTGAAGTGAAAAAAGCATTGAGCACTTCAGCTTTTTCCTCATCCTGTCACAAGGATACCTGCCCCATTCAGTAAGAGACTTACACCATCCCTGATCCTCTTCTTGTTATTGATATACTTGTAGAACCCTGTCCTGTTATCCTTCACTTCCCTTGCTAGCTGCAACTCCATTTGTCCTTTGGTCTTTCTGATTTTATCCTTGCAGTCCTGAGCAATGTCTTTATATGCTTCCTTAGTCATCTGTCCTAGCTTCCAATTCCTGTAAGCTTCCTTTTTATGCTTCATCTCAGTGCTGAGCTCTCTGTTAAGCCACTCTGGGTGCCTTCCACATTTGCTGTTCTTCCTGCTCATTGGAATGATATCTTCCTGTGCCCTTAGCAGGGTTTCTTTAAAATGCAGCCAACTCTCTTGGACACGTTTCCCCTTCAAATCAGCCTCCCAGTCTTGGGCCTAGTCAGTCACTAGCGATTTGGGGGCTGACTGCCCTCATTCTCCAGGATCCTCTTGCCCTGCTGGACAGACATGAGGAAGATTGGGTAGGGGGAGTAGATGAGGGATGAAGCTCTAAGCTAATAAGAGTCCCTCCTGTCCTCTGTGGCAAGTGCTCAGGATCTCTAAGTTCTCTAGTGGCCCATCATAAACAAACTGCGGGCCACCTGTGGGTTGCAAGAAGATGAGACCCAGGAACTTTGGAGCTGTCCTACACCTGAGGAAGGTTTGAACACTTGAGTGAACCAAGTAACATATCAAAGTCTCCCATGTGGGAACACTGAGGCTTTTACCTTATGCCACTCACTCCCTGTGAGTGTGCCCTCTGGTACTGGGGGAAGGGGGAATCAACCCCTGGATGTACAGGAGGGGTATGTTCTTTATTCCCTCTGGTCAGAAGGGATGATGTGTTTTGCCAGCTTTCCAACAGCCGGGGGGGGGGGAGACGGGGGAGACCTGTTGCGGGTCTTACCTTCATGAGGAGTGAGTGGGGGGAGTGGGGGTTACCATCCGGAAAAGTTAGGCCTTTGTCCACCAAGGGGGGGTGGGGAACTTGCCTAAAAGTGACTCATGCAGTACATTGTCCGCTTTGCTCGAGGACCTCATACTATCATGTGATGTGTTAATCCCAACAGGTATGGGCTGTTGGGATACATAGAATATGGATGGGTCCTTCATGTAGGCTGCCCAAGAAGGTGCTGATGTCCCACAGCTGTGAGTGAAAGACTTCCTTCAAGGTCCTGGTAGCCCTTAGTTCTCTTATGAGGAACCAGGGAACCCCTAGCAGGGAAGGGGAGGGATACACGTATTGTTTATTAACACCTTGGCAATGGTGGTTAATTTCCCTCTTGGAGAACCAAGGCACTAATACAGGCTAGCTTGGAGGGGTAATTGCTCAATGCAGTGTAGCATTGCTAATAGAATCAAAGGGTCATTCCAGCACAGGCCTACATAGGTGTGAAGGAGCCCAGAGAGGTCTGTAAGGGAAACCTGACCAAGGGGAGGGAGAGGGGGAAGCGAAGAGAGAGAGAGAGAGTGTGAGCTCATAGGAGGGCATCCCTAAGGGGCCTGATGGGACTAACATCAGTGCCCAGTGTTCCCTGCTTCCCACTGTTAGAGTTGTACATGGCATGTAAGGGAAGCATTAAACTAGTCCCTGTCTCCTTCATGGGTGAGAGGAGGATTTTTCTCCATGCCTGCACAACCCAAGGGTACCTCCCTTGGGAGTGCAGTGTCAGGGCAATTCAATCATGTTGCAAAACGCAGGGCTGTAACTAGGGGTTCTGGTGCCCAGGGCAAGCAGCCCCAAAGATGATCTCCCACCCCTGATCCGGGGCCCATCTAGACAGCGGCAGGGAGGGGAGTTGTGACCCTTCCTCCCCCACAGCCAGAACCTGCAATGGGGGTCCCTACCTCACCGCCATGGGAGAAGGGACCCCAACTGTTACCTCTGCCCATGGCAGGGGGAAGCAATCCACCCTGTTGCCTCTGCCTATGGCAGGGAAGTGATCGTCCCTGCCAGTTCTGGCCGCAGCAGGGGGAAGCGATCCCCCACTGTGGCCGGAGCCAGCAGGAGGGATCGCTTCCCTACCACGGCCAGAGCCAGCAATGGGGGGCTCTATGCTGCCGCGATGGGGAGAAGGGACCCCCTGCTGCCCGCTGTGGCCACGGCAGGGAAGCCATCATCCCTGCCGCCTCCAGCCACAGTTGGGGATTGCTTCCCTGTGCCATAGCCAGGGGTGGCAGGATGATCCCTTCCCCCTGCCATGGGCAGAACCGGCAGAGGTGATCGCTTCCCTGCCGCAGCTGGAGGCGGCAGTGGCAATGGCTTCCCCCAGGCGCCCTTTTAAATTGGCGCCCAGGGCAAAGTCCCTTTCACCCCACCTTAGTTACAGCCCTGGCAAAATGGCTAGGAGGGGCTAAGAAGTTTTTCTTGCCCTTGTCTTGCATGTCTGAGGAGGTCCAGATGATGGGACCCCAGGGTCTCCAACAGCAGAGATGGGAGGGGTTAGAGGTCTACTCCCTTATCTAGCAATGTGGGAAAATCAGCCCTGGTGTGAGTGAAAGCAGGCCTGCGGAGAGTCAAGCAGTTGCTAACTCCAGCATGGAGGAACAAATCTAGACAGCTAACTACTAAGTGAGCACAGTACTCTAGTATGCATCCAGGGTAACTCAAGCTCTAGCGTGAATGGAGCTGAGCCTGGGTGGGAGGGCTGTGGGGAAATGTCTGAATGCCAAGTCCCTAGAAGCGTAATTAGCTCTAGAGTGGTTGAATAGGATGCCAAAGGAAGAATTCTGGGTGCATTCATATCTCTCAGCTTTAGCATGAGGAATGCTGGAAGAGAAGCACTGGATGCATCAAGCTAAGGGTTGTATAAGATCTCGGGAGAGAATAGGGGGAAATTTGACTCCAGTGCCGGGAATCAGGCTTGTAGGCAGAACTGGCAGCAGTTGAGAGAAAGAGAAATTGAGATGGGGCTCTGGGGTGAGAAGGAATAGTGTGGTGTACCTCCACTGCCTTCTGAGCCAGGTCACTCTACACTCCAGCCTGGGGAAAGGATTCTTGGACCCCAGATATATCACTCCTCCCCTTCTAGCTGTGGATGGGGTCCCAGCTAGGGCCTCGACCACTGATTTCTGAGGGTTTGCTGAGATAGGAGTGTGGATGAAACCTGAGGGTGTTAGCATGTCAAAAGGGGCCTCTCTGGTGGGACCACACACTCTTATGGGAAGTTCCAGGTGGTGGAGGTGATCTTGAGACCCTGGAGGGCTAATCCTGCTTCTCACTTGGCAGGGAAGGCCCTGTCTAGTGCTTTTGCTGCTGGTGCTCTCGCTGCTGGCGAGGGCTAGAGGAGTGACTGGGCACCTGTGGAGGATGCATGCCCAGCAATCTGAGGGCTGATGTGGAATCATTTGCGCTGTGTAGCAGATGGTCCATTGTCTCCGAAAACAAAGACCACACCTCAAAAGGGAGGTCTTGGATAGCCTGCTCCATATCGTGAGGCAGGTCTGCCTCCTGTAGCTACATTATGTGTCTCATAATGACGGCCAAGGCTACACCATGGCTCGCTGTATCTGAGGTATCCCATGCCACTAAGAGTGCATCATGGGATGCTAGCGTGTCCTCCTCTATAAGGGAGTCATAGTCCTCCCTGTGCTCCTAGAGGAGGAGATCTTAAAATCTCCTCATGGACTCCTAGATGTCTAAGGTGTGTCGTCCCACCAGCACTTGGTGGTTCGAGATGTGGAGCTGGAAGGCAGAGGTTGAGTGCACCTTTTGTCCTGTAAGGTCCAGTCTCCTTGCCTTCCTAGATTTTGGCAAGAGATCTGGGGAAGATTGGCTTCCATGCCCTAAGGTGACTTTCATCACCCAGGAGCTTGGTACTGGGTGGTTAACCAAGAAGGGAAAGTCCTCCGGTGGGACCTGCTATTTATGGCCCACTATATCTGAGACCAAAGGAATCGAAGCAGGAGTCTGCCAGCGTACCCTGCTGAGGTCATGCACTCTAGGGTGAAACAGTACCACTATTGCATCGAGTAATGCTGGGGGAGGTGAGTTGAGGCAAGTAGTTTAGGGTACATACCTGTCATCACCATACAAATTTTGATAGCTCCCAGGGTGCCTTGCATGCTATGTCCCGCCCCCTAGCTTCCGGTCTGAGTGCAGCTTTGATATCAATTTGATATCAAGATTGGGCAGCCATTTTGATATCTACTTGATATCAAGATTGAGTGGTCATTTTGAGATCTATTTGATCTCAGGATTGTTCAGGGTGTGTGCTTCTGTGTTTTTGGCTTTGTGTAGTGCTTGTGCTGGGACACATGAGACAGGATTTGGCAGGAGCCGCTGGGGAGCAGGGGAAGCCCCCCCCCAGGCCCGGCAGGAGCTGCCGTGGGGGAGGGGAAGTCGGGGGTTGGGGTGCCCTGGGCTTGGGGGCAGACCCAGCCGGCTTTCCCCCTTCCCCTTGCTGGGGGTAGGGGGGCAAAGGGGGCTGAGGCTCCCGTCACCCCCTGCTTCCAGCAAGGGGAACTGGGGGGGAAGCTGGCTGGGGCACCCTCCAACCCCCTGCTCCCCACTCAGCACCCTGGCCAGGGTGCTGATCTTTGGCCAGGGTGCTGAGTGGGGGGTGGGACCTTCCTGGGGAAGGTCCCTGTTATTTCGAAAGAAAGATTGTTTCAAAATAACATGTCCAAACGGCTTATTTCGAAACGACTGGTTTCAAAATAACCCTCCTTTCGAAAGCAAAGTGGTTTAAGCTGTTTTGAAAGGAGGGCTCTTGTTCCGAAACAAGGAGCTCCCTCCTTTCAAAACAAGAAAACATCGTTTGGACATAGGGACTTTTATTTCGAAACATCCAGTGTTGTTTCGAAATAAAAGCCCTGTGTGGACATACCCTAATAGAATTGCAACCCCCCCCCCGAGGAAGTAACCCTAATAAATGAGCAGATCCCGAGTTGATGGGCAAAGTTGGTAACACCAAGATCACTCCGCCTTTATCCGCAACCCCTGATAGGGCTCTAAATTCTGAGCTGTGGTCCCTAAAGAGAGGACACGATGGCCTACTTTGTCCTCGTCTTCTGCATGACAGCTCACGCAGGTTTAGAGGTCGAACCCAGGAGGGGGAGCTGGGACCCCTTATTTGATCCGGGGTTAACATCTCTCCCAGATGTAATAGTCATACTGTTGCGCTCTAGTGTTGACGACCTCACCACGGTACGCTGACAGCCTCCCGCTTTGATTCCTCTGGTTTCAAATATAGTAGGACATAAATATCAAGTCCCACTGGAGGACTCCTTTTTTGGTTGATCACCCAGTACCAACCTCCCAGGTGATGGAAGCCTCCTTAGGGTGCAGAAGCC
Organism: Podocnemis expansa; assembly: GCA_007922195.1. Taxonomy (NCBI): domain Eukaryota; kingdom Metazoa; phylum Chordata; order Testudines; family Podocnemididae; genus Podocnemis; species Podocnemis expansa. The sequence goes on along the minus strand of ML682022.1, from coordinate 1,906,377 downwards.
AACACTCCCAAGACCCCTTGCCGAGATCCAGGGAAGCGAGGGGACCGGACCTTATGGGTTGGAAGGTGTATTCAACTTCTGCCTTCCAGCTCCTCATCACAAACCACTAGGTGCTGGTGGGAAGATACACCCTGGACATCTGGGAGTCCATGAGGAGATTCTAGGACCTCCTTCCCCAAGAGCACAGGAAGGACTATGATAGAGGAGGGTACCCTAGCATCCTGTGATGTGCTCTTAGTGGTATGGGATGCCTCAGACACAGCGACCCTCAGTATAGCCTCGGACATCGTTATGAGATGTGCAGCCTGGCTGCAGACCTGCCTCAGGATATGCAGCAAGCCATCCAAGACCTCCCCTTCAAGGGTCAGTCCTTGTTTGTGGAGACAACAGACCAAATACTCTGGTGCATGGAATCCTAGATCAGCCTCAGATCACTGGGCATGCTTCCCTCAAAGCTGCCCAGTCACTCTCCTAGCCCCCGCCAGCACCAAGAGTGCCGATGACAGAGGCACTTAGCAGGTCCTTCCCTGGCAAGTGAAAGACAAGACCAGCCCCCTGTGACATCAAGGTCTCCTCTACTGCCATGGACTTCCCATTAAAGTCCTGTGGCCCTCCATTTCAAAATAGGCCCCTATGGGCACACTGATCCCCTCAGGTCTCACCCATACTTCTACGCATCAACAACCCTTCAAAACCAGTGGCAGAGACCCTAACCGGGATCCCATCTGCAGCTAGAAGGAAAGGGAGTGCTATACTCAGGGTCCAAAAACCATTCCCCTCATCTCAGTGAAGGGTGACCTGGCCCAAAAGGAGGTGGAGGTGCCCCAGATCATTTCTTCATGCCCTGGGGCCCCACTCCCTTTCTCCTCTGTCATCTACTGCCAGTCTCCAGCCTTCAGACTATTCCCAGCATCCAATTCAAATCACCCACTCATTCTCCTGGGGTCTTATACATCTCCTAGCTCATTGCATCCAGGGCTTTTTCTCCAAAGCACTCAGGGTGCATCCCTTGCACCCAGCTCAACCATTTTAGAGCTGACATGCACAGTTGGCATTCAGATCCTTCAGTTACCCTGTCCATGGCTCCACTCCTCTCATGCTAGAGCTGGGGTTAGCGTGAATGCATATGACAGTAACACAGCCACAAATTTACCTGCCTAAATGTTTGTGTTACATGCAGAACTTGGAATCCACTCTCTCACCACAGTCCTGCACCACTCACAACAGAACTGGATTTTGATAGCCCACACTTTTGGGAAAAGGGTAGAACTATACACCAACCCTTCCACCCAACCTAGGGCTGGAAACCCAGGGGTCTCATCACCTGGACCCCTTAAGTCACACAAAGGAAGGGGCAAGAAAAATCTCTATCCCCAACTCCCCCTTCTTATAGTCCCTTGAGCTACCTTGTGACTTCATTCCTCAGGTGACCTTCCCCAGGTTGTACCTAGAGATCATGTGGGAGTGGAGGTGGGAAAACACCTTAATGTTTTACCCTACCTGCTACAGGCAGGATCTAACAATGGAAAGCAGGAAACATGGGCACTATCACTAGCCCCATTGAACCCCCACTGGGATGTCCTCTGAAAAGGCTCTCCCTCTCTCTCCCTCTATTTGCTCACTCCCGCTTTTATTCCCCTGCCTCAGGCTTCCCCTTACAGACCTCTCAGGGCCCCTTGACCCCTCTGTGAGCCTGGGTTGGGATGACCCTCCCATTCTATTTGCATCATTGCATATCAGGTGTCTACCTCTCATGCCAGCCTGCACTGACCCCTGACCCTCCAAGTGGGGAATCAGCTACCATCATCCAGCGGGTACTGAACAGTATACTACCCTCCTCTCCCTCATTGGGGATCCCCTGATCCCTCATAAGAGAATTAACAACTTTCAGGACCTTGCAGGAGGCTCTTCCCTCAGAAGTAAGATATCTGCATCTTCCTAGGCAGCCTACACGGGGACCCATGCATATTCGACCTGCACCAACAGCATATACCTGGAAGGACTGACCCACTATGTGGTGGTACATACCTCCGAGGTCCTCAAGCAAAGTGGATGATGAATCACATGATTCGCTCTAGGCAAGTCCCCCACCTTTTTCAGTGGATAAGACCAAAAATTTGGGGGGGGTAACCCCCCCTTTTCTCTAACTTCTCATGAAAGGAGAACTTTCAACATTTCATACCTGTGGCACCCCAACATCGACTACTGAAAGAGCTATGCAACATCAGAGTTTCTTCCTGGGGGGAAATGGAAGCATGTACCCTGTTGGTTCACTCAAAGGGAGACCTCATTCCTCCAGAGAGCTCATTCACACAAGGAATGAGTGGCGTCAGGGAGAAGCCACAGTGTCCCTACATAAAAAACTATAGGATGTCATTTGGTTTACCCAAGCTTAGGGACATTACCCAGGTGCAAGACAGCTCCACAGCTTATGACCCAAAAACGGCCCAAGCTCTAATCATAAAGGACCAACAGAAAACCTATATGCCCTAAGCACATGTCACAGAGGGCAGGAGGGACTCTTATCGACATAACCCTTAGTCTCTTTCTTACTTCCTTTCACTAATCTCACTTATACCTCCTAAGCAGTGCGAGAGAAGGCCTGGAATGAAGGTGGTCAGTCCCGGAACTCAGGGGCGTTGCTGGCGCCAGGCCCACGGGGCATGTGCCCCGAATCCCGGCGCCAGTGCCCCAGGTCTGATGGGGCCCGCCTCTCCCAGTCTCTGGCCCAATCGGGCCGGGGATCAGGGGCTCAGCCGCCTGCAGCCGCGGCAGCTCCATCCCCAGCTGGGGATCCGGGGCTCAGCAGCCCGCGGTTGCAGGGGCTACTCCTGGCCCCATCCCTGGCCGGGGATCCGGAGCCCAGCCTCCCATGGCCACAGCTCCCCCGTCCATGGCAGGGATCCAGGGCCCAGCTGCCCACAGCAGCGGCAACCCCATCTGTGGTGGGGAATCCAGGGTCTGGCCACCCAGCATTGCGAAGGCCACTCCTGGCCCCGTTCCCAGCCAGGGATCCTGGGCCCAGTCACCTGCAGCCGCTCCCAGCCCCATCTCCGGCCGGGGGCATGGCCTGTGGCTGGGGTGTGGCCTCATGGCAGGGGGCATGGCCTGGGCCAGTGCCCCGGGTGCTTTCCCAGGGCAGTGACGCCCCTGCTGGAACTGCTAGCGCCTGGCTAGGCCAGAGGCAACACTCTTACCCCTTCTCCTTATTACCTCCATATTCTAATTCTTACCCCTATGGGTTTTCTTCCCATCACAGTGGTTGGTTTCTCTTAGGCTGGGAACTTGGGACCCCACTGAAGGTACCTAAACATGGATAGGGGCCATCTGATTGAGGCCTTCTCTGTCCTTTATAAATGGTTGCACTCCTCTCAGGGACAGCCTGCATCTCCCAGGAAGATGAAACATTCTGAGGTTCATCTCAACTGAGCTGAACAAGGTGGAATCTAGGGGCCTTGAATCTCATCCAGCGACTCAGGTGAGTCTACGTTACCTCTCCTTCCCTTTACCGTCAGGGAGACGAGAGGTCATACCCACTCCTGGGACCTAGGATAATGTTAATAGCTTCCCTCTGCCTGGTCAGCTAATACCCATCAAGGGAGCTCCTTCATCAGGTCGGGACTTCTCCCGCTAGAACAGGTCCATGCATCTAACACCATCCCAGCTGCATTTTCAGCACTTGTCCTGTAGAACTAAACTAGACTCTCACACACTGAAGCGTCAACAACCCACCTGTGCAGAAAGTGTGCACTTATTCCCCCTTTTTACTCCTGGGGGCCTGATAATAAATCATCTGACAATAGTAGACGAAATGTGGGAACTCGTCTTTTCCTTGGTTGGTTTCAACCACACTCAACACCAAGGGCATGAGGATGGCCTGCATCAGTACTCCACGCCTCATGGAAGGGTGACACACAGCCTCTCTCTGTTCCCTCATAACAATGTTCTCTCAGGAAATTTGAGGGTTAACAAGGCATCCCCCCAGGTAAGCCAAGAAGCATTCAGGCATCTTTCCATGTCTTGGTTTTACTTTTATGGGGATAGCTGTGCTGAAGGTGAGTAAAACCCAACTCCGCCCACCGTCCACAGTATTGCTAGTAGTCACCTAATATTGACTGTACGCAAGCAGCGCTTGAAGAAAAATAGTGGGTTGCTCACCAGTAACTGTCCTTCTTCGAGATGGACTGCTTGCATATATTCAGGACCCTCCCACTTTCCCTGCTACCCAGCATTGGTGATTAGAAAGGGACTGAGGAGGATCAGGGTCAGGGCCATATATGTAGCCATGGGAGTGGCCAGAGGGGGCATTGGCCACCAACCCTGCTCTGACAGGCTAAGGCTAAAAAGTTCCTGACCAGTTGTGCACTGAGGCATGCAGACACCTAATACTGAATGTATGCAATCAGCCCATCTCAAAGAAGGACGGTTACAGGTAAGCAACCCACTGTTCTGCTACCAGCTGAGTCATTGAACAACACAGCAACCCTGGTTGCATTGCTCAATCTTTCTATTTTAGCCTCCTCCTCTGTAAAATGAGACAAGAATACTGAGCCTCCAGCCCTTCCCCCTGCAGGAGTTTTGGTGTCTAGCTGAGGTTTGGAAAATGTTAATATGCACACAAAGGGTCCCAGAGCACAGCACCAGAACTAGGTATACTGGCGCCCAGGCACACTGTAGCAAGCAGCATGGAATGTGCGCCCCTCAATGAAGCGGTGGAATGGAGCTGCTTGATACGCCTTACTTATGGCCCTGCCAGAGCATACACACATACCTTGAATGACAGTGCCCAGCCTCTACCTCTTATCTGAGAATTTTCCCTTGAAGACACTGCCCGCTGCATCTGGGCTTCACTTCTCTGCAGGGCCGTAACTACGGCAGCGCAAAAGGGGCAAGGCCTCAGGTGAAGTATTTTATAGGGTGCCAAAACGATGCTCACACAGATTGCTCCTGGCAACAAAGAAGTGGACCGTACTGTGCTCTGTTCCTTTCCAGACAGCAGCTTGTGCTATTCTGACAGGTTAGGTATTCCCCTGCCAGGACCTGGCTGAGGGAAGTGAAAGTAAAGGAACTCTGACTGCAACAATTTATCTTAGTGATTTGCACCTCTCCGCCACTCTCTAGTCTCTTACAGCTCCTGGTATTCTGTAAGCTGCTCAGGGGGCATGCAAATCTCTAAGATAAGTTGTTGCAATCAGAGTCCCTTTACTTTCCCCTCCCCCAGTCAAATCCTAGCAGGTAGCACAAGCACCTGCCTGGCTAGATGGAGCTAAACAGAGCACTGTAGGCTCAGGGGTTAATGTAAGGCAGAGTGCCCTGCAAATTTGAGGGGCCATAGCAAGATTATGCCCTGCCATCCCTGCTTCCCAGCAGGGCAGAGGATCTGTCTCCAACTTTCTATCCTGCCTGTCTGCTGTCAGTGCAGCTCCTCACTGCCCCTGCTTGCTGAGACAGAGAGAACTGCTGCCCAGCCCCACCTGGCTGCAGCAGGTAGCTCCTCTCTCTGTTCCAGAGGAAGCAAGGAGGGCCATTTGAATCCCACTCCAAGCAGGCAGCCTGTGCACATGGCATGGTTCTGATTCAGCTTTGCTCCCATGCCCACCAGCACTGGGCTAAGTACAGGGCACCAGAACCCAGGGGAGGGAAACGGAAGCTAGAGGGTGAGGTGGGTAGCAGCCACTCAGGGGGCCCCAGGCCCAGTGTGGTGCCACAGAGGACAAATCAGGGCCAGGGCAAGGAGGGAGGGGCTGGCAGAGAGACAGTTTGGGGTGAGAATTTGAGCAATACTGGGGGGGGGGGTGAGTGAGTGAGAGAGAGACCCAGATGGGACAACAGTTGCCCAACTGCAGTGGTTTGGGCCACAGGAAAGGGGAATGGGGAGTAGATAGTTTTATGCTGGGTTGGGGGGAGGTGGCTAGGAGTGTAGGAGTGCCTAGGTGGGGCAATAACCCTTCAGAGTCATTTTGAGCCAGGTAGGGCACTGAGTTGTGGGATGGTTCTCAAGCCAATAGCAGGGAGCTGTTTCGGGCCAGGTGGGGCAACAGCAGGGGGAGAAGAAGTAACTCGAGGCTCCCTATAATAGCTGGGAGAAGAGGTTGGTAGTGGGTTTTTGAGCTGGGGGGCTAGAGCTGTTTTAGTTGTGTTAAGCTCTCTTGAAGGGGCTGGGCTGCAGGTTGCTGGCTGTACCATGGATAGGCTGGAAAGGTGAGAAGGAAGCGCCAGACTCCCTATTGTGGGTCTCTGGAGTGCTTGAAATAACTCAGGTTTCCAGCAGAACTTTCATAAGAATAATAAAAAAAAATTCTTTAAAAAAATTATATGTTGTAAGCCAGGCGCCTTTGGGCTAAGTGCCCTTGCCTCCTTATAGGGTGCCTGTCAATAAGTCTTTCTCCACCACCCCGTCCCTTCACAGGCGTTTGGTCTCATATGGCCGTAGGCGGATGGAGGCGATTGTCTCCACCCCCCTTGAGGGGAGACAGAAACAGTTACTGTCTTTGGCCCCACAGAGGGGCCAGGCAGACAAGACACAATAGTTCTATGAACCTAAAAAGAGCAAAGTTCTAAGGGTGTGGAAAGAAGAGCTTCCTGACTCACGCGGGAAGTGGGGAGGCAGGTGGCTGCTGCCGGACCCAACTCCACTGTGTCTCAGCCCAGGTCCTGACCTGGTGTCAGTTTGTGTGGGACCTGGTCAGCGGGGTCCCAACCACAACACGCCAGTAAAGGCCCTGAGTCAACCTCCCCCGTATGGGGTTCAAGTTCCCGGCCCACATCCAGCTCCGGGACTGCCACTTTGGAAAGGGTGCCAGCGGGGTCTGAACCGCAACACGCCAGTAAGACCTCGGAGTCAGCCTCTCCCGGGTAACGTTCCTGTTCCCAATCTATGCTTGATTCCAGTGTCACTATTCCGGGTAGGCAGCTGGCAGGGTCCAAGCCACAAAACACCAGTGAGGCCAGGGGATCGGCCTCCGCCACATAGGGGTCCTGTCTCTCATCCAAACCTGGGTCCAGGGCCGCCACATTTGGGAGGGGACCATCAGGGTCTGACCCACAATACGCTGGTTCTTCCCCCAAGTCTGTCTCCTGGACACCGGGGTTCTCACCGCCCCGTCTCCCACCGTCATTTAGGGCCCGAGGTACCTGGTTTTCCTCGAGTTCTTCCGGGTAGAATCCCCAGGGTAGATTATCACCCTTCATTGGATGGTCGTCAGGATCCTGGAGAGCCAGCAGGCCAGGTATGTCCTCCACTGAGGGGAGTCCCTCTAGGTTGCAGCCAGCTTCCCCAGTGTCATCATCACTCACCAGGGGAAGCTCCTCTAGATCGGTGGTGATGCAAGGGTAGATGGGTGCCACCACTAGGTCGGGGCTAGGTACTGGGCTGCGGAGCTCTTGCTACTCGGCCAAATCAGCTCCAGTGGGGGACTGCCCCGGTGGTTCCAGCGCTGACAGCTCCACCAGGCTGCCCCACTTGCTGGTTGCAGCCAGGCTTCTGGTGGGCCAGGCTTTCTGTCGGGGTTCTGCCAGCCCATTTAGGCAGCTGCCTGCTACCCAGGGTGCCAGAGGATTCTCGATAGGCCAGGCCTTCCAGCGGGGCTCTACTGGTATGTCCATGTGGCCATCTGCTCCCCACGGTGCTGGCAGATTCTCCACTGGGCCAGTCTCCAGCTGCGCCTGTGAAGAGAACACAGGAAACTCCTTCCCCTTCAGCCACCAAGCCCTGACTGAGCTCCATGGCTTGCCTCTACTTCCTGGCCTGCCCCCTTGTCTCTTGTCTGATGGACAGGTCACATCTAGCTCCGCTCCTGGAAGGGCGGAGCAGCCCTGCCTGCTTGTTGTTTGGGGGAGGCCATTTTGTTCCTGTATATAAGGGTGGCCATCTTGCCTCCTTATATGCAGGGGCCCATCTCTCTCTTTTACACATGTTTATAAAAATAAATACTGTGCAACATAGGCCCTCCTGGAACATGATGTTATGGGAAAGAGACAGGGGCTGGGGAAGATGCTATGGCATGGCTGGCTATAAAGTCGTTCACTTATAAAGAGTCTTTCAAAAGGCATTAATTTCTTGAAGTGATTGATCTTCCTCTGTGGCTGGCCTGTGGATTTGAGCAATGGGACACATTCTGCCATTGGCTATGTCTACACTACAGGGCTTAGTTAAGCCGGCTTAATAAAGACTGCTTAAACTAGACCTTATTAAGCTGGCTTAGCACATCCACACTCAAAATGCCAGGATACTGTCCACGTCCACACTGGCAGCTGCTAGGTTGCCCTAGGAGTGGTGCATTGTGGGTACCTGGCCCACAGTGCACCACAGCAGAGGTGCCCCTCTCTTTTGGCCACTCCACTACTACAGGAAGTTAGTGACCACACTACCCTCCATACTGTGTGTGGCAACAGGGAGCCCAAGGAGGTCAGGGAACCTGATGTAGCCCAGCAATGTGCCAGTGCAGCACTCCACACCTTCCCTGTGTTGCCCTGACTCCTCTGGCTCTGGAACAGGTGCTTCAGGGCAACTGCCAGTGCAGGGGCAGGGCACAGCAGTAATTAAGACTTAAACACCAGGAAACAGCACATAGAGGAAGGTGAAGTCAAATCACCTGTTATAATGGGGAAAAAAATCCATAGTCGGGATTTAATCCTGCTTTCACACAATCTAGTCTAAAAGAAATAGCAACTTTCTTTCTTTCTTTCTTTCTTTCTTTCTTTCTTTCTTTCTTTCCTACCATGTGCTATTTCCCAGTGTTTGAATCTGAACAACTCCTTTGATTTGCTGTTAGATTGCGACCTGATCCTATGCCTTACACTTCCCTGCATTTATTTCCTACCATTCTATAAATTCCCCCATCTTCAAACTGTCTGATGAAGTGGGATTTTTCTCCCATGAAAGGTCATCCAATAAATAAATTTGTTAGTCTTAAACAGTGCCTCTGGACTCCTTGTTTGTTTTACAACAACATCAGAGGGGTCCTTTGAGAAGGGGAGACACACGGGGTTGGTCAGAGAGGGGGAGAGACAGGTAGGGTCAGGCTGAAAAGGGCAAGGGGGAGACAGAGGCTTGGGCAGAGAAGGGGGAGACACCAAGGATTGGGCTGAGAAGGGCAAGGGGGGAGACCCACTGGTTTGGGTAGAAAAGGGTGAGACACCCAGGGTTGGGCAGAGAAGGGCAGAGGGGGAAACATGCAGGACGGACTGAGAACAGGGGAGACATGCAGGGTGGGCTGAGAGAAACATGCAGAGCAGGCAAAGAACAGGGAGACATGCAGGGTCGGGCAAAGAACAGGGGAGACATGCGGGGTCGGGCAAAGAACAGGGGAGACATGCAGAGCAGGCTGAGAAGGGGGAAATGCCAGGTTGGGCTGTGATGCCCGGTCCAGCTCAGAATGGGGGAGATCAGTCAGGGAACATGGGGAGTTTGGCTGTGGTCCACACAGCTGGGAACATCTCAGCTGTGTTGTGCCTTCTAGCCAGCCTCTATCCCCATGTTTTCTGTGGTTGGGAGGCCAATTAAGTCGACTTAAGGCAACTTCCCCTCCACATTGCCTTAAGTTGACTTAATAAAGTAGATTTAACTGTAAAGTCGACTTTATAAGCAGAAGTAATAAAGTCAACTTTACCTGATGCTAATGTCGACTTTATTGCCCTGCAATGTAGACAGGGCTTTGTTTAAGTCGATTTAGGGTCCCTTAAGTGGACTTAAACACACAGTGTAGACATACCCATTGATAGCTAGTAGGGCAGAGCCTTCTGTTCTTGCTACCAGCAGGCCCTGGCACCTAATGCTCACAGCCTGCTATTATCCAAAGGGGTAGCCGTGTTAGTCTAGTTCAGTAAAACAAACAAACAAGGAGTCCTGTGGCACTTACAGATTAACATTTTTTGCATGAGCTTTCTTGTGAAAAAATCCTACCTCGTAGAATCCTTCCTTCTGATCCACTACCAAGTCTTCCTTAGACACCAAGACCCTTGTGTAGGTGCATGCTGGTAGGAGGCTGATGTTAACAAAACTTGGTGATTTTATGCCAGGTTTTTTCTCTGCTATGTTATATTTCACATAAGAATAGAGAAGTGCTTTGTTAGATGAGTCTGCAGCTAGTCTCCTGCAGTGATGGGGCAGGATGTTTTAAAAGCTTTCTTGATAAGACTACTTAGCATACATGTTACTGTAACTCTCATGTTTTAGGGGAACTGACTGGCTGTGGAGAGGGGTAATGAGTTACTGAACCTTTCACTTGTGGCCAGAGGTGGCTTTTGGCAATTCGGGGCCCTAGGCAAAGGGCCTTTATGGAACCCCCTATGAACCCCCAATGCCACCCTCACGTGGGTTCTGGTTCACCGTTGCTACCCTAACTGCCCCCCAATGGGGGGGGCAGGGGAGAAGCAGGGGCCTCAGACCGCCAGCTCCAAAACCTTTGCCGCTCACTGGCCAGTGTACCAGCCAGACCAGCCTCCCTCCAGCGGGGGCAGAGCAGTGCTCCTCGCCTACTCCAAGCCAGCCATGCCTCCCCAGGGGGAGGGAGGAGAGCAGCTGGCGTGGTGCTGCGGCTTGCCGGGAGTGGGGCCCCCTGGAGCGGCCTGCTCCAAAGAGTTTGGGCCAATTTGCCCCCCCCCCCCAGCCACCCCAGGCCTGGAACCAGCCAGAACTCTTTGGAGCCACTCCATGGGGCCCCAGTCCCAGCAAGCCTCAGCACCGCGCCGGCTGCTCTCCTCCCTCCCCCTGGGGAGGTGCGGCCAGCTGGGAGTAGGTGGGGAGCACTGCTCCGCCCCCGCTGGAGAAAGGCTGGTCTGGCAAGAGGGTGGCAAAGCTTTTGGACCTGGTGGTCTGCCTCCCTCCGCTTCCCCACCGCCCCGCGAGCGCACAGGTAAGTGAAGCAGGCGATGACTATGGGGCCCCCTTACAGCTTGGGGGTCCTAGGCCACCACCTGCTTCGCTTACCCCAAAAGCTGCCTCTGCTTGTGCTACTTCAAATCCAGCTCAGATTAATAATTACTGAAGATTATGAAAGTGCTGTGTGGTGGTGGTATGTGAAAAGAATTGTTAGTCTTAATCCATTTCCTGGTGGACAGACTTTTACAGCACCAGGACGTAAATGAAGAGCAGACAGAGAACTGGTGAATGGACCGTGGAGACTGAACTACTAAAGTTTGAGATTGAAAGGGGTAGCCATGTTAGTCTGTTTCAGAGAAACAGTCTTGTGGCACTGTTAAAGACTAACGTTTATGTCTCACATGAGCTTTTCTGGGAGAAAATCCCATTTTCTCAGACATGCTTAAGATGAAGTGTCTGATGAAATGGGATTTTCTCCCCCCAAAAACTCATGTAATAAATAAATCTGTTAGTCTTTAAAAGTGCCACAGGACTCTTTTTGTTTCTCTAAACTTTGAGAGTTTGCATATCTGTGTTTTACTGCAAGAAATTGTGCAAGTTAAAGGTATGTTGACAATGGTATGTGAAGAGTAATGTAATTTGACTGTATGGGAAAACAGAATGTAAACCAGAGTGCTAAGCTAAACTTGAATATAATAGTGTACACTAACTTGATATAAGAACAAAATGGAGTTTGTGGTAAAGAAAGATGGATTCCACCTGTCAGTGGCAAGGGGAAGTTCTAGTTCTGTTTTTTGTTGCATGACAGTTCATGTTTCAATTTTTGTTGCAATTTGACTGTCTCTGGGCAGATATGCTGACAGGCCACTGAATATGTAACACCGTAGCCTATATTATATCAGATCTTGGCAGAGGCGGGAAAGTGTGGCTGCTTCTACTCAGTTCTCAGCCCCCTGCTGCAGCAGACAATAAAGCTGGATGTTCATTCTAAAATCAGAATCTGAGTCAGACTGGTGATTTTGAGTCATCGTCACAATAAACTCAGTTTTGTGTTTTTGTTTGTCTCAATTGTTTCTGCTTACGCATTGTATTCAATTACATATCACATATCACTGTGTTGCATTGTGTTCAGTTATATATCACCTTTTATTTAATTATCACATTGTTAATCACAATACTTGTGTGATGCAGTGTTTGCTAGCTTGTGACAATAATTAATATAGACATAAACGTGATAGAAAATTATAAATATTTTTATGGAGCGATAACTGATGCATATGGTACTGAGAAGTGGCTGCAAATGTCTACCTGTGCTGGGGCCCACACATGTGTAAAGGGGGCCTGGACAATATGGGAAGGTGACCCAGAGATTAGGTGGGTTCTGGGGCCTGTCAAATTATACTTTAACCATGGGGTATGCTCCATTCCTTTGCCGCCACCCCTGCACAGGCCCACTGGTGTGGGGGGGGGGGAGACCAGCAGTTGGGGAGGGACACTGGTGGGGAGGTCCCCAGTGGCAACAGGGGACAGACTTTGCTCTGTGCTGACAGTCGGCGGTAATTGGGGACGGATTCCGGCTCCGCACCACCATCCAGCAGCAGTGCAGTGTTGGATCAGGTCCTGGACTGAATTGGGCCCTGGGATGGAAGGGCGGCACCTTTGGGGCTGCTTGCCCTGGGTGGCAAATAGTCTAGTTATGGCCCTGCTTCTCTGCACTGGGCTGCTGGAAAAAGAAGATCTTCATACCCATTGTCATGGAGTACCCCAGAAAAGCATTCCTGGATCCCCTCTGTTCACAGCCAATCAGGACTCTGCTATGGTGGAGCCTTTTCCCGTCCAGCCTCTCCACACTACCTGTAGCCAGCTCCCAAATCCAGGCTCAGAGAGTCCAATCCTCGCTTTGTCTGGTCTCCCCTGGAGGGGGTCCTCCCTCCAGGAGGATTCCTGCTGTCCCAATCAGCAGTGACACTCAGCCAGTGCAGAAGTCAGAGGGTTTATTAGCAATCCAGTTTGCACAGCAGCTAGGACAGCTGGCTTTCAGATTAATGGTGGGTTACATACCAGCTCCAGATCTCAGAGCTGCAAATGTCCCGTGACCACGGCCGATGGTGCCTGCAGCCCCTCGGCCACAAGGCAGCCTTCACCTCAGTGATCCAGACAGCGCGCCTGAGGATGAGGCCTTTCCAAATCTGGCTTTCCATGGTGTTCCACATATGGAGGGACTCCATGAACAAGGTACTGTCTTTTCCCCAGGACGCTCTGGGGACACTTCAGTTTTGGAGGGGCTTCTTCAAGATGGGCTGCTCACATACATTCAGTTACAGGTGTCTATGTGCCGCAGCACATGGTAGCTCAGAAAGTCTTCAGCCTTAGCCTGTCAGGTCAGGCCAACTCCCCTTCCACGTCGCGACCGCAGCTATATAGGTGACCGTGACCCTCCCACTCTCATATACCTTTGCCAACTCCGTTAGTGGGGACAGTGGGAGGGGCCTGAATGTATGTGAGCAACCCATCTCGAAGAAGGACGGTTACTGGTAAGTAACCCACCGTTCTCCTTCAAGTGCTGCTCAGATCTGTCAGTTACAGGTGACTGCTAGCTGTACCCATGGATGTTGGGAGGAGTTACAGTCTACCCACATTCAGTATAGCTCTGCCCAGAGCGGCATCATCTCTAGCCTGCTGGGTGATAGCTTAGGGCGTCATCAAGGTATGAATCGAAGACCACATAGTGGCCCTGCAGATCTCTTGGATTGGGACCTTGGCGAGGAAAGCCGTAGAGGACGATTGGGCCCTGGTACAGTGGGCTCTAACAGTTCCAGGAAGGGGCGTTTTCAACCTTCCGTAGCAGTCCTTGATACAGTTCACAATCCATTTAGAGATACACTAAGAGGACACTGGTAAACCTCTCTTACTTTTGGCGACTGCCAGAAACAGTTGAGGGTCTTGTGAAATGGCTAGGTGCACTTGATGTAACTTAGGAGCGCTTTCCTCACATCCAGTGTATGCTACTTCCTCTGGTTCTGCATAACCTGGGGATCTGGGTAAAAAACTGGCAAGCAAATTTATTGGTTAAGGTGGAAAGAGGCGGCCACCTTAGGGAGGAAGGATGAGTGGTGATGCAAAACCACCTTATCCTGGTAGAACCTCGTGTATGGGGGTTCCAAGGAGAGGGCTTTTAACTCCGAAACGCTTCGGGCAGAGATGATTGCTACTAAGAAACCTACCTTCCAGAACAAGTCCAGGAGGGCAGCTGAGTTCAAGGTTTCGTAAGGTGGCTCTGTCATTGCCTGGAGGATGATATTCAGGTCCCAAGGTGGGGTGGGCTTACAAGGTTGGGGGAAAAGTCCCTCTACCTCTTTTAGGAATCTGACTGAGGTGGAATGGGAGAAAACTGATTGCCCATCCACACTCTCGTGGAGAGTGGAGATTGCCACTAAAAGGACTCTCAATGAGGAAGGAGAGAGGCCTCCTTCCCTTCGGTCTAGCAGATAGTTGAGGATCAGGTGAATTGGGGCTGATATAGGGTCTACACCCTTGTCCCGGGCTCAAATGGAGAACCGCTTCCATTTGGCTGAGTACATGGACCTGGTGCATAGTCTTCTGCTGTCAACCAGGACCTTCTTAACCCTGTCTGAGCAAAGCCTCTCCTGCCCACTGAGCCAAAGAGCATCCAGGCTGCCAGGTATAGGTGGCCTGGGTCTGGGTACCGAAGGTCCCCTGAGTCCTGCGTCAGGAGGTCCACCCACGGCGGGAGGTGGAGTGGGATCTATGGACATGTTCTGCAGGAGTGGGAACCATTGCTGTCTGGGCAAGTCCGGAGCTATTAGTATTATGTTTGCTCCGTCCCTGTTGATTTTCAAAAGAACCCTCTGTATCAGGGGAACCTGTGGGAAAGTGTACATCAGGGGCCCCGACCAGCTGATGAGGAAGGCGTCGGTGAGGGACCCCCTTCTCCCGGCCCCTGAGGGAGCAGAACTGGGGGCATTTGCAATTCTGTTGTGTCTCAGACAAGTCTATCTGGGGGAGACCCCATTTGTCTACCAGGAGGGAGAACACCTTATTGTGATGGGACTACTTGCCATTTGCTAGTGGTTTTCTGCTTAGAGAGTCTGCCAGCCCGTTGTCCACCCTGGGTAGATGGGAGGCCAATGGGTGGAAATCGTGTCGTATGACCAGTTCCCAGAGTTTCTGCGCCTCCTCGCAAAGTGGTGTAGAACGGACCCCCCCCTTGCCGATTCGTGTAGAACACAGCTATGGTATTGTCCATGAGGATGTGGACCAACCTGCCCATATCTTGTCTAGGAAGGTCAAGCAGGGTAGCTGGATGGCTCTTAGTTCCTTCATGTTTATGTGGAGAGGGCCGTTGGCGTGGGACTAGAGCCACTGAGTGGAGAGGCCCCCAGAGATGTGGGTCTCCCGCCCTGTGTTCGAGGTGTCCGTTATTAAGGTCACTGAGGGCCTGAGGTCTTTGAAGGGGATGCCCCCCCATGGCAAAGTGGAGATCCCTCCAAAACTGAAGTGTCCCCAGAGCGTCCTGGGGAAAAGACAGTACCTTGTTCATGGAGTCCCTCCATATGTGGAACACCATGGAAAGCCAGATTTGGAAAGGCCTCATCCTCAGGCGCGCTGTCTGGATCACTGAGGTGAAGGCTGCCTTGTGGCCGAGGGGCTGCAGGCACCATCGGCCGTGGTCACGGGACATTTGCAGCTCTGAGATCTGGAGCTGGGTAAGAATGCTAACCTCTTTCAGGCATCTAGCACACCCCTATGAACTCTATGTAACACTTCTGCCGGGCTGGTAGAACAAGGGCCAGTTCCTATATCTAGGAGTTTCCCAATGAGGCAGTACCACCAACTGGCTCGAGGCCCTGCCCAGATCTCCAGGAATCCTGCACTGTGCCCTGGGCACCCCAAAGGGTAAGGCTTCCACACTCGCAAGCACGAGTCTGAGCATAGTAAATGGAGCTTTTAATAGCAGTAAGACAAAAATGCAAAAGGCCAAATAACAGAGATCAGCACTAATCTAGGAAACTTAGTATAAAGTTCCCAATAACCCACACTGCATAACAGAACATACAAACTCAATAGCGAAACTGGCACTGAACAGGAAAATCAGTACCAGCTAGGCTCCCAACCAATCCTAAGGTACATAGAGAGTGTCTTTTACACCAGCTGTCCACTGACACCATCTACAGGTCACTCACTCCATCCTCTATAACCATTTCTTCACTTCCACCCACAGTCCACCAGCTCCACCCTCTGGTCCCTCATTTTACCCAACTAGCTGCTAACTCCTTTCATTATCCACTGGCTCTGTCCACCAGCCCCTCACGTCACATTCACCAGCTTCATCCCATTGCTTTTTTTCAGCTCAGGAAGAAAGAATTCTCTCTAGTTAAATGATTATTAGCTCCATTAATCTTTAGCAGCTGGTTAACTCAGCTACTTTCATAACAAACAAAAGAAACAAAGGAAGGCAAATACCACTTCAAGCACCAAAACAACACATACTTTCTACTTCTATCCTTCAGTGTTTCCAGCTAAAACATTCAGAAGCCTTTCTTACAAATCTTTTTCTAAGTAAAGGAGGCTTTTATCCATTAACTAACCCAGACAGATTTGAAACAAACAGAGACTAGCAGTTTACACAAGGACAGTATTTCATATTTCCCTTTAGTAGAAGTACAGGTATTGATAAATTGTGAGAAAAGTAATACCAAATGCTATTACCCACTATGCTTTGCCCCAGTGCACCCAGTATGCTAATCAGCTAATTGTGCCAATACAGGACCCATGCAGATTAGTTGCCCCCCATCAGCAGCTGTTACGCACAGCTCCCAAGCCTGCCTTACTGCTAACCCCTTGCAGGCATCTAGATGCGCCCCTATGAACTCTGTGTTTTGGGATGGGCAGAGCTTTGAATTCTCCTGGTCTACATAGAGGCCCAGATAGTCACAGAGCCTCACTACTGCTTTGACACGGAACCCTACTTAGGAGCATGATTTCCCAACTATTAACCAGTCATCTAGATAGGGATAAATTCTTATGCCCTGTCTGTGCAAGTATGCTGTGACCAGAGCTGTGCACTTCGTGAACACCCTGGGGCCCAGGGAGAGCCTGAAAAGGAGGGAGGTGAACTGTTGTTTGCCACAATGAACCTTAGGAACCACCTGTGGTGGGGCCTTATGGCTATGTGAAAGTAGGCATCTTTCAGATAGAGGGCTGCAAACTAATTCACAGGAGACAGAGCCGGGAGGATTTGTGATAGGGGAACAGGGCAGAGAGCAGCAGCCGCAGTGCAGGGCTGCCCAGCCGAGGAAGGAGCCAGAAGTGGCTGCCACCGCCACAGGCAGCCAGGCCCCGGATCTCCAGCCGGATCCAGCTGGAGACCAGGAAAGGCAGGGGCCCTGCCAAGACCCGGGGCACTGGCGCTGGGATTCGGGGCATGGGCCCCATGTGCCAGGAGCCAGGAATGCCCCTGTTGCACACGCCATTCTATGCAGTGCATTTATATTAGTTTGCATCAATGTTCCTTGTAAGCTGCGCTGGCGCGCTGCAGCGCAGCCCGCCACAGCCGCCAGCGCAGGGAAGGCAGCCAGCAGCGCACTGCCGGCAGCCAGGCTCCTTCAAGGGAGCTCCTGTGGAGCAGGGAGTTTTGAAAACTCCCGCCCAGAAAAGCTCTAATGGAGCATGCCCAGAAAATCTGGGCATGCTCCATAGAGCTTCTTTGGCCCAGGAGTTAGGGCTGGGCCCTGCCGCTCCAGTCCAGCCCGGAGGTAAGTTTGTGGGGGCTGGGGGGGCGGCGAGTAGGAGCGGGGGGGGCTAGCAGGAGCGGGGGGGGCGATGCTGGGACTGGGGGGGCGAGTGGGAGTAGGGGGGCGATGCCAGGGCCGGGGGGGCTAGCGGGAGCGGGAGGGGATGCTGGGACTGGGGGGGCTAGCGGGAGCAGGGGGTGATGCCGGGGCCAGGGGGGCGAGTGGGGGGGGAGATGCCGGGAGCAGGGGGCCTAGCAGGAGCGGGGGGGCTGTCGGGAGTGGGGGTGCGAGCGGGAGCAGGGGGAGAGGCTGCACAGCAGGCCCCCTTGGGGGGGGAGCACAGCAAGCAACAGGAGTTGCTCAGCTGCTCTCTCCCCTTAGAAAGAACATTCATGTTGATGTGCATGCTCTATGCACATAGCATATTGTGTGTACTCACAATAATAAAGCAATTGTATTTTCAGGAGGATTCATGATAGCAAAATGTCTCGCCAATGTTGCAACAGCCGCGGTATGTTCTGTTACATTTGTGGTGAATATACACTTAAACCTCAAAGACGGAGCATGACTGCACATATTAAGAAAGCGTATGAGCTCTACTTTGGCTGTAAAATTGGTGATCAGGACAAAGCCTGGGCTCCTCACATTTGTTGCACAACATGCGCTGTCGATCTTAGAGCTTGGCTCAGAGGTACTCAGAAGTCTATCCTGTTCACTGTCCTGATGATATGGCAAGAGCAGAAGGATAATGTGACAGACTGTTACTTCTGTCTGACCAATGTGTCTGGGTTCTCTGCTAAAAACAAGAAATTCATTGAATACCCCAATCTTCCTTCAGCCATGAGACCTGTGCTGCATGATGATGGTCTTCCAGTACCGAAGCCACCAGGGACATGGACCCTAGAGGAAGCAGACGAGGATGCCATGATGCACAAGCCAGGAATTGAAAATGACACTGATCCAGATTTTGAACCATTTATTTGGAGTGAGCCTCATCTGATAACTATGACAAGCTCCATGACTTCCTGGGGGCTGAGCCCAGTGGCCTCCCAGCTCAGGCCATTAACACTGGGCACTGCTCCAGCACAGCCTCAGCCCCAGAGGGAGGGGACACTGACTCGGAAGTATCCCTGAACATTGGACAGCCTCCTGTCACACTCCCGCCACCACCAGAGGCTGTGCCAAGGGCTCCGGAGCTCTTCCCTGTCCGAGAGGATGAGACTGGCACCAGCGAGGAGAAACAGGGGCCTGGCGACACGCCAACCCCTGTGGTGTCAGAGAGCGAGGAAGGGATATCCAGGTGGACATCTGGAGCCCCTGTTGGTGAGTCTTCCTCTCCCATAGAAGCAAGCAGGCCTGGGCATGCCCAGGTCATGGGCAGCAAGGGGGTACAGCACTGGGACAGGTAGGGCACAGGGCCAGGGGGTACAGAGGCCCTCCCATGGGCACAGGTGCCTGAGGGACATGTGGCACCAGGGTCACAGGCCCCTGCATGCCTGGGGTTGGTTAACAGGGGATGGAAGTAAAAGATGCAGCTGTGTCTTGGGAGGGGTGGAGAGCATGCAGGCCATGCCACTGTCAAGTGGCCTTGGGAAAGTCCCCAGAGCAAGTCTTGGGTGAGTCCAGCTCACCATTGTGGGCATCACTAGGCCATGCATTCCTCCGGGGCAATGTCTCACAGGACCCAGGTCCAGATTCCTGCTGACAGTCAGAGCGGAGATGTATGCTGCAGACAGTCAGAGCAGAGGTGTGTGCTGCAGACAAGGCCAGCAGGCAGCAGAGGCCAACCCTGTTTGGTGCTTCCCTGCAGCAGTTTACCCAGCTGCCCAACGCGCTGCTGCACAGAGCCCACCAGGCACCCACAGACCAAGGAGGAGGAGGAGGGGCCACCACACGCGGGGAGAAATCCTGGCCAGCCTTGAGGACCTGGGCCACCAGGTCAAAGAATCTGCCCAGGCGTGGCGACAACAGCAGGCCCATCATCAGGATGCTGTCCTCCGCCTGCTGCAACAGGCGGCGACTGCGGATGACCGCATGGTCGCCACACTTGAGCGGCAGGCCTCGGTGATGGAGCGCCTGGGTACTGCAGTGGAGGACATGGCTACCAGTGTCCATGCATCGTAGACCACATGGCCCCTCCAGCGGCTGATGGAGGTCCCCCTCATGCCCTTCCTTGGAGGCGGCCCCAGATATAGGGTGGCCATGGACAGTGGCGTAGGAGACCCCCCTAGGACCCCCACACAGGGCCCGCATAAGGACTCCTCTCCCACCCAGATTCCCCAACCCTCTCCCCAGTGCCATTTCCAAGTTGCAGGCCCTCCGCCCCCAGTCTCCCCCCACATTTCCACATCCCCTAACCCTCCCCAGCTCTTGCTTGCCCCAACCCCCATGTTATGTTAAATAAACATTTTTACTTTGTGACACATATTAGTGCATATCAGTGTTTTTATTGGGTGTGGTTCACAGTGCAGGTGGATGAGTGGGGGCTGGCTATGGTAGAACAGGGGAGAAGGTGGTGTGTGGCAGGGCAGGCCTGGCCCTCAGAGTTCCTCTGTGGCAAAACTGTTCAGGAGTGCATCACAAACTGTGACAGCCCTTTGTGACACCCGCTCCCGTGGGGGCACAGGTGTGGGTTGCTCGTAGTGGCCGCTGATGAGTTATGCCTTGGCCTCCCAGGTGGCAGCAACAGTCTCGCCCCACAGTTCACAGAAGTTATGCAGGACCACGCACTCACTGATGACCTCCATGGTCATCTTGTCCACAAGGTGGAGGCACATAAGGAGGCACCTCCCTTGTGCCTTCAGCCAACCAAATGCCCACTTGACTACCTGGCATCAGCGGCTCACACGGCAGTTGAAAAGCTACTGAGGGGGATCTAGGGGACCTGTGTAAGGGCATATGAGCCATGGGCAGAGGGGATAGGCTGCTTCAGCGACAATGAGGACAGGCACTTCTACTCACCAAAACATTGATGTTATTGGGGGGGGGGGGGAAGAAGGTGCAGAGTTCCAGAGGACCCTGGCATCATGCGCCCTCCCTGCCATCCCACAATAGTTTTGAAATATGCCCCGGTGGTCCACAAGGGCCTGCAGGATTACTGAGTAGTACCTCTTCCAATTCCGGTACTCAGCGGCTTGGTGCTCCGGGGCTCTCACAGGGAAGTGCGTGGCAACCATCATCCCAGCACAATTGGGAAATCCCAGGGTGGCCATGCCGGCAATGGTGTCCTGCAGCTCCCCTTGAGTGACCAGGCATCGCAGCAGGATCCTGTCGATGGCTCTGGTGACCTCCAGCAGCACATTCCCAATGGTGGACCTCCCCATGCCGAAGAGGTGCACCACGGACCTGTACGACTCGGGAGTGACCATCTTCCAAAGAGCAATGGCCACTCTTTTCTAGACAGAGATAGCTCATTTCATGCTAGTGTCCCTTCGGCGCAGGAGCGGGGTGAGTTCTGCTACCAAGTAGTTGAAGCTCCCTCGTCTCATGTGGAAATTCCTCCACCAGTGCTCGTCACTCCAGGTTCCAAGCACTACCTGCTCCCCCCAGTCTGTGTTGCTCTTCTGGGCCCAGACCTGACGAAGCACAGAAGGGGGAAGGGGAACTAGGGCTGCTCTGAGGCCCAGGATGATGATAGCCTGGGGCACAGCCTGGGCATCATTGGGGTCTGCGAGCAGAGTGTCCCACAGCAGGAGCACACTCTGTAGACGAGCAGCAGGTCTATTGACAGCACAGTGATGGTTTGGAAGCTGGGCAGCATCAGTGTCTGTGTCTTGCAGTCTCCTCCTAGCCAGCAGGACAGGGAAGTGAGGTCGGTACCTGCTTTTATATGATTGGTGGCCAACATGGCCGCCAACATGGCCCAGTGAGGGGGCCATGTTGCCATACCTCCCATGCTGCCCCTCTCTTAAAGCGAAATAGCAAGTTCTGTGTTTGGACATGCTATTTTCATTTGAGCTTTTCCCTTAATTTGACTTCATATTTGGTTATTTCGATTTAGGTTATTTCAAAATAACATTTTTATTTTGAAATAGCATATTTCGAAATAATGATGTAAGTGTGGACATAGCCAGTCATATACAGATTGTGACTCCAAGTATCTTAAGTAATGATGTAAAGAAAGAAAGATAACCCTTAAAGGGGACAGAGGAGGAAAGATTTGCTCATGGACCATGACCAGAGAGCAGGGGCTCTGCCCTCACCTGCCCCAAATGCAGCAGAAGCAGTGAGGATGCTAGCAGCGCAAATGGGCAACAGTTTGAATGTGAACAAAAACTGGCAAGTCTTTGATGGTAGAGAAAGCAAAAAAAGCTGAAATGGGAAGAGAAGCTGAAGAGGGAGCCTAGCAAGCTCACCAAAGACATCTAGCAGTAACTGAAATCCAAAAAGACACTCACCAGAGAAGAATGCTGCAACTGTAAGCTGAACAAAAACCTGCCAGACTGCCACTCCAAGTCTTGGAAGTACAAAAAAATCAGGATCACAGCTTGAAATGCCATCTCCCCTGCACAGCAGTAAACACTGGGAAAGGATTTGTCCCATTTACAAAGATCCAGAAGACAAAGGAATTTTTGTCTTACCTTTGAACCTATGCAGTCTTCACAAGGTCCTGGGCAAACACCAGATGGCTGTCCTGCTAAATGGGCAGTCTGGAAAAGATGGAGAGAGATTTAATGAATGAAGAGCACAAGAGACTTTGGATTATGTAAAGTTTAAAGATTGTGTGTTAAAGCAGTTCAAGGTGACTCCTGAATCTCATAGGTTAAAATTTAGAAATGTTAAAATGTCTAATGACAGGACTTTTATGAAATGGACTCATAATGAGTGAGTTTTATTGAAAAGTAAATTGTGGATACAAAAGTTTATGGAAATTTTGATAGACTTTTGGACTTCATCACTTTGAAATAATTGATAAAAATTGCTCTAGAAGATATTATAGCTGCTATCTGTAACAGAGAACCTGAATCAGTCTTGAAGCTTGCAGAAATTGCAGATGCTTGTATACAAAATAGGGTTGGATCCAGATGTAAGTCCCAGGAAAAGAACAGAGCATTATTCACCCCAGTTGTAAAAGAGTGAAGGATCTAAAAATCAAGCTAACCCCAACTTTAGTAAGAAAGCTCATATTAGCTGAGGATAGAATAACTCTTACCTTTAAGGGAAATGGATTATGTTTCACCTCTGTGGTATGCCTGGCCATATAAAACCAGATTGTACCAATCTGAGAAACATCCCAGAACCAGCACCTTCAAATACCATGATGAATGCTAATCCAATTTCTCTGACCATACAGGCTGACCAAATAAACCCCAACACATGCATCTTGAGTTCAAATGCGGTTACTACAGATGTTAACGTTACCTCATTAATCTCAGGTAATGTGGGGGAAGGAGTTGAACATAGGGGATATCAAGATATAGACTCTGGCGTTACTTTAGTCAAAGAACATCTTGTGAGTCCAGAAGATCTGCTGCCAGGCAGTGGCGCTGTCAGAACACAGGGAATTCAGGTAGTCAAAGACTGTCATCAAATTGCCCCTCACTCTTCTCTTCTCCAGACTGAACAAATCTAGTTATCTCCTCACGTGTCACGCTCTGGCCTCCTAATAATTATTTTTTTCCCTCTGGGGGAGCATTGCTGCCTCAGGGAGAGAGCCAGGGCATAGGTACAGGCCCCGCCCCCCGTGTCTCCAATTCTCCACCTGGGCCTGACCCAGTCTCAGGTTCCTGCCACCACCAGCCTGGCCCCAGATCCCTGGTTGGAGGCAGAGATGGGTGCTGCCACAGGCGGCCCAGCCTGAAGTCCCGGCTGGGGATGGGGCCAGGAGCCTCAGGTGCTGCTGCGGGTGGTCCAGCCTGGGACGGGACCGGGAGTGGCAGCAGCGGCTGGGCCCCAGATCTCCAGCTGGGGACAGGGCCAAGAGAGGCAGTGGCTGCCCTGGACACTAGGGGCACTGATGCTGGAACTCGGGGCACACGCCCCATGTGCCAGGCACCAGCAGTGCCCCGGCCCACTATTGGATTCTTTCCAATTTGTCCATAACCTTTGAGTTGGGGGAGGCAACACTGAACACAATACTCCCCTCACAGACCCACTCCCCCTGAGGGATGGCCCTGAATGGGGGTTACAGTTAGGGTAGAACTAGGCTGTTCACCGTGGTAGTAGATGGCAGAACTAGGAGCAATGGTCTTAAGTTGAAGTTGGGGAGATCTAGGTTGGATATTACAAAAAGTTTTTTCACTAGGAGAGTGGTGAAGTGATGGAATGGGTTACCTAGGGTGGTGGTGGAATCGCCATCCTTAGAGGTTTTTAAGGCCTGGCTTGACAAAGGCATGGCTGGGATGATTCAGCTGGTGCTGGTCCTGCTTTGTGGAGGGGGTTCGACTCACTAGATCAGTGGTTTTCGAACTTTTTTCTTGGGACTCAGTTGAAAAAGTTCATTTATCCCTGTGACCTAGTAATTACATCTTTGAGCAATGCATTCCAGTCTTTTGGTGGCCACAGCAGGGGGCACTGTGACCCAGTATGTGAGGGGTTACAACCAGTATGGGGTCCCAACCCACGGTTTAAAAACCACTGCACTAGATGACCACCAGAGCTTCCTTTCAACCCTAATCTATGATTCTGTGAACTGCAGAAGATCTGATTCTGCCTGCTGTTGTGGCACTTCTAGAACACTTGCTTGATGGAAAAGCAGATGATACTTTTAAGAAATGACAGTGTGTTAAAGAATTAAGGACATGAATGAGGATATTGTCTTTTAACTTGTAAAGAAACTTAAAGTGGCAAAAACATTTGTTCTTCAGCTTGATGAGTCCAAGGATATAAGTGGATAAGCTCAGCTGATTACTACGTTCAATACCCTGAAACTACTGATATCAATGAGCACACACTTCTATGAAAAAGTGTAAAGGGAAACTTAGCCAGAGAGGACATTTTTAAACCAACTGAGTTTTTTTCCTCAAAGTGATTTGAGTTGGAACTTGTGCAAATCCATCTGTGCTGATATGGAGAGTGAGTGAATGGACTTGTAGCTAGGATAGGGAAAGAAAACCTTTCTTTGTTAGGGGCGCACTGTATCATACACAGAAAGGCACTTGCTTCAAAAGAGATGAGTTTGCTGTTGCATGAAATGAGTCTGTCAAAGATTATCACATTTATCAAATCCAGGATACTCAATGCTTGCCTGTTTTACATTGTTTGCAAAGAGATCTGCTCAGAATACCAGCAACTGATGCTTCACACAAAGTTTTGCTGGCTTTCCAGAGAGAAATTGCTAGACCGACTGTTTGAATTACATGCAGTTCATGTTTCTTTCTGATCATTCATTCCCTCTTGCTTCTGTGTTTGATTACAGTGTGGTTAGCTCAACTTGCTTACCTTGCAGATATATTTAGCAACCTTAGCAATCTAAATATATCAATACAAGGCCATGATATTGATATCCTGAATCTCTCTGACAAACTGAATGCCTTTATCAAGAACACTGAATTCTGGAAGTCCAAATGTGAAGACAAAAATTTTACCCTTTTTCCACTGCTTCATGTATGTCACTAACATCTGCACAGCAGAAATTGAGCCAAGTAGAATTAAAGAAAAAGAGCAGATCATTTGGCCCACTTGACGTCTGAATTCACGTCAAATTTCCCCAACATTGAACACAACTCAGCTCAACTCCACAGGAAAGAACCCCATTCATTTTGATCCAGCGACTGGCTCGCTGCCCCAGGGCCACACTCCGCTGTCCCCATCCCCCACCAGCTCTGCACTGCTCTGGAGCTGGTTCTCGATCCCTCCAGTGCACCACCACCTTCCGCCCCCTGGCTGGTGCTGCATTGCTTTAGGGCTAGGGCCAGTGCTGTACCACCCCTTTCTAGCTTCCCACCAGCTCTGCTTCCCCCTCTACTGTGTACTTCCCCCACCCTCAGCCCCTTCTGCCTTGTGGCCAACTCACCTCCTCCTCCATTGGCTCTTCCCCACACACAGCAGCTTTCCACCCTGTCCCTGACCCCAGGCTGGCTCTCTGGCACTCCCATGGGCCCACGTATCAATACTATTCCCAATCCCTGGACTAGAAATACACAATTCAGGCAGTGGCAGAGGAAAAAAAAAGAATGCAGTACAGTACTGTGTTAAAGGTAAACTACTAAAAATACAGGGAAAGCAGAATTTTTCTTCTGCACAGTAGTGTTTGAAAGCTGTATTAACGTTCAGTTGTAAACTTTTGAAAGAAAAAACATAACATTTTGTTCAGAGTTATGAACATTTCAGTTACTAACCTCCATTCCCAAAGTTTTCATAACTCTGAGGTTTTACTGTACTTGATAACCCTGTTCATATACCCAAAGGATAGCATTTGCTCTCTCAGCTACAGCACAGTGCTGGGGGCTCTTTTTCAGTTACGGTTCATGGTGGAATCCATATACTGTTTTCCAGGATAGTCTTGCAACTTTGATTCCTTGATGCCTGACTTTGTATTTGGCTGTATTAAAATATGTGCTGTTTAAGTGAACATGATTGACCAAGTGATCCACTATTTACCAAGCAATTCACATTTTACCAAATGATTAGTCTGGAGAGTTGAGCTGTCTTTATCATTATTCACTTCCTTGTGTCCTCTGCAAATTTTATCGGAAACTTTTTATATTTTCTTCTAGATCGTTGATAAATATACTAACATTCATCCAAAACAAGATCCTAGACTAGTGGTTCCCACCCATTTCTCATTCATTATCTCATTTTCAGATGTTTTGTTTCCCACTACCGCAGATAGAATGGAAGTTGCCATTTAAAAATGGTGTCCTCCATGCAGTGTGACATCCCAAGCAATGCAAGGCCACACTGCAAGGAGGATACCATTATACTTTACAAAACTGTGTCCTCTGGACTACATAATCTTACATTCATACAGTGTGTGCAAGGTCAGAGGGTGCCATTTTGTACAGCAAAATAGCTTTCCCTGTCTGACACGACCTTGTGCATATGCTGCATGTGAAGGCACACTGTGTGTGGAGGAGGCCGTTTTGTAAAATGGCATCCTCTGCATGCTCTGGGTAGCCAGTGATTCCTATCTGCTGATGAAGTGACCCCACTGGGGTCATGACCCAGAGTTTGGGAACTGCTGCCCTCGAATCATAGGGTTAGAAGGGACCACAAGGATCAACGAATCTAACCTCCTGCCAAGATACAGGATTTGTCCCTTTGAGATCTCATTAGAAATGCCCACCAGGATGATGAACCTCCATTAACAGTTACGTTTTGAGATCTATAACATCTCATAGGTGCCTCAATGCATTTGTATGATTATTTTTAACCAACACATTGTACACATATAACTCAATGTCTTACAAAAGTCAAAACATGATCGGTAAACAGTTATCTTTACTAACCAAACTTCAAATTTCATCATAAATGATACCAAGTTAATGTGACAAGACTTCTTTTCCAAAAGAAACATGTAACTGGAGTTGTCCATGCACTGGGAAATATATAACCATACATACTGCAGTATTTTAATAATACATTAGTTGTAAGTGGTTATATTATCTCTTCACCAAGGTCAGTCACATTAGGGATATATATGGGTGTGGGTCCAAGTGGTCTGTCAGTTTATGTCTTATGAAGCTGGATGGGAGAATGTATTGATACAATACCTGCTGTACCAAAGCTGCTTAACCAGCAATGTCAAAGCTTTAGCAAGAAAAATCGACTGTTTCAATGGCTGAAAGGGAGAGCCTTCTATGCAAGACATATAGCACTACCAGAATCAAGTGTTCGAAACCATGAGTTATGACCTAAAATTCAAGAAATAAAATAAAATAGAAAGTGGGGCTCTTTTCATTTGTCAAAGTTCCAAAGGGGCAGCAGCCATGTTAGTCTAGTTCAGTAAAAGAAACAAGGAGTCCTGTGGCACTTAAAGACTAACAAATTAATTTAGTGCATGAGCTTTCCTGGGAGAAAACCCACTGTGTCATTCAATGCATCTGATGATGTGGGATTTTCTCCCAGGAAAGCTCATGCACTAAATAAATTTGTTAGTCTTTAAGTGCCACAGAACTGTTGGTTCGTTTCACTGAACTAGACTAACACGGCTACCCCTTTGGATCTGTGGCACTTTGTTAGTCTTTAGAAGCGCCACAGGACTCCTTGTTTGTTTTGTTTGCCTGCTGCTTTTTGACCCTGTACCATTTACTTGGGTCACATTTTTTAACTTCAGCAACCCCAGGGGCTAGAAACTACCTATTTTTAAAGTGAAAAAGCTGAGATTCTTCTTCGAGCACTGCTCGGATGCATTCAGTAATAGATGTCTCCGTGCCGGACCGCCGGATTGGTTGGAAAAAACTTGTTCTAGCCTGTCAGGAGAGGATAGGTGGCCTCTGCCCCTCATGGCTATATATATGGCCGCCTTCCGACTCCTCCTCAGTTTCATTTCTTCCGCCTTGCGCGTTGGAATTGGAATGTCCACTCCTTGAAAAACAGAAGCAGCCTGTCCTTTTCTTCAGGTTTCTATCCAGTTGGGAGCATCTCTGCATGGATTTAATTCCACTACGAGTTCCCATTACCAGATTGGAACATCTCGTCGACCATGCCAGGGTTCAAACCCTGCGCTGAGTGTGGCAAGACCTTCCCCCGGGACGACCCCCCACAGGAAGTGCCTTAGGTGCCTGGGCAAAGACCACATGGTCTCGGCTTGTTCCATTTGTCTCTCCTTTAAACCCAGAATGATCAGGGAAAGGGAACAGTGATGCCGCGCCCTAGCCTTGGAGGAGGCCCAGCACCCTTTACCTGAGGCTTCGGGTTCATGCTCAGCACTGAGACCCAGCTCGGCACCGGAGCCTACGCAGCACCACACCACCAGTAGCCACTGCCACCGCCACACAACCTCAATGCCAACTCCGGCATCCCAGCACCTACCCAGCACCGCTCAAGGTCACCCTCAGATAGCCTGGCACCAAAGGTACCAGGATCGCCTCGGCGCTGCTTTCCCATGAACCCACCTCCCCAACTTAGTTTCCCTCCCCCCCTGAATTCCCCATCTTCTCCCAGAAGGGGACCACAGGGGAGTTTCCTTCCACCGCTTTATCCGCTGCAAAGGCTGGGTCTTTGCCACTTCTCCTGCAGGGAGGGGCCCACCCTACTCGCCGCCACCCCACTTCAAGCCTCGGGCATAGAGGCGTCAGGGCGTCAGTGTCACAGATGGTCGTCACACCCCCTTTCCCCTTGAAAGGAATTGGAATTTGGTGGGAACCATCCCCCTTTTCCCATTTGCTACTGCACTAGCAGATCTTGGATCTGGGGCGACATGGCCCCGACGATAAAAAATGACACCCCTGCCTGCACCGACGGTACCTGAGTACCATGGTCTACCCCCACATCCCTTAAGCAGCGACTCCTCCGAAAACGAATGGAAAACCACCCCTTTCCCTCTCCCCTCCTCCCCCATCCTGGACATCCCTCTACCGCGAGTCTCCCATGCCATCACTATTGCCAGGGACAAGAGGCGCGTCTCGTTGTAGCCCCAGCCCCGCTGCAGAGGCTCCGAGATGCGCATATTCGAAGCCTACCCACAAACAGAACTGTGTCTGTGACCCTGATGCCTCCCTCAGGTAGGCCTCCTTGAGTCCGGGTCGGGGGGGGGGATACCTCCAGTCGCATACCTTCGGCTCAATGCGCACCAGCCTTTGCAATCCTGACCCCAATTCGACAGAAATATCTCCTGCTCACCTAAGGGGACACATCCGCTTAGCCAGGGCGGATCCTAACCTCTGAAAGGGGGCCAAGGTGAATGGCCCACCCCAAACCATTCCCTTCTTTATGGGAACTATGGCTCCACACCCTCACCTTGTGGTGATCTAAGTGATGACCAGTGCTCCCACACTAGGAATCCTCATCCTCTGTCCGCCTCTCAATCGCGGTAGTCAACTCCCCTTATGCCTCATTCGTAAGCATGGGCTGGGTGTATCTTCCTCGAACCCCATACAGGGAACCTAGGAGAGGACACCTAGTTGCATCTCTACGTAGGGAATAGCAAGGGGTCACCCTGTTGGGCTTTCTCCCATCAGCGCCCTCCTCCGCATCACCAGCTGTCATACTGGGCAGGAGACCACGCGTAACAGAAGAGGCCTTCTCAAGGGGAATGTAGCTGTTTTTCTGCCTTTCAGTCTTGTACCCTGGCTGGGCATGTCACTGTCCCCACGCCCTCTGGTTTCTTGGGGCCTTCCCACTACACCTGATTGCAGACCTATAACTCTACCACGGGGTTTACCCCCATGTGAGTCGGTGGTGCTCAATAGTACTGCTGTTCCTCCTCAAATCTTGAGGATCCGTTTTTCCATCCACTGCCCATCCACTGGTGTGATACACAGAGGGAATCAAGCTAAAGCCCTTTTCTGCAATATCCAGGAGTTTGGGGATTATACTTCCCCAATTCTCCTTCAACTTACTGCCAGGGGAAAATACTTCATTCGGTCCTCTAACCCCAGAGTACCCTTGAAATACTGCAGTTGCCACCCTGTGGTGAATTCACTTCCTAGCTGGGAGGAAAGGAACCTTCCCCAGTGTCGGGGTTCTCAGGATATCCCTGTATTAAGAAGTTTTTCCTTGGCGCCCTCACTGGCGTGGCAGAGCAGTAGCGTTATCTCTCTGCGAAATACTATAGGTGCTTGAGACCTTGACCTTACACAGCACTCCTATGAACCTATTGGTCCATGTTGGTGTCCCCAGATGATAGTTGGTGCTATTCCCGATCCTTCTCTTCTCCCTCCCTCACGCTCTTGTGAGAGCTCTCACGATACAAAACCCTGCAATATTATAGGCCTAGTGGGTCCTTCCCGTGAGTTCTCATGCAACTGCAAGACTTATAAGGACTAACTCAATAGCACTGCCTCAAGCCACCTTGTCTTTTGGTGGCTCTTATGCCCCGGAGCCTCTCTCCTGCGAGAACCTGGCCCTTGGTTCTGATTTGGCTGAAAACATGCGCTCCCGCACTACCCAGTTTATAGCTAGCATACCGTAGGCCCTCCATTCTGATCAGCTGGCCTCTCTATGAGACTGTTTAGTGTCTGGTGGGTCTTCTCAGTCGTTCTCAAACCCCACGCTACAACCCTGTATCCT
Source organism: Podocnemis expansa (assembly GCA_007922195.1). Classification (NCBI taxonomy): domain Eukaryota; kingdom Metazoa; phylum Chordata; order Testudines; family Podocnemididae; genus Podocnemis; species Podocnemis expansa. The sequence continues at coordinate 1,875,687 of ML682022.1, read as the reverse complement.
CACCCACTCACGCTTCAACCAGACTCGGCTGTGTCTGGTCATGACCTGACCAAGGGATAAGGTTATTCTCCTACTGCTCCTGCATACCCAGTAGTTGCCAGATCAGTCCATAACTCTGTGGTCCAGCAAAAGCCCTAGAGTGATCAGTTCAGGGAGTAATCTCCACCCTTCTTCGTTCTCGTGCGGCACATGGCTAATATGGCTAAACCCACACTTGTTGGCATCCAGCGTTCTCCCATGAGACCATGCTGCAAGGCCCATTGCTAGACACTATATTCTGTCCGTCATACTTCATGTTTCCACTTATGTGGAGCATCTAATGCAACCCTCTATGTTCACGTTGCATCTTTTATTCTGGTTATGGTGACCTTGATCCGACCTGCTCATGTTCATATGTCTTGGCGGATTTGGTCCTGCCCCTGTCCTGGGTTGGCCCTCAGTTCTTGCTTCTTCTGGGCCATGTCAGGGGAGTCGCTGCCCTGGGGAGGGACCTGGGGCATGGGCCCAGGCCCCGCCCCTGGCCCTACCCTCTGGCTGGGGAGAGAGACGGAAGCCGCTGCGCCACCGGCGGAAGCTAGGCCCCCATCCCCAGCTGGGGCTGGGGCTGGAAGTGGCTGCGGGCGGCTGGGCCCCGCATCCCTAGCTGGGGTCGGGGCCGGGGCCGGAAGCAGCCGCGGGTGGCTGGATCCCACATCCCCGGCCGAGGACGGGGCCACTGCTGCTGTGGGCAGCCGGGCCCTGGATTCCCTGCCGCGGGCACGGATGCTGGGCCCTGGATCCCAGGCTGGGGACTGGGCCACCACGGCTGCCGGCAGCTGGGCCCTGGATCTCCGGCTCGATTGGGCCAGAGACCGGGAGAGGGGTGGCCCTGCCAGATCCAGGGCACTGGTGCTGGGATTTGGGGCACGTGCCCTGGATGCCCAGCACCAGCGACGCCCCTGGGCCACGTCAAGGCCTGTTCGCCTCTTGACTCCGGCTAGCATCCTGTTGCTGGGCTTGTCCCATATGGGGCATGTTGCTGTGCTGAATGCGGAAGACCCAACTCCACCCGCCATCCATCAGCATGGCTAGTAGTCACCTATTACTGAATGCATCCAAGCAGCGCTCAAAGAAGAACGGTGAGTTACTCACCAGTAACTGTCCTTCTTCGAGATGGGCTGCTCAGATCCATTCAGGTCCATCCCCTCAGTCCCTGCATCTGGAGTTGGTGACTCTAAGGAACTGAGGAGGGGTTGGGAGGCAGCCATATATATAGCGCCATGGGGTGGCACGAGGGGCGGAGGCCACCTACCCTCTCCTGACAGGCTAGGACAAGTTTTTTTCCAATCAATCCAGCGCTCTGGCACAGAGACACATATTACTGAATGGATCCAAGCAGCCCATCTCGAAGAAGGAGGGTTACTGCTGAGGAACCCACCATTCTTCCACAAGGCCATGACTCCTGGACTAGCAGTGAACTTGTGATAAAGTCACATGTTGCCTGAAGTATTTTCAGCAAGTGGGTGAAAGTGGCCCTACAGCTGCCAGGGTGCCAGGCATGAGCAGAGAGGACAGAGTGGCAGAAGGCAGGCCTAGTTAAAGAAATGACAAAGCCAGATTAAGGCTCAGCCCAAGGCAGGAGAGTGGGGGAAGGCCTTGGCCCACCCAGAAGACGAGGTGGTGCCGGGGGTGGCCCCAACTGAATTCCAGGCTCATGAGCCAGAGGCGAGTTTGAGCAAGCCCCTCAGTGCAGACGGTAGGTACTCCTGGCAGCTGAAGAGGGGAGGGGGGAGACAGGCAGCGCAGCAGGCGCCACCCCCAAGGTTACCCCGGCTGCGGGGACCATATGGAGGCGGGCCAGGTGTCGAGTGGGCGCTAATGTAAGGGGACTGATAGCCCCTTACTGCGAGTGAATGGTCCTTTTGATTGGCCACTCCCGCTTGGAAGCAAGACTCTGAAACAGCCATCCCCAGGGCCAGTGTCCCAGGATGGCCTGATTGATTGAGAGTGCTCCCCCACCCCTGAGCTGAAACTGCAGGCTGGACATGCCTGGACAAGCCAGTGTGTGTGTGGGGCCGAGCTAAGGAGGAAGCACTGAGCAGCCAGCAGCTGAGAGTCAGAGGACTCAGGAAGGAAGGACAGGCTGAGCTGATTTGTGCAGAGCAGACCCACAGCAGCTGGACCAGCAGAAAGCCAGGTGGAGCTGAGCTGAGCAGAGCTGGAGGCAGTGACAGAGCCAGAGTTGTCTGAAGCTGGGGCAGGAAGCCAGAGAAGGAGCCCAAGGTGCAGAGCTCATCTGTGCAGACCCACAGCAGGAGAACCAGAGGAGCCACACTGAACCCGAGCAGCAGCTGGAAGCCAGAGTTGCAGCCATCTGGAGCTGGGTGCGGTGAGCAGCTGGGGAGCAGTGAAGGGGGGGCTGACGCTGGGAAGAAAGGCCCTGCTCCTGGAGCTTGGGGACGTGTGGCCACAGCCGGAGCCTGCATCTGGCCCCCTGGATCATCCAGTTGCAGCCAGGCCTGGGCAGAGGGCTTGCAACATGGAGGAGAGACTGTGAGACTGTTCCTCAGGCCCCAGAGACTGTGTGTGTAGTGCCTCCACACCAGAAGGTGGCACTGAGCCTTTACTGTTCACCTTTTTCCACTTTTTCTCTATTTTCTTATTGGGTTCTTTGTATTTCTATGCTTAAATAAATTGTATATAGTGACCGGTGGGCCAGAAGAGTGGTCAGTGCAGTCAGCACCCTGGAGTGGGGACACCTTAGCCCTGTCCTGAGAGACCACAATAAGAGTGGGAGTCAACCCCCAGAAATTCTGGGGCCCAGCCTTGTCGGGTTACAGGAACTCCTCCAAATGGGAGATTGGGAGGGGAGCCTTTGAGGTCAGGCAGGCCTTGGGGTAAAACAAGTGGGAAAAACTCAGATCCTTTTGCTACCCACCTTCGCCAGGGTGGTATACAAGGTCTGGGAAGCGCCCCACAAGAACAGGTCCATCCCCCCTCTTACACTAAGGTCTCACCAGGACCCATTGCCATGGCAACCGCCACTCCCGCAACAACAGTGACACCGTCCCCTAGGGGAGGGGCTTTCCCGGTCTTTTTGCATCGACCTCTCCTCCGCTCTCACACCGCTAGCCCAGGTCCCCCTCTCAGGTCTGGCCGGGCTGGCCCGGCACCGCGCATGCTCCTCTGCGGCCCGCCCGGCGTCCCCTCCCCCGCCGGCCACTGGCTGCCGGCCGGGCCCGGCCCGGGGCGGGGGCTGCGACCGCTCCGCCCGCCGGAGGAGAGAGCGGGGCCGGGCACGGGGCGCGCTGGCCACGGGGGGAGCCCAGCCAGCCGCCATGCCCGGCAAGTCCCGCTATAACCTGGTGGACGACGGGCACGACCTGCGCGTGCCGCTGCACAACGAGGAGGCCTTTCGGCACGGCCTCTGCTTCGAGGCCAAGGTGTGTGGGGGGCGGGATGGTCCCAGCGGGGGCTGTGCGAGGCATTGTGGGAAGCGGGCACTGCTGGGGCCGTGGCTCGGCTCGGCGGGAGCTGCCGGCCGCTCGTGGTGGACTTTGCCGGGGAGTGCCAGTGTCCCGGCCTCTCCCCAGGCGGGGCCGGAGCCGCGCTCAGGTGGCGGGGCGCGGCGCGGCGCGGCGCAGCGCAGCCGTGGGCGGCTCTTCCCGGCGACTCCCGCGGCCGCTGTTCGGTCCGGCGGGGCTGGGCAGCTGTCTGGCGCCGCTTTACCTTGGCCGGCATGGCGGCTCCGCGGGCAGGGATCGGCCTGGCACGGCCCGTGTTCCCTGGGGCCAGGGGCTCTGTCGGCCTTAGGGGTTGGCGCGGTCCCTCGGTGGCCAGACGCTCCCAGGATACCCCCTAGCCCTGGCGGACCAGGCCCGTGATGGATCAGATCCCTCCACCCGTTAGGCTGGGTCGGGACGGCTCCCTGCAGAGCTGGTTGGCCAGGCGCCGACCCCGACACTCTGCTGTCGGGCAGAGTCCTAGCCCCAGCCCTTGCTGGGAGGCAGAGAGTGAGGGGTCCCCTTACGGCTCTGCTTCTTGGGCGAGTGTTCATCAGCCCGGGTCAAGCTTACCGTAACTGCTTCTCCGGGCAGAGTTTAAAATGTATTTTGCTCAATCTTGTCCTGTCATACTTGGACCTGATGTTACCTGTTCTCTCATGTTCATTCTGTGCTCGCCTTTGTCCTTGTACCTAAAACAAACAAGGAGTCCTGTGGCACTTCTAAAGATTGACCTTTATTTGTTCCGTGAGCTTTCCTAGGATTGAATCCCACTTTGTCAATCACTTTGAAGATGGGGAACTTACAGAATAAGAGCAAAATAAATCCAGGAAAGTGTAATTCATAGGATTTGGTATACTGAAATATGTTAATATTTCTTTTTTTTTTTTTTTTTAGTCAGCCTGGCTGGCCCAGAGCATCCATGGTCTGACTCAGATTTGTAGTACGTAGAAAGTAACCAGAATTGGGCAGTGACCGTGGAAAGAGGAGTTTTGCTGCCCATTTAGACCTTGGTCTGTTTAATTTTGGGTGCTGTTTTTGGCAGTGCCAATGTTTGATCTCTGGGGTAAAAAAACAAACAAAAAAAACCACAAAAAAACCCCAGAAGGATGAACATCTCCTGTACTATGTAATGTACTTGTCCAAATGTATAACTTTATACAGTATTCAAGGGGGCATAGAAGGTTATCATCATTTCAGCTCTGGTTTTTGCCTAAATGCCCCCTTGCAGCTGTGCAGTCCTCAGGTTAAAGACTTCATTGAGTGGCTTTCAGTTTCGAGTGACACTCCCTGCCTCCATTACTGAAAGAACTGATCGCTTTACAAACACAATGCATTTACACGGTGTCTTTTCTTCTCGAAGAAGCCAAAAATGCCTTGCAAACTTAGCCCCTGTATGCAGGAATTGTTTCTTCCCCCTTTGGGGGACAATGGAGAAGCTATTCAATGAGATACAGAGGAAAGCATGCTCTTTCTCTCTGGAACTGCAAGGTAGATTCTCCAGAAGGCAGAATGTAGCAGCTGGGTGAGAATGATGGCAGACAATTTCACCAACAATCAGGACCTCTGCTCTCTCCCTTATCTAAATTACACTGTAGAGGACAGGTCAGTTGTTCCCTGCTACACTGTCCTGGGAGCATTTATTCCATTGTGACTCAGAGCAGGGTGCTTCCTGCTGCACCCATGCCTGCCTCCAGTGCTGCTGATTGACCAGCTTAGCTCAGGAGCTGGCAGCGCAACAGCGCTTTGTGATTCTGATCATTCTTCTGGGTTTATTAAATCTCTGCTACAACCTTCCCAGGTGTGGAGCTAAAATTTTAAACCTGCCTTCCGAGTAAAGGTTCATAGCTGGTCTGATGCAATGTGGTTACAGTAGTTCTAGCAAGTTTCTCCTTTTTTCACACATCACTTTATGCACTTTGCTTTGGAATTTAGGCTCTCATGTCAGTAAGTGCTTTTGCAAATTGTACTTCCAGTCCCTGTCCCAAAGCTTAGATTCTAATTAACAGCCACACAATCTCATTTTGGACTTAAGTGGATTTAAAAATAGGCAAGAGGCAGACTGTAAATGGTGATAAGTTTATGTGGTTAGACAGGTTACCTTGTGCACAATTTAGGAAGCGTGATTTAGTTTCTCTTCCTTTCACTGGCTCCCATTTTAAAATACTTTGTCTATGAATCGATACCCTTCCTGTTCCCTTTGTTCTTAACTTCTTCCTTTGCTTAGCCTTATTGATTGTAAACCTTTTTCTACATTCCATTTTTAAAATCTTTCCCTGTCATGTCTTTCAATTAAACAGAAAGTTACTCCACCCTGTCTGCCCTGCTCTCACTGCCTTAAAGGCCAGCTGCATCACTCCTCAGAGTTAGTCACTGTAACCAGTAGTGATGTCACAGGGGCTCCTGAGACACTGAAGCTGTGTGCTCAGGGCTCAGGGCTGGTTTGAGGCATAGTGACCATACACCTGTGATATGGAGGGCAGGGGGGAGGCCTATGTTGTGGCATATCTAGCATGTCAGATTGCCTTAATCGGATCCTGGGGAAGCCCTTCTGGCCAGAGCTGGGAGCTGTATAGACCTCTTTTTGGAAGGAGCAGGGCCCTTGAGGTTGGAGGCAGAAGAGTACTTTAGTCCTCTTCCCCCCTCACCCCCCAATATTCTCTCTTTGTTGAGGCACCTTCTCTGCTGTCACTGGGCAACCCATAAGAGAGCTGTGTCCTTCCATAGACGCTTTTGTAGGAGAGGGGGCATTGGCAGTAGAAAGTGTGGGGCTAAGTGGGAGCCTTTTTGGTTGGGACTCCTTGTTATTGGTGATAAGATCCTTGTCTCCATATCCTTCTCAGCTGCCTCCATCATGCACTGCTGTCCTAGCTGTCATGGTACCTCCTTTCTTTGAAGGCTCAAACATTTGTTGTTTGGGAGATCCATTAGGTGGTAGGTACATTTTGTGGTGCAGCATGGGAAGGAAAAGATGGTAAGCTCATCTCACAAGGATGTAGGTGTTCCTCTAGAAATACAGCAGCAATTCTTGTCGGTGAATCTGATAGCAAAAGAAAGACCCCTCTGTACTGGATATTTTTCAGTCTCTTGGCAGATTTTGATCAGGGTTTCATACAGTTTCAATACTGGTGAGCCTATCTCAGACTAAGAAAAATTGGGTGAGCCCTCCCTCATGACCTCTGATCCTAACCCATGAGCAGGTGATGTGGACCATAATAGATAGAACTTGTTACTGATTTGAAAGGCCTATGTCCCAGTTTGGTATGATGGACAGGTCTGTCATATTGATAACCAATGCTTCATCCAAGGCTGCTTTGGGGGAACATCCTGAAGTCATTTTTGATTGATGGGCCATGAAACTCCACTTGTACTGGCAGTTGGAGAGGAGCTAACTTGCAGTGGGATAAAGAGTGGTGGGATGAGGACTCTCAAGGCTTGTGCAGCTGAAGTTGGGTGGGCCTCCTTCAGAGGCAAGCTTCTGCCCTGCTGTTCATGTCATGCAGCACAGTTACCCTTCAGCTTGGCCTATTCATTGGCACAGCAATTGGTCGATGGAGTGCACTGCTCTGGGGTTTACCAGCCATAGATAATTGGTTTTGGAGAGGTCTGTAATCAGCTTCTCAACCATCCACCAGGGATTACTGATCATCATCCAAATGAATTGCTCAGGGACTGAATTCACTTTTCTTCCACTCCAAGACCATGTCTGCTGATTGTGACCTTGTGCTCACATCTGATATCGTAGGATCAGGTCCACTTCTCATGAGAGGCAGCAAAGGCAGTCTTCTGCTGTTGCTCCCACCTCTGTGACTGTTCTGCCTTCTCCAAACATTCCTATTGACCTGGGTTATGGTGGCCTGGGAGCAGGAAGTTGACCCATCTGTCTCCTTTGCATGGTGATGCAGAGCATGATGTTGGGTCAGTCAATGTTCTTTAGGTTCTGTCCCTGAATTTCTCCATTTCACTGCCCCTTCTTTGTCTCAGTTTTGGATCAGTTTCTCCATATCACCAGCCGCCCCATTTCTCCAGAGATGGTGCATATTAGCCTTGCTCTCTACAGGTATTCTCCTTTGCTTCTCTTTCCTTGAAGTATTTTGTCCATTGTGATTTGCATTTACACCAAGGAGCATCCATTCAGACTCCTACTGCCATGTTGCTCGAGCCATCTGTGTTCTGCATTTCTCCTTCCTTTTATTAGATTGGCCACTTGGAGCACAACTCTTACCCTGAAGGATCCCAAAGCACTTAACTGCAGTGGGCTGATCCACTGCTGAGGGGAAGGCAGCAGGTGTTCTGCGGTAGCTTTCCTGCCCCAGAGTGGTGAGATGGGAAGTGAAGAACATCTCTGAATTGAACTTGAAGAGGGAATATTAGCATGCTGGAATGTAATTACACATGTAGGAGTTCAGCCAAGATGGCAGGGTTAACAGGCTTTCTTTTCTGAGAAGTGTCCTGGGGTCATTGTTGTTCCCCAGTGATCAAGATCTGTGGTTTACAGCCCCTACGATGGCAGGAGTGGTGGTCTCTGCTTCTGTGGATTAGAGTTTGTAACCAGCTTGCTTGGGGCCGTGTGTGGGAGGTGAGCATAGTCCTGTTCTGTTTGCTGATTTTTATACTCAGACTCATGCGCTCTGCAGCTGCCAGCAAACATGTTGTGTGAAGATACAGCTCTCACTTGGTGTAGTTGACAGCTGCCAGCTCTTGTACCTTGTTACACCCAATACCTTATGTTGATTAGTGTGCTCTGCCTGAGCAAATGCCTGGCTGGGGATTGGAAACCCAGCTGTAGGTTGCCATTGGCAACCAGGTTTTTTTGGCTCATCCAAGTCCCTAGTTGTCTCTGAGCCCACTGCGTGTTCTGCTTGGCAGGGACCCCACAGCTGGACCAGTGTGGGGTGCTACAAGGCCAGCTTGTGCTGTTGGCAGCTTGTACCTCTGGAACTGACCACCACATGTGAATGAACCCCACCTGGCTTTTCTTTGGTTGTGCTGCTCAGTTCTTATGTGGCACTCTTGGTCAGCAGGGCTCTGTGCTTTACAGAGGCTGTCAGTCTCGCACCAGACAAATTCCTCTTAGAGGAGGAGCTTTTTCTTTTCCCCCCTTCTCTCCAGTACTGCCTTGGGGAGAGAAGCAGGTGTGAGGTCAGGGAAGAACGGACTATCAGAATGCAGCACCATGAGGCAAGTGGGAGTAGTGGGCCTGTAGTTCCTGGGAGAGCTGCTTTGATGGGACGCAGTAATGTTGAGACCTGCATGCTCCTAGGGAGCCCTTTCAGTCCAGTGCACCCTTGCAGAGGTCACCCCTCATCTCCAGAACAGCACCAGGGCCAAAGCAGAGGTAGAGGCAGCAAGGGGTTGGCTGGCCGATGATTGTAAAGAGAGGTGGCTTGGGGGGCCAGTGGCTGCTGGTGCTGGTTTCAGAAGGAGTAGGGGAACAATGATGAGAGGCACAGCACAGGAGCTTTTGGGAGAGGGAGGAAGTCTCTCAAATTCATTGTCTAGTTAATCCTATTTGAAAGATTGGGGGAAAGAGAAGAGTGTCAAATAATTTCTTAGGGGCTGTGGGTATCTAGCTGCCAGCTGTAGCTCCACTGCATTTTGGCACCAGCTGGCATTGGGGCAGGGGGAACCAGCTGGAATATCGGCAGTGGGACTGCAGCTTAGGCCTGAATTGCATGGATAGCACTGGGAGTTCATCCCTACCTACATTTCCGCCTTTTCCGATGCTTCTGTTACTGTTATAGGCACCTAGATTAATCCCCTGATGACTTGCTGCTCCTACCCCAAAACTAGACACACAGAGGGTAGGTGGGGGGATGGGAAGTTAGAGATTGACCATACAGATCTAGTACACCTCTCCAGAGTAAATTGAACGCCCAGAACTTGATACAGCTAGCTGAAGAGATTTAATTGGAATTCCTTGCCTTTGCTGAAGCTGCTGGCAACATGGTCTGGTGCTCAGAAGTATCCTTCAGGGCTTATGTTAATCCATTTTCTGGAGATAAATCTAATAGTTGGGGAATCATGTGCCATCTTCTCAGGGACAGTAATACATTTCACACCTTTTGATATGTTTTCACCTAGCATCAAAATGGTTAGCACATCTGAGTTGTCTGGGTCACAGTAATGGGAAGCAGAAATGTCAGCTATAAGGGAGAACCTCTGAATGGGTTTTTAAGTTTTGTTCTGCACACTGTGGCTTGCATTCTTAGCATGAAATCAAAAGCCAGACCTTTTAAATCTTTTAAAGTCTTTAGATAAAAGAACTATACTTTGTCATGGGGTAGCTGGCATCAATTCCTGACTTGCTAAAGATTTCTCATTAAATAAATGGATATTTAAAGAGTAACAGTGCCTCTTCTCTTGCTTCTTCCTCTTTCAAGCTACTTCAGTTCCTCTAGTCTAGAGGATCAAATGCTTGCTTGTTAACCTCACTTTTTACCTTTTAATACCATGCTGTTGCAGAACAAAATCCAGAAACTACACACTGACCCTTGATTTTTCAAATGATTGGGGTTGAGAACATTAAAAAGTTATGGTATTTTTGTGACTTAACATAAAGATGTCAAATCACATTTTTGATCTGGCTCCTAATTTTTTTGACTCCTTCGTCTGCCTCCAATATGCATATGACACAGTACTGCCTTCCGTCCCCCCGTCCCCCCCCAATTTATAATAAAGCAGTTTTGTCCCTTGGTGCAGGAGCTGTTGTTGGGACCCCTTCTTGTGTTTGGCATTTGTTGTACAAACATTGCCAAGTCTTCAGGGGAGGGATTGTATGATCTAGTGTAGAGTAAGATGATCAGTTTGTGACGTGGGAACTGAGACCCACCAAACTCATGTCATGGGGCCATCAGACATTCTTTAGATGGGGATAACTGTTAACCCTGCTGTGCTGGGCTTATTTTTAACTGTCCTCCCCCGGCCAAAAGTTCTGCACTCTGAGGCATCAAGCCCACCTATGGGTATCATTGTGACATCTCTAGGAATGAGGCAACTTCCTCAATAGACACATTTATTGAATCAAGTTCTGATCTTCATGGCACTGACATGGGCAGGGTCTCCTCCTTTCTGCACATGCTGCTGGTGGTGGCCAAAGATTCCTCTCCTGTGCTCTCTTCAGTGTGCCATAGCATCAACTAAATACACGTAGCCATTCAATAGTAGAACAGATCTATTCTAAATCAGTAGTTTGCAGTAGTAACCCCAAGGCCTCTACTCTAACTTTCATTCATAGATCTAATTATTTCATTCTCTTATTAGCAGACTGTGAACCCACAAGCATGGCACAGACCTCTTACACACCTGCCTTAGCCATAGCAGTAGCTGGGGGAGGAAGCATGTTTTATCCTCCTCCTCAGCCAGCCCATACGGGATAGGTTCGGTATGGATGATGCCAAGTTGATTACACCAGTGACCATCAGAGTGATGGCACACTGGGTGTCCAGATTCATCACTTCTCTGGGAGTGTTTTGTGGTCAAGTGGGTACAGGCACGTTAACCAGTTTAACAGCACCCATTTGGGACATCCGAATCTAGAACCTCTGGGTGGAAAAATATCATCCTTGACCATCTGAGCTGAAGAACCAGCTCTCCTACCTGCTTATGAGCTGACTGCAGTTTGGAGGGCCTCAAGGCTGTTAGTGTTTGGTGATCCATGTTTTGGTGTGGCCTGTTGTGGGAGGGGCCCTGGTACTGCCAGGACTGCAGGCTTCAGTCCTGCCACTGAGGGAGGGACAGACAGATACTTCCTTCTGGCAGGAAGGGAGATGCATGGCTGAGAACTGGTAAAATGGATGCCGAATCAGACTCCCAGTGACCAGGCAAATAGTGGCAATTGCTTCTTGGGTAAGAAAAGGAAATTTATTCGAAGATTGCTATTATTAATTGTGTAGCATGAGGTTGGTTTCAGTGGGGTTGGAGGGAAAGGGAGTCACATAATAAGGGTGATGGCAGTGAGCAGGTCTGCCTAATGCTTGAGGCATTAAACATGGGTGTTTTTCTGGATGCTTTCAACTGTGGCTGTTTGGCTAGCAGGCTTCTTTGCCTACGTATCTAGAGTAGAATGATTTTACAAGCTATTTCTATGATTTAAGTAGAACTTGCATCTCCCCTACCCCGATGTAGTTCCCTCCCACGGAAGGGAGTGGATGGCTGGACTAGTGTGGCTATATTGCGTGACTATAATGTTCTGTGTTTCCAGTTCTGAGACACTTGCGCTGATGAATTACCAGAGTACCCCTGGTTATCTCCTTCAGTGCCAATCTCCCTGTAGGATTGGATGAACTGGCCTGGGTTCTTCTGGATCCACACACAACTCATTCTGCCCTTTCTGTGGCTGGCTCCAACCTACCCCAAAATTGACTTCGCCCCCTCCAGGGCTCCCACGGAAGGATATCTCTCTCCCTGTAGGTCAGGCTAGCTCTTTTTGTCTTTTCCTGAGACATTTGTCTCTGCCCACTCCTCTGAGTAGGCCCACCTGCAGTCCTTCCTCTAGCCTAGCCCACTGGGGCCTCTGTTGTTCTATGCAGCATTTCTCTGCTCTCCCTCTGGGCTGCCTACTCTGATTCTGCCCTTGGCTCCTGCCTCCTACCAGGCATGGATAGTGCCTTTCCCTGAGCTACCAGCGTGTGCAACCTCAGGAGTCTAGACAAGCTCCGGGGGGTTAGTGGTAGGTAAGGTAAATATGGAGTAAAACACAAATCTGTTCCTGAATACCAAAAAGAAAATCAGTGTTCACAAATTTTGCGGAAAAGTAGATGGGCGTGAAAAGGATGTGTTGCACTGCAAGTACTGCAACACTGAAGTCAGTGCTTGTGCTGACAAAATAAAGAAGCATGTTGAGAGCAAGTTGCACAAGAAGCTTTAAGAAGAAAGTGAGCTTTGGGATAAACTGTCAATATCAGGAGCTTTCCTCAGGATTTTAATGGAAGAGAGGACACAGCACAATGCTGCCAGTGAATTTGTTTGTGCTCTTTGATTCACTGAGCCAGCTGCTGTTAATGGCAGAGGGGCCTATTGGTGATTTAGTGTGAAATATTGTCCAGCAGCAAAAACCCTTTCCTAATACAGGGAACCTCACTTGTAACTATCTGAAAGAAAATTATGATGCTTTAGTAGCTAAACTGATGGAATGGATTAGTGGAAATGTGGTGTCTAGTCTGATTTGTCTCCTCATGCTTTGGACTGTGCAATTTTGAGCCTTTTTTCAAATTTCTTTATTTCAAAGTGAATTTCATCCCCTCTGCTAGTGGTCATTTTGGTGACACAGCAATAATCGGTATGTGTGAGATGTACCGATAAATTTGGGAAAATTTGACTGCATCTGACACACATTCTGCTTCCTACGTGGCTAAATTTGCAAGGAATATCGAACTCCCAGAAACCAGAGCTGCTACATTACCTGTACTGCTCATCTGGTGAATGTTGTGCTATCAACAGCTACTGCCACAAAAGAAATGAAAGATCTGAAAACTTTCTTCATTGGGTTTGGGGCTGTCTTCAAGTATTGAAGAAGTTGAAGGCTTTGTTTTATACAGTGCAAAACAAGTGCAGAGCCAATTGCCTGCACCTGGAGTGCTATGCTGGTTGCTGCCTGTCATGAAAATTACACATTAACTGTTCTAATGTGTCTCCTAGCTCATCTTCAGTTTGCTTGTTCTAAAGAAGCAGGTGTGACGTGCCTGGCAAATAACCAAAATGGCCACCAGATTCTGCTCACCAAGATGTTGTTCACTGGTGAAAGCTTGGAATCACTTTGTGACATGCAGAAAAACTCTGGAGTTTTCTCTGAACAGGGCTGTAACTACAGGCAGGGCTGACGGGGCAGAGCCCTGGGGGGCCTGAAGCAGCTCAATAGAGCTGCGCTATTAAAGGGGCAGCTTTGTGGAGCTCTGAGCGCCGCTAATGGGAAGGGGCGCATTCCGATCAGAAAGCACCCCAGGCGACAAAATGCCATGTTATGGCTCTGTCTCTGAATACTACCAACACATTTACCAATATAGAAATTTACTGGAATCTGACAGTCAAAATCTCAGCTGAACTGAGCACAAAAGCTGCCGGACAAACATATGGTGAGAAAACTCAGCTATTTGTAGAAATTCTTCCAACCCCCGAACATGTGAAAACCAAGTGTTCAAAACCTTCAATACCATGCTCAGTGAGAAATGGGAGATGACCATGACCTATAAATTTGAAACCTCAAGTGTTTGGTGATGAAGATTCTTTCTGGGAGGTCATTCAGGGGTGGCGCCCTTTCCTCCAAGTAAACTTTGCAGCAGCCTCTGACACACTTCCCAACTTCAGCAGAGTGGCACAGCGAGCTTTGTACTCTTTGAATCTATTGCTGCAGAGCACATATTTTCAAAGATGGACTACCTTCAAGACACAAGGCTCAACATGTGTGAAAATACTTAAAAGAAAATTATGCAAGCATGTGTAAACCTGGATTTCTGGAGAAAAACTGCTGGGCCTGAGAGAGACAAAATATATCCTCATACATTTTTTAAAAAATTTCAATTGTATCATATTGAAATGTGTATATTACAAAAATGCTTGTTCTTTTTCTCCCTGTTTTTTTCCAGATTTTTAATATTTACATTTTTAACCTGATTTCCTCCTGGTTTTAATGCTTGGAAAATAAATAGTGAAAAAAATCTCAAATAATTTTTTTAAAAGCAAAAGCTGAAAGCCCACACCGTTTTCTGCTTTATCAGGGCAGTTGAAGAGCTGGGAAGTGTTTTTCATAAGTGAAACATTAATCTTTGTTTCCCTAGGGAAGACGCTCACCCCTTTTATGCATGCCCCACTACCCTGCACCTAGCTTGCCTGTTGTCTCTTCCTGGCTCCCATTCCAGGGACACTTCTTGCTCCTGTGGTCCCCTATACTCTCTGCACCTTGCTAGTGTCTTGGCACCACTAGAGCCCTCTGTTTGCTGAGACTGATGCTCCTTCATGTGCCCTCATTGCTGCTCCAGTCCCCACTCCATTCCTCTCTGCATGTTCCTCCTCCATCTCTGGGCTGAAGCCAGTTCTGGGGTCAAGGAAGCCAGGTTACAGACAGACAAATACCTAACATTTCTCGCTGTTCTTTTACAACAATTCGTTATCTCTTCCCCTCCCCCTTAACTCTGCCCAAAGAAGGGGGATGGCTGCTCCAGGAGTCTTATGGAATGCCAGGCCAAGCTGTTAGAGCTCATGAACCCAATGAGTGCAAAGCAGAAACTCCAACTTGGTCTTTCAGATATCCAAGCTAATGCTCTATCCATTCAGGAAAACTCTCTCTAGAAAGCAAAACCTCCAGAAATATTGTCTGGAGAGGATGCAGGGGTTGGGGAGTGGAGGAAGGGAAGCAGACGTTAAAAAAAAAAAAATCAGGTTTATAAGCAAGAGCTAACTGCTATCTCAGCTGTGAGGACAGTGCTGTAGTGCTGTTCACCTAATGCAGGCATCATACTTCCGCTCTGATCAGAATTCAGTGCAGAAACCTAGATGCTGCCATGTCCTGGTACAGAGATATGTACCCCTCCCATGTCCCTTTGTAGGGTTCCTCACTCTTCCCCACCTCTGGGCTCAGCCCTGCAGCTGGAATCAGAGGAACCTGGGAAGGGGCAGGT
This sequence comes from Podocnemis expansa, assembly GCA_007922195.1. Taxonomy (NCBI): domain Eukaryota; kingdom Metazoa; phylum Chordata; order Testudines; family Podocnemididae; genus Podocnemis; species Podocnemis expansa. Next base: position 1,860,590 of record ML682022.1, on the reverse strand, counting down.
GAATGGATTGTTACACTGTGACTGTTGCAGACCACTGAACACAAAACTCGTGCTAAACTCAGGGAAGGCTGTGTCTTCGAGTTTCTTTGGGCTCTTGTACCATGCATAGCCATGTGTATTGTGAGACACAGTGACTTGGAGAGTCTGCTCTTTCTGCTCCTTTTTTTTTCTTCTTCCTTCTATTCCCAGGGAAAGAGAATGGATTTAAAACCCAGCACTGTTGTATTGGAGGTTCCAGGCCAGCTTGTGGTGGTGTCACAGAATGAAGTGTAAATGGACCTGTGTCTCACATGCATATTATGACCATATGAACCTCTTATGTCTCCCCAAAGTTCTCACAGTGGGTACACATATGTGGCAAATCAGGCCAGAGATATTTTCCCCTTGTGGTTTCGTAAGTGAGGGCTTCTAAAGCAAATTCTGCATCTGTTGTGAGACACCATCCCCCTTAAGACGTGTACTACAGAGCAGTCTAAAGGAGCTTGGCAAGCAGTGTGTGACCATGGCCATTCTCTATCCTGTTCTGGGGGTGCATGGAAATGGATGTTCATTTTGAGGGGAATGAGATGCCCTAATAAAGAGCCATCAGCATACACGACCCATCCCTCAACCTTCTCCATCGCCACAACAAATGCTCCCCGTGGATGTCTGAGGGGAGAGATGGCATGTAACATGATGGGTAGCTAGGTACTGAAGACCTTTCTTTTGTGAGCCTCAGTTCTGGAATCCCTCCCCACCCCAAGTGTTGGCTGTGGCAAGTATTTCTTGCTGTAATGACTTCAGAGCTGCTTGAGGTTAGGGGCTATTCCCATGACATGTCCAGTGCCTTGTGGGCAGTGTCTGTGCCTTAGGACCAAGCTGCTTAGACCTAGTACCCTGTTGAAGCTCCTGGCCTGGTTTGTACAGTGCATGAAGAGCTGGCTATCCCCTTCACACCATTTGGTGGGGCATTTTCCTGCTTGTTTCCCAGGCCCCTCTCATTTGTGTACATTTCACTAGATGAGGTCATACTCCTTTTGAGTTCTAAGTGTGCACATCTCCATCTCTTCCTCAAGGGGCTAGTGCCAGTGTGTGTTGTGCAGACCCCAGCATGTGACAGAAAGCTGCTTGGTGGGGGTGGGACCTGCTCTATTTCAGGGCCATGAAATTTCATGGCTATTGTTGGAAGCAGCATACCTCTTCCTGCTGTACAGCTCTGGGGCTCAGGGCAGCTGGGATGGCAGCTCAGAGTACAGCAAGCCCCATGATATGGGACAGCCACAGACTTTCCTCCTCATATTGCCAGCCTGCAGTGACCTGGTAGCAAGGGGCTGCGGTTAGGTCTTCTCCTTTCCCTGGCTCGCTTGCTCTCTGCCCCCTGGGATTGCCTGGTAATCCCATTGGAGACAGAGCATTAGGAGCAAGAATGAGAAACATCCCGCTGCTGCTACAGCTGCTGCTGCTTGCTCAGTGTATTCCCAGCTTGCACAACAGAGGAACTCCTGATGGCCACACTTCAGGATGTTCAGCATGATTCTGTCCGGTCCCACAAACTAAGCAGGTGGGGTCTGGCTTCCCACCCCTGGGTGCCAGAAATCTCTTGTTAGAATAGGATCTCTCCCTCTGCAGTTTACTCTGAGTCAGTGCCCAAGCATGTGGCTAGGGCAGGGGTCTGCAAACTACAGCTCCTGAGCCTCTTTGGCTGTTTCCTTGCAGCTCTGGGCTCCTGGAGGACCGGCTCCATGCTCCCTGCCCCCCACAGGGGACTCTGCAGCAGACACCATGGCCCAGCTTCCCCCCACCAGGCAGCTGTATGCATTTCAGCTCTCAAAACATTTGGCTATTGAAGGAATAACCTCTTCTTTTGGGTTGCTGACCCCTGCCCTAGGGCTGCTGTGCTGCTATGCAAGTGACTGCCATCTTGGCTCCATGCATTGGTTCCCAACCTGTGGCTTGGGAGCCAAAAGTGGCCTGCTGCTTCGCTCCTGCTAACTGCAGAAGGGAATTATGGCCTAAGGACCCAGGGGCAGAGCCGTGCATGCATACAAATACGTGGATTGGTATCCAATCTGCATCCAGAAGAAATGGTCCACAGATATGTGTTGTATCTGTGAATGCGGATATAAGACAGATATCTGTGGGTATCTGCATATTTGCGGGGCTCTAGCTCTGTGAAGATAAAAATATGTGGATCTGTATGCAATCTGCATTCACAAGAAATGGTCTGCGGATATCTATGTTGTATCCGCGGATGTGGATATAAGGCGGATATCCACAGATTTGCAGGGCTCTACCGGGGGAGACTGCTTCTTCAGGGCTACATGACCAGTGCAGGCACCTTGCTGCAAGCAAAGCTGATGAAAGATCATCATTCCCCACCAAAAAGCAGGACCGCTCCACTAAATTATCCCAGCCAGGGTTCTGTCTAACCAAGCCTTAAATATCTCCAAAAATGGGGATAGCTCATTCCAATGCTTCACAACTCTCTTAGTAAGAAAGTTTTTCCTAATATCCAGCCTCAACTTCGCCAGCTGCACCTTGAAACCATTGCTCCTTGTTCTGTCTTCTGTTACTACCGATAACAGCTGAGCTCCGTCCTCCTTGGAGCACTCCTTCAAGTAGTTGAAGCTTGCTATCAAACCCCCCTCAGTCTTCTCTTCTGCAGACTAAATAAGCCTAGTTCCTTCAGTCTCTCTTCATAAGTCATGTGCCCCAACCCCCTAATAATTTTTGTTGCCCTCTGCTGGACTCTTTCTAATTTGTCAGCATCTTTTTTATAGCAGAGAGCATGAAACTGGACACAACATTATAGATGTGGCCTCACCAGTGCCAAACAGAAGGGAATAATCACACCCCACAATCTGCTGGCAGTGCTCCTACTGATACAGCCCAATATGCCATTAGTCTTTTTGGCTACAAGAGCACACTGACTCATAGCCAGATTCCCACCCACCATGACCCCCAGGTCCTTTTCTACAGTGCTGCTACTTAGCTGATCATTCCACAGCCTGTAGCAGTGCATCGGGTTTTTCTGTCTGAAGTGCAGGACTTTGCACTTGTCCTCGTTGACCCTCATGAGATTTCCATTGGCCTGCTGTTCCAATTTGTCTAAGTCTCCCTGAATCCTGTCTCTGCCCTCCAACATGTCTACTGTTTCCCCCAGCTTGGTGTCATCTGCAAACTTACTGAGCATGCAATCTAACCCATCATCCAGATCATTAATGAAAATGTTGAACAGAACTGGCCCCAGGACCGACCCCTGGAGCACTCCACTCATTACTGGTTGCCAGCTAGACTCCTATCCGCTGAGCCCGTTGATCTAGCCAGTTTTCTATCCACCTTAAGGTCCACTTACCAACCCTTACTACCTTAACTTTCCAATGAGAATGCTGTGGGAATCCATATCAAAAGCCTTGCTAAAGTCAAGGTATATCACATCAACAGCTATTCCTGCATCCACAAATCCAGTCTTCTTATCATAGAAGGCAATTGAAGTTGGTCAGGCACGATTTGCCCTTGGTGAATCCATGCTGACTGCTCCTGATTACTGTGTTTTCCTCCAAGTGTTTCAGAATGGATTCTTTGAGGACCTGCTCTATGATTTTTCCAGCAGCTGGGGTGAGGCTGACTGGTTTGTAGTTCCCCAGATCCTCCTTTTTCTCTTCCTTGAAGATAGGTACTTTATTTGACTTCTTCCAATCCTCTAGGACCTCCCCCGTTTTGCCACAAGTTTTCAAAGATAATGGCCAGCAGCTCTGCAATCATGTCAACCAACTCCCTCAGCCCCCTCGGATGCAGTTCATACAGCCCCATAGACTTGTGCGCATCTAACTTCTTTAAGTAGTCCCTAACCTGACCTTCTGTCACCGTGGGCTGCTCTCCTTCTCTCCATTCTGCATTACCCAGTGTAGTAGTGTGGGAGCTGACCCTGCCTGTGAAGACTGAAGTAAAAAAAGCATTGAGTACTTCAGCCTTTTCTGCATTCTCCATCACAAGGATTCCTACCCCATTCAGAAAGGGACCTACCCCATCCCTGGTCCTCTTCTTGTTGCTAACGTACTTGTGTAATCCCTTCCTGTTATCCTTCACAACCCTTGTTAGTTTCAACTCCAGTTGCCCTTTGACCTTTCTGATTTTTATCTCCACAGTCCCCAGCAATATCTTGATATGCCTCCCCAGTCATCTGTCCAAGTTTCCACTTCCTGGAAGCTTCCCTTTTATGTTTCAGCTCACTGCAGAATTCTCTGCTAAGCCATGCTGAGCACCGTCCACATTTGCTGTTCTTTCTGCACATCAGTTTTGTATTTCCCAGCGCTCTTAGCAGGGTTTCTTTAAAATATAGCCAGCTCTCTTGGATGCCTTTCCCCCTTCAGATCAGCCCCCCCAGGGAATCCTGCCCATCCTTTCCTTGAGGGAGCCAACATAGAAAATGTATAGTGTAGTGGCTAGCACCTCTGCTTAACATGCAGAAGGTCCTGGGTTCAGTTCCCAGGGGGTTGGACTCGATGATCTCTCGAGGTCCCTTCCACCCTATGATTTGATTGATTGATCTGCTTTTGTGAAGTCCAGGGTCTGTGTTCTGCTTCTTTCCTTTTTTCCATTAATCAGCATCTTGGGCTATGTCCACACGTACATCATTATTTTGAAATAAAGTCCTTATTTCGAAATAAGTTAATTTGAATTAAGGGAAAAGCTCAAAGCGAAATAGCATGTCCAAACACAGGACTTGCTATTTCACGTTAGGAGAAGGGTGCCATGGGAGGTGTGGCAACATGGCCCCCTCCCTGGGCCATGCTCTCACCGAATATAGGCTAAAAGGAAGGCACCTTGGGAAAGAAGTGCAAAAGTGTTATTTCGAAATAATGGTTATTTTGAAATAACCGTTTCAATTTAAAGGTTTAAGCTATTTTGAAATGACGGCTTTTATTTGAAGTGACGGAGCCCATCATTTCGAAATAAGAATAATCCTGGGGACCTAATCTCTTTTATTTTGAAATAAGAGATGCGTGGATATACCCTTGAACTCTACCATCTCATGGTCACTGCTGTCCAGATTGCCATTTACTTTTACTTTCCCAATCCATTCTTTGCTGTTTGTGACCAGCAGGTTGAGAGGTGGAAGGCCCCTGGTTGCTTCCTCCAGCATTTGTACCAGGAAGTTGTCTTCAATGATCTCGAAAAAACTTTCTGGATTGCCTGTGCGCTGCTGTATTGCCCTCCCAGCAGATGTTAGGATAATCAAAGTCCCCCATGAGAACCAGAGCCTGTGATCTGGAAACTTCTGCTAGGTGTCTATAAAATGCCCCATCTACCTCCTCTTTCTGGTCTGGTGGTCTATAGCAGACACCCACCACGACATCCATGTTGTTGCAGTCTTCTCTAAACTTAACCCAGAGACTGAACTGGCTTGTTTCCACTTACATAGTGAAGCTCCGAGCAGTCATACAGCTCTTTTACATATAGAGCTGCACATCTACCTTTTCTTCCCTGCCTGTCCTTCGTGAACAATTTATACCCATCCATGGGAGAGCTCCAGACATGCAAGCTATCCCACCACATCTCTGTTGTTCAAATTATATCATAGTTCCCCCATCTGTGCCAATACTATCAATTTTTCCTGCTTGTTTCCCAGGCCCCTCTCATTTGTGTACAGGCACCTAAAATAGTGGGCCAATTGCCATACTTTCCTCTGTCCATTATCTCTCCTGTTGCATTTTCCTGGTGTCCTCCTTCCCCACTCACTGCAGGTATTAGGTCTTCATTAAGACACTTAAGACAATGATTTGATTCCCTCGCCCTCCAATTCCGATTACTCTCTCTATTATCCCTGCCATTACTGTCCCATGTTACAGCACAGCTGGGTGGAGTGCAGAGGAGGGAGCAGCTGTTTGATATTTATTTATAGGCTTATGTTCAGTGTGTGTTTAGTGCACACCGCAGAGAGTGAGACATTCTCTGGCCAGCCTTGCAGAAGCAAGCAGCGTGTGACTGTGTAGAGGAGGCCTACTGTGCAGTGCCTCCGCACAAGGACACAGCGCTCAGCCTGCCTGTGCGTTTCCTTTTGTGCAGGTCTGTGGTGGAGATTCTGGATGGGTTGGTTGGGTTGGGTAAAGTATAGTGCCTTCAGATGGGTTGCCATTGCTTTGTATGCTAGAGAGAAAAGGAGAGAGTTAGTGCTGCACAGTGGAGGCACTTGGTTGTGCAAGGGCTCCTATAGTCTCCTGAAGTGCAAAATCTGAGCACTGATCCGTGGTTCCTTATAAACTAACAGATTTCTTTGGGCATAAGCTTTTGTGGGTTCCAACTGACTTCATCTGATGCATCTGATGAAGTGGGTTGGAGGCCACAAAAGCTTATGCCCGAAGAAATCTGTTAGTTTATAAGGTGCCACGGGATTCTCGCTGTTTTTTGCTGTATACAGACTAACACAGCTACCCTCCTGGAAATTTCTGAGCATTGATTGTGTCCACTCGCTTTCACATAGTGTGTAGAATGATGCAGGACCCTGGAACAGCCCTGCCTCATACTTTCCTGTTCTCACTGCACAAATCTGATCCCTGCCTGTTCCAAAGTCAGCTTCACATGCATTCCACACATCTGTATGGCCACCCAGCGTGAGTCCCCTCAGCAACAAATGTGTATGGGAGCAGTAATGTGGTGAGAGAACATACACTGAGCCAGAAATTCCATGCTTACATACCACATACCCCACAGTGCTCAGAGTAAGCAATAAAATGACCTGACTGGATAACATGCTCTTATGCATGTGTGCACAATAACACTTCTGAACCTGCATATGCTTGGCAGATAGAAGTGGGACACTAAAGATTACAGCCATAGTTGGAGGGCAGCCAAATGGTGCATTACTTGAGCTGTCCGCCAGAAGGTCAAACAAGCATTTCTGGGATGACAGAAGTGCTTGTGCTGGTGCAGAGGGCTGATCCAAAAGCTGGTCTTAAAGCCAGTGTTCGGTTAGGTGAATAGTTTAGCAGAAAACTGACTTTTAGTCGTAAAACCAAAATCATCTTGAATTTCAGGTTTTCAGTTTTTTGATGGAAAAGCCAAACTGTTCATTAACCTACTTGTCATGCCCTGTCCTCTGACCAGCTGTGCTCCTGCTCAAACTGAATTTAAAAACAATACTTTCTCTTTTAGGCTAAACCCTAAATCAGCAAAAGGTTTTGAGAAAATTGGCCGTTAGAAATGGGCTGTTAGGATGGGAATGCACTAGAACCGTTGCTATGCTCTCAGCTGATAAAACACCTATTAGTCATACATTCTCCTTTACACATAGCTTTTGGCAGGCAATTAATCTAGGTAAATTGTTGGTGTCTCAGATTATATCTGTTGGCTCTAGACATGAGGCAGTAGGATGGACGCATGCTTCCTGATGGAAGGATCATTTTAATTTTAATTAACAATGAAATCTCATTTAGGTGAGGGATGCCAGAGCATTTAAAGTATTGTGGTAAACAGACTGATAGCTATAGGTGCTGTGAGGGTGTGAGGCCACACTGTTCAGTGAGAGAGAATCATTTTTCCACATTTCTTGCTGCATTATGATTCTTATACCTGGAAATATTGTGGGTTTGGGATGTAATTACTGTAAATATAGGATAGTAGCCAGGGGGATGAGGGAAGCTGTGTGACTCAGACAAGAGTCAGAAGTTCATTGTATGTTACTCAAAATTCATTTATTTACTCACCTGTGATAAACTGTGAGCTGATACCAGCATTTGAACACAGCCATGCTGCTTGGGACAAGAAGCAGCCTCTGCCTCTTTTCAAAACATTCTGGGTTCTCCATCTTAAGATATTTTCTTCCTCTTTGGGAAGAACTCTAAGCAAAAGTCCACCCCAGCTTGCGGCTATGGTGCAAAGCTAACATCCTGATGTCTTGGTTTGCTAAAGTGTTGGGCCCTGTGTAGATTCCAGATGTGGATGCACATGTGCGCTGAGATGGAACCGTTGATAGCAGTGTTCAGCAACCTGCGCATGTGCCGTGCTTCAGCCGTGTGGTGCATCCCAGGTGCTACAAGGCTGTGCGTGTGGACTCCTTTCCAGTTCCCCCTCACCACTCCAAGGTCAGAGTCAGATCCTCTTCCTGTCTCTGTATTGGTAGCTATTTAGCATTATTGTCAGGTATGGCCAGTTTGTGGCTCAGGAGCAGCATGTGGTTCTTGAATGAAAAAGTGTGGCTCATGGAAGAAAGCCAGAGGAAAGCAGCCCCATCCTAGGAGTTTTAAATGTCCCACCCTGAGTATGCTCTGAGCGTGCTTGGGGGAGCCCAAGCCTGTACCTAACTGCTGGAGCGGCCAGGCAAGTGGCACCTGTGGTGTGGGGGGGTTGGCTTGGGGGAGCCAGCATCAGGGCCTAGGGGTTAGTGAGGGGGTTGGAACAGTGGGAAGAAGCAGCGGCATGGTCGGAGAGGGCCAGGAGAAGAGTGGCATGGTTGAGGAGGGCAGGGAGAAGCAGTGGCATGGTCAGGAAGGTAAGGAGAAACTAAATTTTTACTGCATAGGTATGCCTAATTTTCAAGGTAACATTAATTAATTATTAGAATCTGACATTAGTAGGATCAATATTTGCCCTCTTTAATTTTATTGTAAAAAGTGTGTAATAAATTTTAAACTTAGTAATTTTGAAATAAATAAAATGCCTCAGAGTGGCTCTTGAAGGTTTAATGATCAACTTGTGTGGCTCTTGAGTTCCATAAGTTTGACCACCCCTGTTGTATATAGTTTACACCGGTAAATGTAGTTTTAAGTATTGGAAATAAGAATTTTGTAGTCATTGTCCTTATTTACTGCATGCAGGGCATCCAACCTGCTTAAGGGCACTATGCCCGAGCAAGCCGGTGTTAAAAGTTGTGCCTCGTGTTTCTCATTTTCTGTGAGTGATAAACATCAGTGTTTCCTCTGTTAAACCGTTTGAGTGAAGCCCCAACACCTCAGGCTGTTTTGTCTGTTGCTTCTCCTCACTGTGGACTGGTGAGGCTTTAAAGCAGTGTTTCTCAACCGGTGTGTCATGGCACACGGGTGTGCCATGGAGTTATTTTAAAAACTTCTCAGAGTTCTGAGTTGGCACATGAATATTCATGAGTTCGTTTAGCAACTATATGGTAGTGTGCCTCAAAATAATTAAAGGTATCAAGGTGTGCCATGGCCAAGAAAAGTTTGGGAAACAGAACTTTAGACCTCTGACTCTAAAAACACCTCATGGAGAAAGCATGTGTGCTCAGCTGACACACCAGTGGATCTGTCAGAGCATTCAGCCTCACAGCCAGTGCGTGCCTCCCCAGCTCCACCCAGAGACCCTTCTTCAGTTCTGGCACTACCACAGCACCACTGAAGCAGCACCATGGTCATAAGATGTCTGCACATAGCACAAAGGTGGGTCCCCAAGAAGGACTGCCTCAAAACACTGCATTGCCTCCCTGAGCCATGCTGTGGATGGGTAAGAAGTGGAGCGAGGATTCAGCTGTTCTTCGTCGAGTGATGTCCTGTGGGTGCTCCACCTTAGGTGTGTAGCATCCCTGCTCTGCTGAATGGAGCTTTAGTAGCAGTTAGTGTGAAGCCACGCCTGCGCAGAGGGTGTCCCGTGTCTGCCCTAACGAGACCTCAGCACGCGTGGCTGTCTTCCCTCAGTTCCTTTTCAACTGTCCCTGGCTCAGCAACAGATCCGTTACTCTCTGGCTCTCTCCTCAGGAGATACCTCACCTTCAATTCTTCCACTTACCTTTTCCTCACAGGTAGCCTTCTTTAACCCTAGAAAACAAAACAAAAAAACAAAGAGACAACAGTTAATTGTCAGACCGCTCGCCTTCAGCCACAAATCCCCACTCTCTGTTATGGTGCCTGCTCCAAAAACAAAAACAAAAAAAGGAAGAAAAGGCAGACGAAACTCAGGAAACGCCAGAAGTTATTCACAACATGTCGGTGGCTCCTGGCTTTAAGAGATGCGGACAATGTAACGAGGCAATGCCAGCCTTGGACGGCCATTCGCAGTGTATTCACTGTTTAGGCAAGTTACATTTACCTCACAAGTGCCCTCACTGTTTAAATTTAAGCTCCAGGGCACATAAAGACAGGGAGCTGAGGCTCAAAGTTTTACTAATGGAAAAATCTCTGGCTCCAGGCTCAGATTCAGCCTAAGACAAGACAAGTGTGAGTTATTCAGACAACAGCCATAACAAGCGAAAGTCGTCAGACAAGGCAACTTCAGCACCCAGGAAGGGTCGCTCAGCTGAACCCAAGCCAGCTTCAGAAAAGGCCATGAAAGAGGCTAAAGGTTCCTCGGGGGCTATAGTGGCCGCACGGCACAGGCACTCTAAGCCGCAGAGCAGCACTGTGTTAAGCAGCGCTAGACAGCCTGCTCACACAAGCACGTTGGCACCGCGCCGCTCACAGTCACCGGTTCCAACTCGGGCGCAACAGTCGGCTGTGCCCCACCCAGTGCTGGCTGAGCGGACGGCACCATGTGTGCAACCTGCTCTTGATCAGACTCCGCCTGAACAAACAACGTCTGCCAAAGACTCTCAGCCCCAGACCGCGAATACATCGTGGTCAAAAGGGGATACCAATTCTTATCAGACCCCGCTGCACTCCCCGCCTAGAAAAAAGTCATGCAAGCAGCGACATATATCTCCTTGCTATTCTGCAGATTCCTATACTTTTAGAAGGCACAGTAGATGTTCCTCACGTGCCACCTATGATTCTCCCCACCATGGGTGCTATTATTCAGACTGATCTGTTACGGCACGACATCGTCATTATAGCAGATCCCAATCGCCTTGCAGACACTCGAGCCGCTTCTGCCACTCTCATTACTACCCTCATCACTCTTACAACTCATGCCACAGACATAGCAGGGCTTACAGTAAAGATTGCGTGTATCATCATGCTGCATCTCCCAAAGGACGGGCTAACTCAAAGAGGCATGAGAACAGGCTTTCTGTGTCGACTCACTTATCACATTCCTCCCACCATTCAGAAGCGGCTGCTTCTGTTGCCACAGTACAATCACAGCCATCACCCCCAGGGGCATCTCCAGCACAGGAATCAATTACCCCTTTAACACAGAACTACTCAGATGATCACAGACAGTTCAGTGAGCTATTTCGTAGAGTTGCCCAGAAGTTAGAAATACCTTTAGAGGAAGTTTGTAGAACCACAACACAAGTTGCTAAAAATCTTGAGTACAACACCTTCCTCAAGGATAGCACTGCCTATGGATGGGGCACTAATGGATCCTGCCAGAATAATCTGGCAAACACCAGCTTCCATAGCTTCAACAAATAAACACATAGAAAATATTTCATACTGTCAAAGGGAATGGAATTTTTGTTTCCCCATCCAGCACCAAATTCACTGGTCATAGATGCAGCAAATCAAAGGAATAAGAACCCTACTTTCAGAGCCACACTATCAGACAAAAATTGGAACCGCATTGACAATTTAGGAAGAAAGGTATATTCATTTTCTACTTTAATTATGAGAGTTGCAAACTACCTGGCTCTCGTCTCAAATTATAGTCATAATATCTTTGATAAGTTAGCCAAATTAACACCTGACATTACAGAATCTAAAAGAGACCACTTCAGGTCTATACTTACCGAAGGTCAGTGTGTTGCCCGAACCTTCTTACAAGCTTCCATGGATACTGCAGACTCGGCAGCTAGAATTATAGCGACAGCTGTAAGAAGGGCATCCTGGATCCATGCGGTAGCACTTCCACGCGATTTGCAAAACAAAATGGAGGACTTACCTTTTGAGAATAATCAACTGTTTTGCGGATAAGACAGATCAGGTATTGCACTCAATGAAAGACTCTAGGGCCACCTTGAGAACACTAGGCATATACGCACGTACCTTTAAGAGGAAAACATTTAAGACTCAGCAGTACCCCTGTCAGTCTAATCAACAATATGAGCCTTTGTACCAACCTAGACCCTATGAACACCAACAGAGAACGAGACAATGCTCGTATAAAAGAAAACAACAGATGCAGCCATCCCTAAACAGTCAACCCCTTCCACCAAAGACACAATTCTGAGGCCTTGGTCAAGGATCTGAGAGCACATTCCCATCCGCTAGCATACATCACAACGTTATTAACCTTGAATCCTAGTTAAAAAGATTTGCACATAGTTGGGCCAGTATAACCTCAGATAGTTGGGTTTTGGATATAATACAGCAAGGTCTTACTATTCCCTTTATTAAAATTCCCCCTTTACACTACCCCTCCCCATCCCTCTTTAGGGACCCAACTCACGTACAAGTCCTCAGAGACGAGGTCTCCCAGCTTCTGAACCTCGGAGCAATTGAGAGATTGAGGCCTCCCCACAACAGGAAGGGGTTTTATTCAAAATACTTCGTCATTCAAAAGAAAAATGGGGGATGGAGACCAATTTTAGATTTAAGGCCACTGAATAAATTTATTAAAAAAGAAAGATTTAAAATGGTAACACTCAACAGCATTATTCCTATGCTACAACAGGGAAACTGGTTCTCAGCCCTTGATCTAAAAGATGCATATTTTCATATTTCTATTTGTCCTTCCCACAGGAAATTCCTGCGATTTACGTTCAATGTGCACCACTACCAGTAATGAGTCCTCCCCTTTGGACTCTCAGCGGCCCCTCAAATGTTTTCCAAGGTCCTGGTGGTAGTTGCGGCCTACCTAAGAACAAAGGGCATAACTATGTACCCATACCTAGATGACTGCTTGATTGTGGCGAAGACGTTCGAAGATGCGAAGCTCGCCACAGAGTTCACTATGTCACTCTTCCAAAGCTTGGGTCTGCGAATAAACATAGAGAAATCAACTATAATTCCATCACAAAACGTACAATTTATAGGAGCTGTTCTAGACTCAACAACCGCGAGAGCAATTTTGCCCGAACCCCTCATTACAACCATCATCAATCTTATAAACTACATAAAACTAGCCCCTACGGTACCAACAAGGATTATCCTTCAGTTATTAGGACACATGGCAGCTGCCACTGCAGTGGTGCCATGTGCAAGGCTCAGAATAAGACCACTGCAGGCTTGTTTAGCATCAGTTTACAGACCACACCTCCACTCACTACATGCCATACAGTACTGTCCGTACCACTCGTCAAGAGATCCCTTGACTGGTGGAAATGCCCAGGAAATCTAGGACAAGGCGTTCCATTCGCAAGGCCACAGGCATCAATAATGATAACAACGGATGCCTCCCTTACGGGATGGGGAGCGCATATCGATTCACACAAAGTCCAGGGCAGATGGACAAAAAAACCAAACAGCCAATGCACATAAATATCCTAGGAATGAGAGCAGTCCGGTATGCCTGCCACAACTTTCTCTCGCTAATAAGAGGAAAGACAGTCACGACAGTGATGGACAATACAGCAATGATGTCTTATATAAACTGACAAGGCGGTGCGAGATCTCTCGCTTTGTGCAGAGGCCATAGAACTATGGAGCTGGTACCTCCACCATTGTGACACTATCTGCTGTATACCTGCCCAGAAACAGGAACCTAATGGTAGATGCGCTCAGCAGAACCTAATGGTAGATGCGCTCGCCTACGAGTGGGAAATATACAACTGTATTCTCACCAACATTTTTCGGAGATGGGGCTTTCCGAGGGTAGATCTCTTTGCCACATTCACAAACAGAAAATGTCCCCTCCTCTGCTCATGAGTGGGAAATGACCCAGATCTTTAGGAGATGCCTTTGTCATCAATTGGTCACATCGCCTCCTATACGGTTTTCCGCCAATTCCACTCATACACAGCGTGATACAAAAAGTAATTCGGGACCGTGCCACACTCATCCTAATAGCACCAGCTTGGCCCAGACAGATCTGGTACCCCCACCTACTCGATCTATCTACACGCAAACCACTCCACCTTCTGAACACTCCCAACGCTCCTCTTTCAACAAAATGTACTACAATAACATCCATACATTCACAAACTACACCTGACAGCCTGGTTCTTCAATGGTTCCATGGCATAGAATTACATTGTTCAGAACAGGTGCGCAACATCCTCCTCAATAGCAGAAAGCCAGCCACACGAAAATCTTATTCCTTAAAATAGCGTAGATTTCAGTATTGGTGCCACACTAATCAAGTCGTACCAGCCTCTTCTTCAATTCCACAAATACTAGAGTACTTGCTGCAGCTGAAGACAGCACACTTATCAAACAGTTCCATAAGGGTCCATCTGGCTACCATCGCCACCTGCCACGACATGCTCTCCAATACGCACATCTCAACTATGCCAATTATTTGACGCTTTTTATCAGGTCTTCAGAAGATGTATCCAAATGTACGTCCCGCTACCATTCCTTGGGACTTAAATTTAGTCTTGAAGGCCTTAAACGAAACATCCGTTCAAACCAATGTCGTCATGTTCCCTCTACCACTTATCCATAAAGATAGCATTTTTCATGGCAATTACATCAGCAAGGAGATTTAGCGAAATAAAGGCACTTAGGGCGGACCCACCGTATACAACATTCTATAAGGAACCTTTGGCCAGATCCAAAATTTGTACCAAAGGTTGTTTTGGACTTTCATCTTAACCAACCCATATACCTACCTACATTCGATCCCAAACCACATCAAAACTTCTACCACGTTGCTCTTCATACTCTAGATGTCAAGCGCGCCATTGCCTTTTACCTTGACAAGACCAAACAATTCCGTCAGTCCAATAATCTTTTCATTTAATTCGCAGAACACCTCAAGGGGAAACCTATCTCCAATCAAAGGCTATCCAAATGGGTAAAGGACTGCATCCACTTATGCTATGATTTATCAAACTGTTCGTTGCCTTCTAACATCTGCTCACACTCTACCAGAGCCGTGGCCCCTACCATGGCATTTCTCAACAACATTCCTATAATGGAGATTTGTAGAGTGACAACTTGGTCTATACCACATACTTTTATATCCCGTTATGCCCTTGATTTACAAGAAGCTAATGACACACAGATGGGCAGGGCAGTCCTCTCCACCATACACGGAAACCCTCTTTCAGTGGTAACAAAGTGCTACATAGTCACCTAAGGTGGAACACCCCCAGGACATCACTCGACGAAGAAAGAGTAGTTTCTCACCTGTAGTAACTCTGTTCTTCGAGATGTGTGTCCTGTGGCCACTCCACCACCCTCCCTACCTCCCCTCTTTCTGACTTATTTTTTCTTTTAGATCCGTGGAGTGTCAAAAAGGAACTGAGGGGAGACAGCCATGTGCATGCGCGCGCTGAGGTCTCGTTAGGGCAGGCATGGGACATCCTCTGTGCAGGCGCGGCTTCACACTAACTGCTACTAAAGCTCCGTTCAGCAGCGCAGGGACGCTACATACCTAAGGTGGAGCAGCCACAGGACACGCGTCTTGAAGAACAGAGTTACTACAGGTGAGCAACTACTCTTTCCTCCACCCAAGAAGTCTTGGATGGCACACGAGGCTGATCAACTGAGATCAAAGAGATCAGCCAGCATCATCCTCGACTTCTGTGCAAGACTAGAGCCTCCATCCTTGACTCAGTGTATTCTGATGGGCATATTAGTGTCATTGGGGAGACTTTCAGGCACTAAAACTGTGCTTCACCCACCATAAACCTAGCCAGGAGCCTTTGCCATTTACCAGTGTCTGTGGTCTTTCTGGGCAGTATTGTTAAGGTCTGCTGAGCCAGCTGTGTGTGGAACTGGGACCATGTGGAGAGACCATGCCAACTGATGACAAGCTGTGCCCCAGAATTGGCTGCATTTCATCGGATGGCTAATGCAGTGCTTTAGGGTCCTTCAGGGTGGAAGTTGCTGTATTAATAAGTAGAGGTGTGACTGTGTGTGGAGGGGAAAGAGAGGTGAAAGGATATTCCATAGAGATACATAGCTCCCTGTTCCCCTCAGGTTCTAGCCAGCTGCTTGTAACCAGCCAGGCAGGTCTATACAGGCTACAGACCTATGCCTCTGTTGTACAACTTTTTGTTGAAAGAAATCTATCTGGATCTTTACAACAGGTTAGGGTGAGGAGACCCAACAAAGCAGTGCAGAGCTTCACAGTGCTTCCTGGAAATGATGTACCCCTCTCAGAGCTCTCTGGGAGAAACCTTTCAAGCCGTGTCCAGGGTACAAACTACCCAATACAGAGAAAGATGGGCAGCTCAACTTGATGTAAGATGTGAACAGCACTACTGCTTAGTTAAAGACATAGAGATTCTGGCCTTGAAGGGGTTACCAGGGTGGGAGTCCTCTTATCTGTCTCAATCCCTAAAGCAGAGGCTAATCCTCAAGGGGAGATGGGGGAGGAGTGTCTGTTCAGCAAGAGAGAGAGTGGAGTCCCTTGAGCAGGCAGGAATCTGGCAGCATGTGGCAAAAGCCTGGGTCTTTTAATGGAGCAGGAGTGCTGCAGGGAGAGGTTTCATTTCTGTAAGCTGGCCATTCAGGGAATTCAGAAGCCTGCTAGAATCACAAAGCGATGACTTGGCTTGGGAGACTCAGACTATAAGGGCGAAAAGGAGCATGTGATGATCTAGTTCGGTGGTTTTCAAACTTAGGTTTAGGACCCAGTACTGAGTCACAGGCCCTCAAGCAGCCCCTGCTATCTCTGCCAAAAGACTAGAATGCATTGTTCGAAGATGTAATTGTTGGGTCATGGGCATAAATTACTTTTTTCAACTGGGTACTGAGAAAAATAGTTTTTGAAAACCACTGATCTAGTCCAGCAGTCTCCAACCAGTCAATAGCGATCCACTGGTAGATCTCAGAGGTTTGATCAGTAGAACTGGGCGTGGGTCAGTTTTAAATCCCCTGCCCTATGCACAAACCCTATAGTGAGAAATGTAAATGTAAAACAAACAAGCAGTCCTGTGGCAAGTGAAGACTAAGACATTGTTTGCATGAGCTTTCGTGGGAGAAAATCAGCATTTTTCTCCCATGAAAGCTCATGCAAAAAATAAATTTTAGTCTTTACATGCCACAGGACTGCTTGTTTGTTTGTTTTTTACTGAACTACACTAATACGGCTACATCTTTGGGTCTTGTAAATCGGAGGGTTACTTACCAGTAAGCATCCTCCTTCAGGATGGGCTGCTCACATACATTCTATAATAGGTGTCTACAGCTCATGATTCATTGGAAAGCTTTTTGCTCTAGCCTGTCAGTGCAGGGTCAGAGGCCAATGCCCCCTTGTGCTGCACCTGAGCCTGTATATGTGACCCTGCGCCCCCCCCCCCCCCCGGTCCCTTCTTTCCTCTAACTCCGACTAGCGGGGATGGAGGGAGGGTCCATAATGTTAGTGAGCAGCCTATCTTGAAGAAGGATGCTTACTGGTAAGTAACCTTCCATTCTTCTATGAGTGGTGTTCACATTCTGTAATAGGTGACTACTAGCTGTACCTTAGATGGTGGGTGGAGCTAAGGTTTCCCTGCTTTAAAGATGGCTCTGCCCAGGGCAGCATCATCTCTCACTTGCTGGAAGATTGCATAGTGCGATGTGAAGGTGTGCTCAGAGGACCAGGTTGCTGCCCTACAAATCTTTTGGATTGGGACCTGGGTGCAGAATGCTATTGGGGACGCCTGTCCTCTGGTTGAATGCGCCCTGATCCTCCCTGGGAGAGGAGTGTTTGTTCTTTGGTAGCAGTCTTTAACACAGTTTGATATCCAGGATGATATACATTGGGTTGTTACTGGCTATCCTTTCTTGCACTCTGCAACTGCCATAAAGAGCTGAAATGTTTTACAAAAGGGTACAGTTCACTCAGTATGTCCTCAGTGCCCTTTTTACATAGAAGGTATGCCAGTTTCTCTGGTTTACCGTGACCTGTGGGCTGAGGAAAAACAGGAGGAGACAAATTTCTTGTTTATATGGAATGAGGTTATCACTTTAGGTAGAAAAGCTGGGTGCAGTTGTAGTTGGACCTTGTCCATATGACGAGAGAGCTCTTAACTTTGAGACCCAGCTAGCAGAGCTGATGGCAACAACTTTCTATGACAGGACCAGGAGGGTGCATGAACTAAAGAGGTTTTGTGAGTAGTTTCAGTACCAGATTCAAGTCCCATTGTGGTATCAGGTCTCTGGTCTAGTAGTAAAGACTCTCCATCCCTTTCAGGAATCTCGAGGTCATGGGGTTGGAGAAGAGGTGACCCCATCAAAGGTGTTATGTAGGGCCGAGAATGCCATTAGGTGTATCTTGAGGGAAGGCAGCGAGAGCCTGTTCTTTTAATTCAAGGAGGTAATCTAGTATAACCTGGATGGGGTAGATTCCAGAGCTATCCCACTTTTATGGGCCCAGGGAGAGAAGTGCCTCCACTTTGCACTGTAGGTCACTCTTGTGGAGGGTTTTCTGTTCTCTGTGAGGATTCTAAGGACCCTCTTAACATGATTTCTCACTAACAATTAGTCATGTAGCCTCCATGCTGTCAGGTGCAGCATCCTTGGGTTTGGGTGGCATGTGTGGCCATAGTCCTGCGTAATCAGGTCTTCCCTGTGCTGGAGTGGCATGGGGGGTGCTACTTGAGAGGTCCAAAGAGGGTGGTATACAAAGGCTGGCAGGGCCAGGCCAGGGCTATCACGGTTAGGTCTGCCTTGTTCCTCTTTATCTACAACAGGCCTTCTGGATTACTGGTAGGGGAGGGAATGAGCACAGGAACAGTCCTGTCCGGTCTATTAGAAGGGCATCCAAGAGCTGCCCCTTCTCCTTCCCCCTGAATGAACAGAACCAGGCACATCTGTGGTTCTCTTGTGTTGCAAAGAAGTCTATCTGGGGGATCCCCCAAGCATTGAAGAGGTGCTCTACCACTGCAGGGTGTAGGGACCACTCATGGTGAGAAAGGAATTCCCTGCTGAGCCAGTCTGTCCATGCATTCCTTACTCCAGGCAGGTAAGAGGCTGTTGGGGTGAAGCCATGCCTCAGGGCCAAGTTCCACAACTGGGAAGCTTCCGTGCAGAGTGCAGGGGAGCTTGCATCCCCTTGGCGGTTGGTATAGAACATGGCTGCTGAATTGGCAGTCAGGATTTGGACTTTCCTAGACAAGATAAAGTGAAATAAAGTCTCACATGCCAGGTGGATCACTCTTAGTTGTTTCACATTTAAGTGAAGGGGGCTGTCCTCCTTTGACCATGTCCCTTGGGTGGACAGTCCCCCTGTGATGTGGGCTTCCCAGCCCTGATCCAATGCGTCTATGATCAGTGTAACCAAGGAATTCTGAGTCTTGAAGGGGACCTCCTTGCAGGTGAACTGTGAGCTTTTCCATAACTCCAATTCATTTAGCACTTCCTTGGGGATAGTGCCCACCTTGTTTAGGTGGTGGCGGTGCAGGTGAAAGATTATCACCAGCCACAGTTGCAGGGCCTGCATGTGCAGGTGGGCTGTCTTTATTACATATGTGGAGGCCACCATGTGACTCAGTAGCTGGAGGCAATGCCTTGCCGTCATAGTTGGGGCCTGTTGCAGTTCCGTAATGATGGTGAATATGGACTGAAACCTTGAAGGGGGGAGTGAGGCCCTCCCTTTTATCAAGTCTAAAGAGGCCTGTATGAACTCTGTTTTCCTTACAGGAGAGAGTTTTGACTTTTAGAGGTTTATCAGCAGACCTAAGCTGCTGCAAAGTATTCATGCTGGGTGGACGCCCTGTCTGGTTTGGTATTTGCACCTTCTCCTTATTAACCACTCCTCTAGGTAACAATAAATTCTCATCCTTTGCATTCTTAAGTGTGCCGTTACCACTGCTATACGTAAACACCCTAGGGGCCAGTGACAAACTGAAAGGGAGTGAGGCGAACTGGAATTGTTTTTCTCCCACTATGAAGTGGAGGAACCTTCTGCGTCCTTCAGGTTGAGGGCTGCAAACTCATCTGTGGGCTCTAGAGAGGGAATGATCTGAGATAGGGATACCATTCAGAACCTTATTCTCTTTGTGTTTGTTTAGGGCCCTGAGGTCCAGGATGGGTCTTAGGATGGCGTTCGCTTTGGGGACCAGGAAGTAAGAGGAGTAAAAACCTCTTCCTTGCTCCTCTACGGGGACTCTTTCTAAAGTCCTCAGAATTAGCAGCTTCTGGCATTTTAGAGCTAGCAGGGTTTTGTGAGGGGGTCCCCGGTCCTGTAACAAGGGGATGTTTTCTTTCCCAAGGCCAGGATTTGAACTGGATGGAGTATCGCCGAAAGATTGTCTCTAGGATCCAGCAATCTGATAGGATGCTAGTGCATTGGTGTTAGAAATGGGCAAGGTGGTTCCAAAAGGGGAAAGTGTGGTTGTCAGTGTTGGGGTGGTCCTTGGGCAAGAGGTCAAAACATCTGCCGTTAGTTGGAGGGGCAGGAGCTGTTGTTGTTTCCCTGGCGGAATGCCTGGGTATTTCCCTGGAACCTAGACCCCCTGCCTCTCATGGTTCTCTCCCTGTCCCATTCCCATAGCCTCACTGGGCTGATTGGTAAGGCTGGTGCTGCGAGCCGTGGTGGTGGTGTTGCTGTTGGGGCTGCTGTGGCTGCTGCTGTTGGGCCTGTTGGTGGCAAAAGGAGCGTCTTGCCAGTTGCAGGGTGTACGTGCCTAGTGAGCGCAAGATGGCACGAGAGTCCATGCCGTGGAGTTTTGAGTTGGTGGACTCTGCAGACAGTGAGAGGCCCTCAGATGGTAGGTCTTGAATGGGCTGTTGCATCTGCAGTGGCAGTCCTGAGCCCTGTAGCCATGCAGCCCTGTGCAAAGCAACCGTTGACGCCACTCCATGACTGACTGTGTCCGTGGCCTCCTAGGAGATGAGGAGAAGGTCGTGAGCTGCCAGGAGACCCTTTTCCATCGGGGTAGTGTAGTCCCTGGACTGGTCTAGGAGTATCAGATCCCTAAACCTCTCCATAGACTGCTACAAGTTGAGGACTTGATGATTAGTGATACAGAACTGAAGCGTGATAGTGGAGTACATTTTCCAGCCAAAGAGGTCGAGTTTCTTGGCCTCTCTTGTTTTTGGGGGTGGCAGCTGGTTGTCCCTGTCTCCTTGTGGTTGACTGTGTTGACCACTAGAGTTTTTGGGGTGGGGTGGCTGAATAGGAAGCTGAATTTGTCAGCAGGGGTGTGGTATTTGCGCTCTGCCCCTTTTGAGACCAGTGGGACTGAGGATGGGGTCTGCCACCTGGCCCTGGCAATTTTGAGGACCCCGTTGCGTAGCAGAATTGTCACCCTTGCTGGTGGGGCTATGTCACGCACATCAAAAAGGGGGTCAAAGTCTTCCTTGACCACCTTGATTTCGAGGTCAAGGTTGGCCGTCATGCACCTCAAAAGGTCTTGATGGGCATGTGGGTCCTCCCTGAAGGACAGGGACCTCTGGTAGGCTGTCTCATTGGGTGAAGATGATAGCACCATAGAGGTGCTCCGATGGAAATCAGAGGGGCCTGTACCAGCATCTGAGTTCTCCTTGGACTCTGGGGTGTAGCAAGAGCTTCGTGACAGAGGTCTCAAAGAGCTGGGTGTTGTGGGGTCTCTGTGTGAGTTGTCCCCTGAGTCCCAGTCCATCCATTGTTTGGTCCAGTCTCTGAAAGCTCTTGGTGCCGAGTCCTGGCCCCTAGATGTGCACTGTTAGACGGAATCCCCAATCTGGGGGCTGCTCAGGGAGCGTTGTTTCTCCAGGCCTGGTGCTGGGAATGTGGCGTGTTGGGAAGACGGTGCTGGGTCCCTCTGTGCCAGTGACTCTGAGCGCGGTTCCCTGAGATGGGGAATGCTTTCTTTTGCGCTTAACTGCTGGTTTGGGCAGTGCCGGTGCCGGGGTTGAGGAACGCCAGTGTCCGTGTTGGGTATCAGAATCATCCGACAAGCCTGATTTGGACCATGCGCACCGCAATCTCTGCAAGCATGCTCTTGAGTGCTCTTATGAAGACGTCTCCGGGAGAATTGCACCTCATCGTCCCCGTGTTCAGAATCAGCCTGGAAGCGGGTGGAAGCCCTCTTCGGAGGAGCTCTGATGGGAGGAGGGGGAGTCCGTAGTATATGGTGCTGGGGAACTCCAGGGCCAGAAAGTCACGGTTCTACGGCGGCTGGTCCCAGGTTGCGGCGAAGGGATTCGGTGTTCTGCCCCACCAGTTGTCCCCTCCTGCACTGGGGTTTCAGGCTTATGCTAAGACCCTGACCAAGCCTTAGAGGTCATTGCCAGTTTACTCCTAGGCCTTGGTCTTGGTATGGTAGGGATCGGCAGTTGGAGGAGTACCTTTGCGGCCTCAAAGGCTTCCGGCATCAAAGGAATCTGCAGTGAGTTGGATTTTTTTGTCCGCAGTGCCAGAGATCTCAAGCTGTGCTGATGGCATTGGGTCTTATGGGGCTGGGTGCTGGGGCCAGAGTCTGAGCCTGCGTGAGATATTTTTTCCTTCTCCGAAGGTAATTGGTGTCAAGGTGGTGCTTGTGCTAACTGGGTGTGCAGCACCACGGGTTTGCGTGCTGAGACCAATGTGTCTGGTGTTGCAGTGGGCTGCAGGGCTTGCTCCAGGGCTGTGGAGCGATGCCATTGCTCCCAGTCTTTCCGGGTTCAGCGTTTTTAAGGACCTATGAATCAGGCACTTGTCCACCGTGTGGGACTCACCCAGGGACTTCAGGCACTTCTTGCGAGGGTCGCTCAGAGGGGAGGCCTAACTGCACCTGCGCAGGGCTTGAATCTCAGCATGGCTGCATCAGCCGATGTCGAGGCTTTTGAGCGCGGCCAGGATGGAGGTTTGTCGGTTTTACCAGAATGTGGAGGGGAGATTGGTATGAAGAGATCCTCTAGACTAAACGTCAGCTGGAGCTTGAGAGACAGGTGCTTCCACTCAGTGCATATATATATATATGCATGCATATATAATATCAAGAATGAGATTGCGGGTTGGGCGGGGGGGTGGGCCAAGCTGGAATCAGGCAATCAGCAGCTATTGGAAATGGAGGGCTGGGACAAGGTTGCCAGCTGAAGGGAGAGTTGGCTTACAAAAAAAGGGGGGGTTATTGCTGTCCTTAAAACCTCAGAGGAAAAAAGAGTCCCTAGCAGTGGTCACACTAAATAGGTAAGTGCTGTGCCTAGCAAACATTTAGGTTTGGGTTTGTGAGAAAAAATAGCATTTTTAAAGCATGTGATGAAGTGAGATTTTCTCCAATGAAAGTTCACGTGCTAAATAAATTTGTTTGTCTTTTAAGTGCCACAGGACTAGGGCTTTAAACTAGGTTCAACGGGGCAAGGACACCAAAGCCCACAGGTAAGTGGCAATGTGGGAGATCTGGGGGAAGGGATGGAACTTGGGGGGTGTTGGGACTGTAGTACCAGGAATAAAAGAGAAGGTATTTAGAACATGGGGGGGGAATCAAATAATTGTCTTAAATGTTCCACTGAAGCGCCAACACATGAGGAGAGTGAGGGAGGAGGACTCCAAGAAAAAATGCAAGGAGGTATATGTAATAGAATTGAAAACCAAACTGACAAAGTAGGGCAATTGAGCGGGTACCTTAGGTGCCTATACACTAATGCGAGGAGCCTGGGAAAAAACAGGAAGAATTGGAAGTACTAGTGCAGACAAGGAACTATGATATCATAGCAATAACGGAGATGTGGTGGGATAGTCTGCATGACTGGAGCTCTGCCATGGATGGGTATAAACTGTTCAGGAAAGACAGGCAGGGAAGAAGAGGGGGAGGAGTAGCACTATATGTAAAAGAGCTCTATGACTGCTCAGAGCTCCATTATGGAAGTGGAAGCGTGCCAATAGAAAGTCTGTGGGTTACATTGAGAGGGGAAAGCAACAAGGGGGATGTTGTGGTGGGGGTCTGCTGTAGACCACCAGACCAGAAGCAGGAGGTGGATGAGGTGTTCTATGGTCAACTAGCGGAAGCTTCTAGATCACAGGCCCTGGTGCTCATGGGGGACTTCAATTACCCTGACATCTGCTGGGAGGCCAATACAGCAGTGCATGGGCAATCCAGGAAGTTTTTAGAGTGTGTTGGGGACAACTTTCTAGTACAAATGCTGGAGGAACCAACTAGGGGCCTTGCACCTCTCGACCTGCTGCTCACAAACAGGGAAGAATTGCTTAGGGAGGTAGAGGTAAATGGCAAGCTAGGCAGTAGTGACCATGACATGGTTGAGTTCAGGATCCTGATTAAAGGAAGGAAGGAAAGAAGCAAAACAAAAACCCTGGACTTCAAAAGAGCAGATTTTGGGTCCCTCAGGGAACTGATGGGCAGGATCCCTTGGGAAGCTAATCTGAAGGGGAAAGGAGTCCAAGAAAGCTGGTTATATTTTAAGGAAACCCTGCTAAGGGCACAGGAAGTTTCTATTCCAATTAGGAGAAAGAATAAACATGTGAGGCAGCCAGAATGGCTTAGCTGAGAACTCTGCTCTGAGCTTAAATATAAAAAGGAAGCTTACAGGAAGTGGAAGCTTGGTCAGATGACCAAGGAGGCATATAAAGATATTGCTAGGGACTGCAGGGATAAAATCAGAAAGGCCAAAGGACAAATGGAGCTGCGGCTAGCGAGGGATGTAAAGGATAACAGGAAGGGGTTCTACAAGTATGTTAATAACAAGAAGAGGATCAGGGATGGTGTTAGGTCCCTTGCTGAATGGGGCAGGCATCCTCGTGACAGAGGATGAAGAAAAAGCTAAAGTGCTCAATGCTTTTTTTGCTTCAGTTTTCACAGGCAGGGTCGGCTCTCAGCCCACTACCATGGGTATGGCAGATTGGAGAGAAGAAGAGAAGCCCTTGGTGATGGAAGGTCAGGTTAGGGACTGCTTAAAGAAGCTGGATGTGCACAAGTCAATGGGGCCGGACGAACTGCATCCAAGGGTGCTCAGGGAATTGGCTGATGAGATGATAGCACCGCTGGCTGTTATCTTTCAAAACTCATGGAGAACAGGGGAGATGCCAGAGGACTGGAAAAAAGCAAATGTAGTGCCTATTTTCAAGAAAGGGAAAAAGGAGGATCCGGGGAATTATAGACCAGTCAGCCTCACCTCTGGCAATCCCTGGCAAAATTATGGAGCAGATTCTTAAAGAATCCATCCTCAAACACTTAGAGGAAAATAAAGTGATCAGGAACAGTCAGCATGGATTTACCAAGGGTAAATCATGCCTGACCAATCTCATTTCCTTCTATGAGCAGATGACTGGTTTTCTGGATGCAGGAAGAACCGTTGATGTGATATACCTTGATTTTAGCAAGGCTTTTGATAGTTTCCCACAGCATTCTCATTGGCAAATTAAGGAAGTATGGGTTGGATAGGTCGACTACAAGGTGGATAGAAAACTGGCTAGATCAACGGTTTCAGCGTGTAGGAATCAATGGTTCCATGTCTAGCTGGCAACTAGTCACTAGTGGTGTGCCCCAGGGGTCGGTCCTGGGGCCGGTTCTGTTCAACATTTTCATTAATGATCTGGATGATGGAATAGACTGTACTCTCAGTAAGTTTGTTGATGACACCAAGCTGGGGGGAACAGTAGACACATTGGAGGGCAATGACAGGATTCAGGGAGGCCTAGATAAATTGGAACAGTGGGCCAATAGAAATCTTATGAGGTTCAATAAGGACAAATGTAAAATCCTGCATGTGGGACGGAAAAACCCCATGTACTGCTACAGGCTGGTAAACATTCAGTTAAGTAGCAGCAGTGTAGAAAAGGACCTGGGGGTCATGGTGGATGGGAAGCTAGATATGAGTCAGCAGTGTTCTCTTGCTGCCAAAAAGGCCAATGGCATACTGGGCTGCATCAAAAGAAGTATTACCAGCAGATCAAGGGATGTGATCATTCCCCTCTATTCTGCACTGGTAAGGCCACATCTAGAATACTGTGTTCAGTTTTGCGCTCCCCACTACGAAAAGGATAGGGACATGCTAGAGAGAGTTCAGAGGAGGGCAACCAAAATGATTAAAGGGTTGGAGCACAAGCCCTATGAGGAAAGACTGAAAGCATTAGGCTTATTTAGTCTGCAGAAGAGAAGATTGAGGGGGGATTTGATAGCAACCTTCAACTATTTGAAGGGATGCTCTAAGGAGGATGGAACTCGACTGTTCTCGGTGGTAACAGAGGACAGAACAAGGAGCAATGGTCTCAAGTTGCAGTTAGGGAGGTTGAGGCTGGATATTAGAAAAAACTTTTTTACTAGGCGAGTGGTGAAGCATTGGAATGAGCTGCCAAGGGAGGTGGTGTAGTCTCCATCTTTGGAGGTGTTTAAGGCCCGGCTGGACAAAACCATGACTGGGATGGTTTAGTGGGAGTGGTCCTGCCTCTGGCAGGGGGTTGGACTAGATGACCTATGAGGTCCCTTCCAACCCTAGGATTCTATGATTCTGTGACTCCTTGCTCATTTTTAAAGGGTAGATCTTGTGCTGAGTTTAGTTTCTAAAAGTGATCTTGTGTCCAAAAAAGTTGGAGACCACTGATCTAGTCTTACTCCCTGCAGAATGCAGGCCACAGGATCTCACCCAGCTTCTCCTATAATAGACCCCTAATCTGTGACTGAATTACTCATATCCTCAGATTATGGTTTATAGACTTGAAGGTACAGAGAATCCACCAGCAAGTGAGCTGTGCCCTGTGCTGGAGAGCAGTGGTGCTCAACCTCTGTTAAGGCACAGCTGTAAGCGTGCCGTGGAAAGCAGGGGAGGTGACTGGATTCGGCCTGGGGAGGATGGACTGGTTTGTCCTATAGGTTCGCAACACACCACTAAGTCTGTCATGACCCACAAAATGTTGAGAACTACTGATGTAGAGGACAGCAAACACCGCCTCTCCCACCTGCCAGGTTGCCTTGGGGGAAAGTTCCTTCTGAATTCCAGATACTGTGATCAGTTAAAACCTGTGCATGTAGGCAAGGCTCACCAGCCAGACACCCAAGAAAGAATTCTCTGTACTAACTCAGAAACCACTGCATCTAATGTCCCTTCACAAACCGATTGGCATATCTACCACTAGTAGTTGAAGATCAGTCTATTGCCCAACTAGGCTGTCCCATCATACCTTCCCCTCCATAAATATATCAAGCTCAATTTTGAAGCCAGGTAGGTTATTTTTGCTCGCAGTGATCCCCTCGGAAGGTTATTCCAGAACTTCACTCCTCTGATAGTTAGAAATCGGCTTATAATTTCAAGTCTAAATTTCATGATGGCCAGTTTATACTGTGATGGAGTCAAGCCTGAGGGCTACAGGAGGGTGCTCTAGGGCAGATATAATAGTCCCAGGCTTAATACATCCCTGTTTCCAGGCTAAGTAGGGCAGAGCACCTGAAGCCAGTCAGAGCACCTGAGATCAGTTAAGGTGATTGGCCACAGTAGATAAAAAGGTTTGTTTCAGGCAGTGGGGGGAGAGTGTTGGGCGTGGTGGTTGGAGGAGCTGAGGTTTATGTGGAGTGGAGATTTGTATGGAGTGAGGAAAAACTGGAGAAAGCTGACTAGTAGCTGTTGCTGTGAATGTCTAAAAGGTACATTCAGACAGGGCAAGCTTGCCCCCATGGGCCCCAGGTCCCACAGCCTGTGAGGTGAAGTCTGGCCCCAGGGCAAGAGGCCATGGGGGAGTGGAATACTGGGAAGTTTGGAGGAGGGAGAGCCGTGCTAAAGCTGGCTGCCAGGGTTGGAGCACACAACTCACAGTCCTCAAGCAATCCCCTTCGTTGCAACTGGTGTCAGGGGAGAGAGCTGTGAGCACAACAGCCAGAGGGGAGAGGCAAGAGGGAGCTTTTGTTTCCCCATTCTACACCACGGAGGACTTAGTAAAGTCCCTGATCCAGGTCACAGTGTCCTAGCAAGAGGGCACATGTGCACAGCTGGCCACCCAGCAAGAGTCTCTGCAGCTTCAACAAGAGACTAATCAACTGCTGATAAGCCAGGCAGCCCAGGACCATGTTCTCTTGCAAGAAATGGTGAACCGACTGAAGGCTCTGGCCACCCAGGCCCATGGGCCAGATGGCACTATGGGCTACTAGCTGCCTACAGAAAACGATGGCCAGGGATGATGTGGAGGCATATCTCCTCACTCTTGAGGAGGTAGCCACAGGTGAGACATGGACTCAGGACCAGTGGGCTAATATTCTTGCTCCCTTCCTGTGTGGGGAAGCCCAGAAAGCTGCAGCTGATTATAGCCAATTGAAGGTGGAGATCTTATCTCGCTCTGGTGTAATGACTGCTGCATGGGCCCAAAGACACCAAGACTGGAGGTTCCAAGAGGGAAGGGCTCTGAAATGTGGTGGTTGATCTCTCCAGAAATGGTTGCAACCTGAGGTCCACTGTCCTGAGGATATTCTAAAGGTATTGGTCATTGACCAGTATACAAGGGGGCTAATGCCAAATCTCCATGCCTGGGTAACCCAGAATGACCCCTTTTGTTATGAGGAGCTGACTGCTGTTGTGGAGAGGCAAAAAATGGCCAGAGGCACTGCCTGAAGACCCCGGGAAGACTCACTCCAAGCCAAGCATACCCTTCCAACCATAGGGTATCAGAAGATGGAGAACCTAGGAAGGGGGAAATGGAGAACGAGAAGTGGAGGTCCCCATGAGACCAGAGGACTTGGACAGAAAGAATGTGGTCAGACACCCTCCCCCAGCCCAAAGGACAGGGGGGCACTGTGGGCCCCCTGCAGATGTTATGCTCCCACTCAAGCATATAACAGCCCAGTGTGCAAGAAGCCTTGTAGTATAATCTGGGGGACTGGGGAAACCCCTACAGCCTACTCCAGTTGGTGGGAGTCACAGTAACCCCACACAAGTACACCTGGCTTATGAAGCTAAACGGGCTTGAAACTTTAGCCCTGCTTGATTCAGGAAGTGTGATTACACTCATTTCAGGGAGGTCAGTAAAGCGTAGCCTATTGAGCCAAACCAAACACAGGGGGGTAACCTGTGTCCATGGGATGGTCAGTTATTACCCAACCATCACAGTAGATACTGAGACACAAGACGGCATCACTAGGGTAACAGCAGGGGTGGTCTCTAAGCTTCCATGCCCAGTGCTCTTAAGGAAGGACTTCCTAAGGTTTGAGATGGTTGCCCCCGGAGGGAATGGGGGAGTGAGGGAACTTCAAGACCTGTGAGCAAGCCCTCGTGGATGCCCACCTCTCAGTATTCTCCAATTTTGACCAGGAATTGTTCTATTCCTCTGGGAGAGGTAGGAAGACAAAGGCAGAAGGAAGGGCAGCTAAGGCCCTGGGGACTAGGATCCTGACTCAGAGAGAAAAGCCAACCATAGTGGACAGGGAAACCCAAAAAGCAGTTGATGAGTGTGTGACACTGTCTGGGTCTAGGGGACTGTTTGGTTTTTTCACATTAATATTTCATATTTGTAATAATCCATGTGTGATATGCCATGTTTGGTATCAATAGAAAGGCTGTAATCTGCTAGGAATGATTATATGATTTGTGGGCATCATATTTGTATTAGAATCTAGGAATCTTATTTGTTTTATGTGTGTTCCAAGTTCTTTGAGCTGAGGCAATCCTAGACTGGGCGTCTGCAAACTATTGTCATATTAATGGCCCATCAGGAGGGGGCTCCCAGCTACAGTGGGTTCCAAGAGGAAACCTGTCTGACCATGTGGCCTACCTCCATTTTGATCTGGCAAGGACTCTGAGATAAAAGGCAGGGGACCCATCTCCATTTTGTCTTTAGTCTTTAGTCTGCAATCTGCAATCAACACCCTCCTCTGGGACTAAACAAAGGGCTAAGACCCACCCAGGTGCTGAGTGCACACTAGAGGAGTCGGATTAACCTGCAAACTACAGATGCTTCAAGGACTTGCTTTCTATGGACTCTAAATCATTTGTATGTATGTCATTCACTTTGACCCTTAACATATCTCATATTTTGTTTTTCTTTTTATATTAAACCTTTAGTTGTAGTTACTAAAGGATTGGCTGGCGGCATGGTATTTTGGGTAAGATCCAAGCCTATATTGTTCTGGGTGATGTGGCTGACCCTTTGGGGTCAGGAGAACCTATTTCTTTAAGAGACCCAGTGCCTAGAGGTGACCGTAGGAACTGATGTGCAGTAAGGGGAGCTGTTTCTATTTTGTTATGTTTGGTGATGACCAGAGTGCGGAATCAGCATGTTTTGTTACTGACTGGGAGACTGTTTAACTACCACCCATCACTGGTATGGGGTTTGGCCCCTGGTTTTTGCAGCTTGCCCTGATTTTGGCATATTCAGAAGGTTATCCCAAGAGGCCTGGGTCACAGAGTGCACCCCTCAGCACAGAAGAGGCAGAAGTAAATCCGAACATGAATCCCGCTGACCCAAGGGAGGGGGAAGAACTGGGACCTCTTGGGTTTGGACAGCTGAATCCAGTCTGGAAGACCTTTGGGAGGGATCAGGCACACGACCCTAGGCATGATAACGTCTGGAAGGGGGTAGTTTTGAGATAAATGAAGTACCTGTAGAGGGAAAGACCCGGTGACCAGGATCATACTTTTTAGTGAAGAGAGACCTACTGTATCATGTTGCAGAGATAACAGGGAGAAGAGATAATATAATTCTTGGAGCCACAAAAGCACCAAAGGACTGTACTAAACGTCACCCACAGTCACCTCTTTGGAGGACACCTGGGGGTAGAAAAAAACCTTGGCAAGAATCCTGAAGAGGTGGTTCTGGCCAGAAATACATGAAGATGTTCGGTGCTATTGTGCTAGCTTCCTTGAGTGTCACCTGTATAGCCCCAGGCTGCATCTGAGGTCCCCACTAGTGCCAGTACCTATCAAAGTCCCCTTTGAGCAGATTGCAATGGACCTGGGGGAACCCCTGGAACAGGCAACCCTGGGACACCAATCTATACTGGTTATTCTTGAATATGCCGCTTGATACCTGGAGGCTGTTCCCCTGTGAAATACTACTTCAAAGGTGATAGCAACTGACCTAATAAAAGTTTTGCTAGAGTGGGGCTTGCTAAGGAGATACTGACGGACCAAGGGACCCCATTTATGTCATGAGTAATGAAGGACTTATGCACCTTGCTTTATGTACAGACCCTTCAGATATCCACCTACCATCCACAGACTGACGGCCTGGTGGAAAGGTTTAATAGGACCCTGAAGGCCATGATAAAAAAAAAAAAAATGGTGAGCTGGGGTGGAAAGGATTGGGATGCTCTGCTGCCCTGCCTAATGTTTGCTATCTGGGAGGTTCCCCAGGCCTTCACGGGTTCTCCCACTTTGAGCTATTGTATGGATGACACCCCAGGGGTATCTTGGATATAGCCAAAGAGATCTGGGAGGAAGAACCCACCCCAGAGAAAAACGTCAATCATGCTACAAACGAGAAGGCATATAGCTTGTGTCACCCCCATTGTGCAGGAGCACCTGGAAAGGCCTCAGGAGATCCTGAAGACCCACTACAATTGCCAGGCTACAGTCAGACGATGCCAGTCAGGTGATCAGATAATGGTACTAGTGCCCACCACCAAGAGTAAGCTATTGGCCTAGTTGCAGGGACCCTATTAAGTGATTGAACCAGTGGGGGAGATCGCAACTATAAGATACGTCAGCCTCAGTGCCACAAACAGGAGCAAGTGAACTTGCTGAAATCTTGGAAAGATCAAGAAGTATTTGTGGCCCAATACCAGAAGGAGAAAAATGCTTAAGGAATACAGATGTCTCCCAACCTAGCGCTAGAACAAAAGGCTGAAGCAGCAGCAATGATTGAATGATTCCAAGATGTATTTTCAATGAAACTGGGCAGAACAACCAAGGTAATCCATCATGTAGTTATGAACCCTGGGGCCAGAGTAACGATGCAACCTTATCGTATCCCAGAGGCTGAGGAAGGAAATGAAGGCAGAGGTGGAGAAGTTGTTGGAGGTGGGTGGTGTTGAGGAGTCCTACAGCCAGTGGTCTAGCCCAATAGCATTGGTACCAAAACCAGATGGCACAATGAGGTTCTGCAATTACTTCTGCCTTTTAAATGAGATTTTGTGTACCCCATACCCCATATAGATAAAATTGTTGACCAGTTAGGTGAAGCGTGTTGTCTAACCACCCTTGACTTGACTAAGGGATACTGGCAAGTCTCTGTAGCCCTGGAAGCAAAAGAAAAGATGGCATTTGCCAGCCTGGAGGGGCTATTCCAGTACACTGTTCTACCCTTCAGTCTACACAGAGCCCTGACTACTTTCCGGTTTCTAATGGACAAGTTGTTGCACCCCCATGCCAGCGTTCCCCATAGGCTGTGCAGGTGGGCAGGTGCGTACCAGCTGTCACTCACCCACGCATGCATTGCTGCTGGCTGCACAGAGCCAGCAGCCGCAGACCCTACCCAGTCGGGAAAACACATTCTTCCAGCCCCAGTCTGGAGGAGTTTAAAATCTAACCTGAGCATGCTCAGATGCATGCTTAGAGCAGGAGCAGCCTGTGGCCAGCTAGCAACTCTCACTGGCCAGGTAAGGGAGGTGAGGGGGCCCTGTGGAGGTCAGGGAACTGGTGCGAAAGGGCTCAGGGTTCTTTCTCCAGCAGCTTCCCCAAGACTTGAAATTTGAGGGAGGTGTAGGGGGGATGTTGGGATGCACGCTAAACTAGTCTAACATTGTTACTAGCTGACAACTGGGGAGAGGTGTTGGGAAATTCAGCAGAGGTGGTGGTGGGGGTGTTAGGGGAATCCCTGCTCTCCCTGCTCCCTTTTCCTGTGAATGGGCTTGCCTTGCAGAAGGCAGACCATTTGCATGCAGTGACTGGCCACTTTCAGATCCCTCCTGGCTGCTGGAACTGGAGCATGTTAAGGCTTGTTGATAGGTAATTTCATTCAAGCACAACCCTGTCCATGCTCCTCAGACGCTGCCCTGCTAACTAGGGGCTGGCTGCGGGGAGGCTACCCAGGGGCCTGTGATAAAATCAGAGTGAAACTGAAACCTTGGGCAGCAAGGATTACATTTTCCCAATACACCCCCACTCCGCAGCAGGCTGCTGCTTGTCACAGAACTGGAGCGTGCAGAGACTGAGGAAAAGGGGCAAGAGAGTGAATTTGCCTCTTTTCTGCATGCATGAGCCAGATGTGGAAGAAAGATACAGAAAGATCTGGATGATCTTGTAAACAGAAATAAAAGAAATAGGAGGAAATTTAGTAGTGGAAAGTACAAGGCCATGCAGTTGGGGGTGAATAAAAACTTTTCCTGTAAGCTGGTTGATCACAGGGTGACTGAGCTACCAATGTGATGTGACCATGAAAAAAAGTTTGTGTTTTTTGGATGCATCTGCCAAGATATTTCTAGTAGTGATAGGGAGGAGTTAGTACTGTTATACAAGGTTCTAGTGAGACCTCATCTGGAATACTGTGTGCATTTCTGGTCCCCCATGTTTAAGAAAGATGAATTCAAACTGGAACAGGTGCAGAGAAGGGCTACTAGGATGATCTGAGGGATTGAAAACATGTCTTTATGAGAGGAGAGTCACAGAGCTTGGCTAATTTAGCCTAACCAAAAGAAAAGTTGAGGGATGATACGATTGCTCTATATAAATATGTCAGAGGGATGAAGTTCAGTGCCAATGTAGACACAAGAACTAATGATTATAAACTGTCAGGAAGATTAGACTTGAAATCAGATGCATGTTTCTATCTCTCAGAAGTAAAGTTCTGAAACAGCCTTCCAAAAGGAGCTGTGGGGTAAAAAAAAACCTAGCTGGCTCCAAAAGAGAGCTTGTTAAATTCATGGAGGGGATGGTATAATGGGGCAGCCTTGTTTTGGCAACTGACTGATCTTTGTCTCCTTGTAAATATGCAAATGGGACAGTTGATGGGATGGTTTCTGAATTATTACAGAGAATTCTTTCTTGGGTGTCTGACT
Organism: Podocnemis expansa; assembly: GCA_007922195.1. Classification (NCBI taxonomy): domain Eukaryota; kingdom Metazoa; phylum Chordata; order Testudines; family Podocnemididae; genus Podocnemis; species Podocnemis expansa. The sequence goes on along the minus strand of ML682022.1, from coordinate 1,826,857 downwards.
GATGAGTCTTGCCCATATGTTCAGGATTTAACTGATCACCATCTTGGGCTCAGGAATGAATTTTATCCCAGGGCATATTGGCAAAGGGCTGGGTGGCTTTTGCCATCCTTGGTAGCATAGAACATAGCTCATTTGGTGGTTGATTCTCTGTACCTTGAATTATTTAAAACATGGTCTGAGGACTTCAGCAATTCAGTCATAGATTAGAGGATAATTGCGAGAGAGGCTGGATGAGATGCTGAGGCCTGCATTGAGCAGGCGATCAGGCTGGATGATTACATTGGTCCCTTCTGATGTTAGTGTCATGAGATTGGGACCCTTGTAGATATTCCCAGAATCCAAGAAATAAGACTTCTCATCAGGGCAGGGTAATATTTTCCAAGGCCATGAAAATGCCCATTTTTCTGTGTCTTGGTGGTGGGGTGTGTGCAGGAGCATGGCCTGGCTTCCAGAGGAAGGGACAGACATTGGATCTATTAAGAAATAACTAACTGAGCACCACGGTTGCTTTTCATTGTTGCCAGTGCTCAAAATCGAGAGAAGATTGTGAAAGCTGTAGGTGTGAGAGGGTTGGGTGGTGTTGAAGTGGTGGGTGAGTAATACAAGTTGGTTAATCTTGGAGGCTACCACCTGAAACTCTTTGCCCATCTGAGGGGGTATATTTGGAAAGCAGCAACGTTGGTTGATGTTGGAGAGCAACTTATACAGAGAGAGGGTTGAAAAATTCCAGAGGAAGGCTTTTCTCTGTGGGCTCATAGGGTTTCATAGAAAATTGACTTTTTTTCCATAGAATTTTCTGATGGTTGAAATGTCTTTTTCTGAAAAATTTAAAAGAATCAGGAACTTTTTTAATGAACAAATTTTTGAAGAGATTTTAACATCTTTTTATAAAACCTAAGGTTTTTTAAAAGGAAATGTTTCCTATTAGTTTCTTAAGAAAATCCCAATTTTCTTTCCAGCTAAGATTGCAATTACATTGTGCAATGGGCTGGATATACCTATGCTAGGAGCTGGAAGCCCTCTCTGCTGTATGGGTGTAATTCCTAACAGCCAGTGTGTGAAAAAGATGAGTGCAGACTCCCGTTTCCATGTGCTGTGCTACAATGAGTAATACTGCTATTGTATGTGCTTACCAAAGTCTATGCGCACGGCTGACCCCAACTGGAGGTGCCAGCACCTCTTAGTTACCATGTGGAGCTGTTCCTCCTTCCTCATCTGATCAGCGGTCACACTGTAGCTATCACATGTGGGGGACAAATTAATCAGGGCTCTCAACCTGGAAAGAGAGACCACCGATCCTCCCCAGTGATGAAGGCCCGTTCCCAGCTGAGACTCAAATTAGCAGAGAACGAGGTGTGGTTCAGGATTTATTATTCAGCTGAATAACAAAAGGAACTGCATCAGAGGGCAGCAAAGAAGTGCTAGCCCCTCTGAGCAGGCCCCCCCAACAACTCGAGTGCAAGAGAGAGCCCCGAGGGGCAGCATCACAGCACTTTTATCCAGTACAGTATGATAATGCTATGATAATGCTTACATGATTGACAATGTTTTAGAGACCCTTATATGGTTACATCAACATTATTAAATACATATTAATGATTAAAGAATGCATATAATTATCCCCGCCTCTGTTTACTGTTGACATTATTTGCATTATCCTGGGCAGCCGCAGTACCTGCAAACTCATTAATTTTTGCCTAGAGATGCTGACCTTACATTCTTGTGAGGCTATGGTGCCAAGAAGGGTGAGCAGGAGATAGGAGGTGTAATACTCCCTTTTCAGTTAGAACAAAGACGGACAGTCTAGCTTACATTCCTTGTCCAGATGGTCAGGAGAAAAAGCATGAGAAAGGGGAGATAACACACTTTAACTATTAATTCTAGGCCGCTTGTTAAAGAAACTTAGATACATGACTTGCCAGAGAAACAACCCCACTACCATAGCAACCCACGGCTCCAACGAGGCCTACACTTCAGCACCTTTCTCACTGTCCTACAGAAGAGATTACATATAATTTTTCTTACACACAGCACCTTGGACTCCAACATTCCATCTGGTTCTCACAGGAGCCATTGGAGATGCACACTGCTGATATTCTGAACAAAAAAAGCTCTCAGGCCTGCTTGGAACTGTTCACACTGATTCAACTGGTGGTCTAGGCTTTAGCATGACATTCATGGAATCTTATTCTAGGACAGGTGTCTCAAACATGTGGCCCACGGGCTGTATGCGACCCCTAAAGCTATTTTCTGCATCCCGCAATGACACTATTGTTACTGATATTTGCAATATTGTTGTATGAAAAAGGTTTCAGTGGTGCGGCCCTTGGGGTAATGTTCTAGTCCTCATAGTCCAACTATGCTAGTTCTCATGTGGCCCTCATGGTGATTTGAGTTTGAGATCCCTATTCTAGGGATCATGCTACTGAGGGGCCAGTTTCTACTCATTCTTTTTACAGCTCTGGTGTGATCATTCCTGGAGTATCACACTCTGTTCTACTTAGCAAACAGTAAGGAGCTCATAAAAGCACAACAGAAATGATCAAAGGAAGACTAAAAAATTAACAGTATATAAAATAACTTTAGCACAAAAATAAATGGATTAAAAACTGACTGGCTGATTGATCACATCGAACCGTGATTTTACCTGGGGAGGCTTCAGCGTTTCGTGGTCAGTTCTTAACATAATACGAATCAATGTCTTGATCATTTGTCTTAAATAAAGTATAAGATGTTAGCATGTGACACAGACTGCTGCAGTAGGAAATACTGGGGTCAGGTCAGTTAGCAAGAGGTCTGAATCTCTTTATAAAGTGGATGCAATCAAGTAACATGTTTTAATATTGCCACCTGCAAAGAACAGTAACTAGGAACAAAAAAAGTATCCCTTAAGGAGGGAGGACTACATCCTGGAAAGCAGGGACTCTGACAGGATGCAAGGTCGTGATGGAAAACAGCTGCACAGGAGCTCCCTGTGGGATGTTGTGGTTAACAGGGCTTACTTGATCCTTGGCTATGTAAGTGGATGAATATTGAGCTGTATACAGCACTGATGGGACCATTATCAAATACTGAGTCTAAGCCTGGTTTCAACATTTCAGAAACAGTGGTGAGAATTTGGAGAGAGCTTAGTAAACCTCTAGAAGATTGAGTTAACATCTGTGTGGCCTGCTGTATACTGAGAAACTGAAGAGCAGTTCAATTTGGCTTATCCGAGGGAGGTTTTAAGGGGTGCCATGATAGTCTCATACAAGTACCTGTATGAGGAGCATATTTGTGTGCAAAGGGCTTTTGCATTCATCAAGCAGAAGCATAACAGCGAGTGGAAGCTGACATTCAGCATATTCAAAATAAGCCATCACTTTTTTTTTTTTTTAAATGACAGTGAGAATAATTAACCATTAGAGCAACTTAACTAGAGCCATGGGAGATTCTTCACTCAGGGAGTCAGGGTTAGATGTCTTTCCAAAAGGTCAGACCTAGCTGTGATGTTCTCCTCCTAGAATCTGGTCTGTTGTGCTGCTGTGATCCCCCAGACTCCACTCCTGAACCCTGATTCACCCCTGCTTAGCTAGATGACTACTCATTCCTGAATGATCCACACCAGCTTCCTGCATGTAATCGGTCCCAGCCATGGAGCATGTGCTCTCCAGTCACTTGGAGACAATCTGCACCCCCAGCCCCCAAATCCCCAAATAATACACTGGGAACTTCTGTCCTACTGTGATTGGGACTCTTCCTTAATCACTGTAGACTGGGGTGGCCAAACTTGTGGAACTCAAGGGCTGCACAAATCGATTATTAAAACTTCATGAGCCGCACTGAGGTATACAGCCACATTTTTACCTATTCCAAAATTACTAAGCTTAAAATTTATTGTGCACTTTAATTTTATCTCAAAAACAGGGCAAATATTGATCCTTCTAATGTCAGATTCTAATAATTACTTAAGGTTACTATGAAAACTAGGCCTACACAGTAAAAACTTAGCTGTTGCTCTACGTAGAACACTACAGGCTAGTGGCAAGTGTGTTGTTTTTTTGTTTTGTTTTTTTTTTAAACCTGGACAGTAACTTGTTAATGCAGTACGTAAAAGCTCTCACAGGTGCTGATCTCTAAATGTTGCACAGTGTTTCAATTTAACAAATTTCATTGTGGAATGAAACCTTCACAGCAGTAAGGTCTGCCAAAAATGGAAAGTAATCTATATCCAGTTTTAAACTTTTCTCCTTTGTATTTTTGTTTCTTAGTATTTCATGTCACGTTTAGGGCTTGTGAAACACAATTTGAACAAAGCAGTAAGCTGCATTAGGGCCTATGAGAAAAATCTAAAGATGCCACGGCTTCCCAGACCATGCCGTGCTCCCCCCTTCCCCCCAGCACCGCCTCTTACCATGCCACCGCTTCTCTGCTGTCCCAACCGTTGGTCACTTCTCTAGTTGTTTCCAGCCATGCTGCCCTTCCCTGCAGTGTTCCCTCTAAGCTGATGATGCAACTTAGCAACTTGCGGGTGCAGCTGAACAAGTTCTCTCCTGGTTCCCTGACCCAGTGCCGGGCCTCTGCTCATTGGCTCCCCAAGTGCATCCATAACTTGCTCAGCTGCATCATCACCTTAGAAGGAACATTGCTTCTGTCTCCCATGACAACTCAACTGTCATGGGAAACACTTTCCTACACCATACATGGCCCAACACTTGCCTTTCAAAACAGGCTTGGTTTTGTGGAATAGGATTCTGCATAAAATAATTCTGAATGTGGAGGATGCTATGGAAAACAGCTCATCCCTACTCCTAATTCCTCAGGGTCTCTGAAAAGCCTCAACTGTCCAGAGCTACAAAGAGGTAGCCGTGTTAGTCTAGTTCAGCAAAACAAACAAGGAGTCCTGCGGCACTTTTAAAGACTAACACATTTATTTATCGCATGAGCTTTCATGGGAGAAATGTGAGAAATAAAAAGGTTAGTCTTTAAAAGTTCCACAAAACTCCTTGTTTAACTGTCCAGAGCTTGAGCTACAGGTTTCTGTAGAGTTGGCAAGAAGGAGTAGGATTTTTCATTGGCTTATTCCTAGAGCCCTGCGTGGATACAAATAAGTAGATCCGTATCCAACCTGCATCCGCAAGAAATGGTCTGTGGATATCCGTGTTGTATCCGCAGATGCGTATATAATGCGGATATCTGCGAATATCTGCATATTTGCAGGGCTCTAGCTCTGTGCAGATAAAAATATGTGGGTCCGTATCCAATCTGCATCTGCAAGAAATGGTCGGCGGATATCCGTGCTGTATCCACAGATGTGGATATAAGGTGGATATCTGTGGATTTGCAGGGCTCTACTTATTCCTTCTCCCTCTGCTACAATGGAAGACTTTTTAACCTGTTGTCCTGACTACCATATGTGTAAAGGGAGTGCATGAGGTGCCCCTAAGTTTGTAAAAGTGCTGTGGACAGGACTGAGGCTGCTTTGGCATATGACATAAGGTAAATACAAAGCAAATAAACAAACCCACCCAAACCAACCAGAGAAAAATAAAATTAAAAAAAAAAAACAAACAAACAAACCAACCCCCCCCCCCCCAAAGTACACCAAAATAAAGCAATGAAAAATAAAATCCACACTGAAATCTGTAAAACAGAAAATAATAATTTGTTGGTCTTTAAGTCCTTTACAGCTTGTCTCCTTCCGGATCCCCTCAGTCCCTTCCCTGACTGCCTCCATTCCCTGAAGTGCCTTTCTGTTCTGAGACTCCCTGACCCCCATCGCTTCCCTGAACTGCCCAGCTGCTCCTCCCACTCCCTGCTCTGACTGGGGGCTGCTGCTCTCCCCTTTCCCTTCCCCTTTGAGCTTTCAGCTCCCTCTTCCCTGCCCCTCCTCTGAGATGTCCCCTGCTGCTTGCTGCTCCCTCTTCTCTAGTCCCCACCTCTCCATCACTACCTAGCTTAATCTCATGGCCCAAGATTACTCACAAGGTATTTGGCTGAAAGATGTGTTTTTTTCAGTCAGTCTCTACCCATTACTAGCCAGGGCCCAGATGTTGCTTGAAGTTGGAGACTGTTTCAAGGGGGAATTTCTCTGGCTAAAAGCCCCTAGCAGTTCAAAGTGTCTCTATTTGTCTCCCACCCCCCCTCAGCTCCTCCTTTTCCTGAGCCAAGGTGATGTCTTTTGTTCCATCTGTGCCTGGGAGCTCACTTTATATTGTCTTTGTCATGTATCTCTCCAGCCTCTGTGCTGTGCTGAGAGATAGCCCTGATGATCTGAGCCATGCAGCATGCTTCATATCTGTATGTGATGCTGCAGAAAACATGATACCATTACAATAAGGCAGAGCATTCAGAAGGGAACGTTGCATGGCATATTTGGTATCAAACCATGCAATTAAATTGCAAAAGTGAACAGAAAAGTTACATAGGTCATAACCTAGGGGTACTTGGATGTGCATCCTGTAACACTAGCTGAGCCAGAAGTTAATTTTTGATGCAAGAGTTGTTGGGTGGATTTTCTACCTTGTGTTACTCAGGAGGGGAGATCAGTTTGTGATAAGGGTCCCTTCTAGCCTTAAAATCTGTGACTTGGGAACATAAAGTATTTCTAGCTTAACTACCAGCCTGACATGGCAGGCAGAAGGAATAATCTGCCAATAAGTGAAAGAATGAAGGTTCCAGGCCAGTAGATATGGGTTTTTTAGGATGACTCAGCATAGGAATAATGAGATGAGTTTCAGACTTGGAAAATTTAGGATGAATATCAAGAAAAACTTCCTGATAGGTGGATTAGGCTGTGGACCAATCTCCCATTGAAAGACATTCCATTGTTTGGGACATTAAAGTAGACTGGACAGAGTCTGAGACATAGAAGAAATGATCCTGCATTGGCAGGGGGATGGATTAGCTGGTTAGATATTTCTCGGGGGGAGAAGTCCCCACAGTTGTGCTGTTTTACTGACAAGGGAGCTGTGCTAATCCTTCTCCCCATTTTTTTCTAGTACATTGGAAGCCTAGATGTACCTCGGCCAAACAGCAGGGTGGAGATTGTGACTGCAATGAGGAGAATCAGGGTAAGTGCTGAAAGGGGGCTACGTTTCTATATATACATAGTTTGGTTAGAGAACCGAGAAAGGGAGCGAGAAGGCCTGGCTACCTTCTAGACTTTGATCTTAGCTAAGCATTAATGTTGTTTGTCGTAAGCCTTTTTTTGAAGTTCTTTCTGACTCTCCGTGCTGTCACTGGGTTTTGTGCCCTTCTCTGTGTTGCCCAGGATGTTTGAAGGCTTCCAGAAAACGAAGTTTCTGTTTTCCTACCCTGCTGCCATTCCTGACTGGTATCAAAGCACCCAGTCTCTTGAAGTGGTGTTGGTGGCATTTAAAAAGCTGCAACTGTCTGAAAGCTATAGGCTGTTAAGGAGTGGGCTGTAGAAGTAGAGTGTCTTGTCTTGGTTCCTGAGGCGCACACAGATGCACATGCAACTTTTTGGCTGAAGCTGGAAGTGTGCTATGCAAGGGCTTCTTAACCTATGGGTTGTGACCTGAAAATAGGTCACTATGTTGTTTGAGGTGGGTTGCCATGATCACTGTTAATAAATTAAAAAAAGGAAATACTTTAATTATTCAGAACTGAGCCATGGGTTGCAAAGTTGACTCCCAGTCTTAATATGGGTCCTGGCCAAAAAAGGTTAAGAACCTCTGTGCTATGGGGAAGGGAACTCATGAACTGTACATAAATGACTGAGCCTGTTATATTTCTAGACTCATTTTGCTATTGCACCACTGGATTAACAGTGGACTTGTTCTGGGGGCTGACCATTATCCCTACCTCTTGTGGGAGGGAGACCACCCATCAAGTTTATTACACATTGGCTCTTTACCACCAAGACCGGTATTACCCGTGGTTAGCATTATTGACTCTTGCAGCTATGACGCTGTTATGTGTCAAGTTTTCCAGGGAGCTGATTCTGCAGCTGTGACACCTCTGCGATACCCTGGAACCAAGCCTGGCACTGCTCTGATTCTCTCCTGAGAACATCTGTTCCCAGTGCATTGCTGGCAATGGTCAAAGGGTGGAGGGATGCTGTGAGTGCCTGTGCAGCATACATAGGGGCCTGAGAGGGAGCTTTTTGAAGCTGCATGTGAGGTATTGAGTATAGGTAATGCTGAGTGCCGTTCAACTAGTTACCTCTTCCGAGGAAAGCAAAGGAAATGAACGGTTTGTGGGAGAAGGCTGGTCACTGTTGGATAAGAGTTTCAGCTACATGAAAGGCATGGGCTTGCAGCCATGCCTGCATGTGTGGGGATACAGCTGAGCTGTGAATAGCCACGTGCTAGCTACTGGGTTCATTCACAGACGCACAGCAGTGGGGTCTCTAGGGACCCACCATGGGGGTTTGAGGTGGTTCCAGTTCCCAAGGTTGGTGGTGACGAGGGACAGCATTGCCCATCTCCTGGGTTACCCTGACACCTTCGGCCAGGGAGATTGGGCAAAGGGCTCGTTCTTTTTTGGCTGAGCTGGAATGGCCCTGAGAGAAGCTTTCCTTACAGTGGCTTCGCTGCCTCACTAGGAACCTGGACATGTGGTGTGGCAGTGGGGGAAGGGTGGGCAGAGGCTGGGTTGCAGATGATGCTTTTTCATACCTTACATTGCTGTTTGATTCTGATGCATCCAGCCTGCCTGCCTGGCTGACAGCACGCCATCTCCTGCACCAGTGGCCTTGGTGTGGCATGGTGGAAGAGTCCTGTGGCATCTTAAAGACAGGCAAATTTCTTCAGGCATAAGCTTTCATGGACTGCAATCCACTTTGGCAGATGCATGAAATGGAAATTACAGTTGGGAGGAATAAATTTCCCCTCACCCCTATGGGTGGTATCTGTCTTCCTCAGCCTTGGGTCCTCTACCAGAGGCCTGGGAGTTTGAGGGTTCTGCACAGTATCTTAGCTGTTGCTAGCACTGCACTCTTCTGGACAGAAAGCTCTGATGTTCCTGGGATCTGTTGGAGCCACTCTCCCAGCTTAGGAGTCACAGCCCCGAGTGCTCCTACCACCACTGAGACCACTTTGGCCTTCACTTTCCACATCCACTCTAGTTCCTCTTTCAGGCCCTGGAACTTCTCCAGCTTCTCATACTCCTTCTTCCTGATGTTGCTGTCACTTGGCACTGCCACATCTATCACCACCGCTGTCTTCTGGTCCTTGTCTATTAGCACGATGTCTGGTTGATTGGCCAGTACCTGCCTGTCTGTCTGGATCTGGAAGTCCCACAGAATCTTAGCCCTGTTATTCTCCACGACCTTCTGTGGCATCTCCCATCTGGTCTTGGGAGGGTCTAGCCCATACATTGTGCAGATGTTCCTGTACACAATGCCAGCTACTTGGTTGTGCTGTTCAGTGTCTGCTGTTCCTGCCTGCATCTTACATCCTGCCGCTATGTGTTGGACTGTCTCTGAGGCCTTCTCTGCACAGTCTGCACCTTGGGTCCTGTGTAGTGTGGTAGACCCCTGCTTCAATGGATCTGGTGCTCAGTGCCTGTTCTTGTGCTGCTATGATCAGTGCCTCAGTGCTGTCTTTTAGTCCAGCCTTTCCAGCCACTGGTAGGATTTCCCAATGTCAGCCACCTCAGCTATCTGTGGATGGTACATCCCATGCAGGGTCTTGTCTTGCCATGGCACTTCTGCTTGATCTTCCTCCCATGTCTGCTGCTGCCTCGGGCATTCTCTCAGCAGCTCATCTTTGGGTGCCATCTTACTGATGTACTCCTGGATGCTCTGGGTTTCGTCCAGGACAGTGGCTTTGACACTCACCAAACCCCACCCGCCTTTTTTCCTGCTGGTGTACAGTCTCTGGGTGCTGGATTTGAGGTAGAAACCTCCATCCATTGTGAGGAGCTTCCGGGTCTTCACATCGGCAGCCTCTGTGTCCTCCTTTGGCCAGCTCACTATACTGGCAGGGTATCTGATGACTGGCAGGGCGTACCTGTTGATGGCATGGATCTTGTTCTTCCCATTGAGCGGGCTCTTCAGGACCTGTCTTATCCTTTGGTGGTACTTGGATGTTGCTGTCTTTCTTGCCTCCTCATCATGGTTCCCATGTAACTGGGATGCTAAGGTACTTGTAGCTGGTCTGTATGTCTGCTATGTGGCCTGCTGGTAGTTCCACCCCATCAGTCTTGACTACCTTCCCTCTCTTTACTACCATCCAGCCACACTTCTCCAGTCCGAATGACATCCCAATATCCTCACTATAGATCTGTGTCAGGTGGATTAGCGAGTCGGTCTCGTTCATTCTTAGCATACAGCTTGATGTCATCCATGTAGAAGAGGTGGCTAATGGTAGTTCCACTCTTGAACTTGTATCTGTATCCAGTCCTTGTGATTATCTGGCTGTGGGGGTTCAAGCCAATGCAGAACAGCAGCAGGGACAGTGCATCACCTTGGTATGTGTCGCACTTGATGGCCATTTGTGCAAGCTGTCTTGAGTTGACTTCCAGTGTTGTCTTCCACAGTCCCATTGAGTTCTTGAGGAAGGTCCTTAGTGTCCTGTTGACTTTGTATAGCACCAGACATTCACAGATACATGTGTGTGACATTGAGTTGTAGGCTTTCCTGTAGTCAATCCAGGCTGTGCTCAGATTGGTCTGTCTAGACCTTGAGTCTTGGGCGACTGCTCTATCTATGAGCAACTGGTGTTTTGAGCTTCTGGTGGTGGTCCCAATGCCCTTCTGAGCTGTGCTCATGTACTGGCCCATATGGTCCTGTAGCTTGGCGGCTATGATGCCTGATAGGACTTTCCATGTTGTGGGGAGGCAGGTTATTGGCCGGTAGTTGGACGGTGCTGTTCCCTTGTGGGAGTCTTTCGTGATCAGCACTGTCCTTCCTTGTGTTAGCCAGTCTGGGTGGGAGCCTGCTGCTAGCAGCTGGTTCATCTGTGCTGCTAGGCGTTCATGCACTGCTGTTAGTTTCTTTAGCTAGTAGGTGTGGATCATGTCTGGGCCAGGTGCTGTCCAGCTCTTCATGTTCTTGACCCGCTGTTGGATGTCTGCTACTGTGATGGTGACTGGTTCCTGTTCTGGGAGATTGCTGTGGTCTGTTCTCAGGTCCTGCAGCCACTTTGCACTGGTGTTATGGGAGAAAGAGAAGACTCATATGTTCTTCCAGTACTCTTCAGTTTCTGCTGTTGTTGTGTTGTTGCACTGCAGTTGGGAGTACACCTTGGATGGTTCTTTGGAGAACAGAGCATTTATCTTTTTGGCCTCTGCTTCTCTAGTGTATCTCCTTAGCCTGGTAGCCAGTGCTGTGAGCCTTTGTTTAGCAGTCTCTAGGGCTTCAGATGGGGTCAGGCCCTTGTATTTTTTCAGTAGCTGAGTCTTATCTTTAATCTCTACACTCTTCTATAGTTCCACCAGCTTACTAACTTCTCTCTGAGTTGCCTTGATCTTATCCTCCAACCTCATTTTCCAGGGGGGGTATGTACTGCTGTTCTTCTTGATCGTGTAGCCAAACATCTCCAGGATTACAGAGGCTGTAGCGTATACCAGTTCATTGGTTTGAGTTATTGTGGTAGTAGGAATTGTCGTTAGGGCTCTATTGGCATTTTCTAGCATACTATCTGCTGGTACTTCTCCAACGAGCCTTGGTAATTTGTTTCGAGGGTTGACTGTAGCTAGTTTATCCATGATCTTATGCCTCATATCAGCTGCTGTGCTCTGTAATGGAGGGGGGTGGCAGTGAAGTTCCAGCTTCGGGTGTTGGCTGCACATCTAGTTGTTCTTCAGGGTCGTCTTCTTGAGTCGGGGATGTAATGTGGAGTTAGTCTATCTCAAGTTGTGAGAGCAGCTTCCTCTTTACTATGTTGAAGCATTGGGTACCTATCTGTTTCTCAGTTAGAGTGGATGTAGGTCTTTTGTCCATCCATAGTTCCCTCATACATTTCATATATCCCCTCTTATTAGGTCTACTGTTGTGGTAGCATTCCATCAATTCCAGGTTCTCTTGTCTCCTCCATGTATGGTTTGTTCCAGTAGCGCACTTATCGTCAGATTGTCCTGGTTCCCCAGCATCTGGCATGGACCTTGTTAATCGGGGCGACATCCAAGCCGGCATGACTCTCCTAGTTCGTGTCACTCTCACATTCAAGGTAGGTAAGTGAGGCATTAGGGGGTCTTTTGCCCAAGGACCCCTACTGGAAAGGTAGGTAGGTACCAACCAGGATTTGAACCCCAGTCTCCCATATTAAAGGGCAGCGCTCTTAACCATTACGCTATATGCGCACACGCACATGCGCCCTGCGCGCCCCCCCCCCCCACCTGCTAACTGTAATTTCCGTTTCATGCATCTGATGAAATGGGTTGCAGCCCACAAAAGCTTATTCCTGAAAAAACTTGTCTTTAAGGTGCCACGAGGCATTTGTTGTTTTCACAGATTTTGATGCTTTAAAGTCACAGCCTGGCAATAGCCACCCCTCTTGTTGGTGGTCTGAGCCAGAAAGCCGAGGACAGGACAGCACCTGAGAAGGAGGCCCCCTGTCTCTCCTGAAGCACTAGTGGTCTGACATGCCAATTTCTTCAGTCTCAGGTGTGTGGTTTGCACCGAGAGCTCACTCCATAGGGTCCTCTTGCCATCCTGGGACACTGCCCTATGGTGATAATCCTTCTCACTAGAACAGTGTGGGCACATTTCACTTTGTAGGTACGTTTGGTGCTAAGCAAAGGTAAACCTCGTGTCTACGGTTTTGTCTGCTGCCGGTAGTGCCTGGCCAGAGCAACAGACTGTTCTTCTTCGAGTGGTGTCCCGTGCTGCTCCACTTAAGGTGTTGCAGTGTCCGGGCACCACTCCACGGTCAGTCTGAAAGCAAATACACAGCAGGCTGCGCTCGCGCCGAACGAGCACGCGGCGCTGCCCG
>ML682022.1:1771653-1808976 GCA_007922195.1 Podocnemis expansa | reverse complement strand
TATGCTCTGGACTTAGCAGCAGCTAGAGATACGATAATGGGTCGTGAAATCTTGTCTTCAGGCAGGACATCCCACCACCTTCCTGCGTAACTGCTACGTAGTCACCTTAAGTGGAGCAGCACGGGACACCACTCGAAGAAGAAGAGTTGGTTGCTCACCTGTGTAACCCTGTTCTTCGAGATGTGTGTCCCGTGATGCTCCACCACCCTCCCTTCCTCCCCTCTTGTCCTGTTTCTTGCAGATGCCAACCTGCTGGGAAAGCGGAACTGAGGGGCAGCGGGCGCGCTCGCGCTGAGCCGCTCGGGCAGCGCCGCGTGCTCATTCGGCGCGAGCGCAGCCTGCTGTGTATTTGCTTTCAGACTGACCGTGGAGTGGTGCCCGGACGCTGCAACACCTTAAGTGGAGCATCACGGGACACACATCTCGAAGAACAGGGTTACACAGGTGAGCAACCAACTCTTCTCAGCTGGGGGAATGATCTAAAACTTCCTTGTCTGCTGATCAGCGAGGAGAACGCAGATGAGAGCCCATCTCTCTGGGAGAGCCACAGAAGGGCTTGGGCTGTGCTTTGAAAGAGCCAGTAGCTCTCACTAAGGATACGACTAGGGCAGGGAGGTCAGAGATTCCATGACTTTTCTCTGGGACTTTCCTGGGGTAGGGCTGGAGCCGTGGTTGGTGTTGGGTCATCCCCCTCAGACTGGAGCTGCTGCAGGTCGTGGCAGCTTTGTTGTATCACTTCCCAGGGTGTTTTTAATAACAATCGGGGACATGTTGCAGCTTCCTTGAATTTTCATTTATTGCTTCCGTCCTATCCCTGACATACTAAAAATTCTCGTGACAGAATCTTAGCCTTATATATTCCCATCCCTTTGGTTTGTCTGCATGAATTTTGCAATGGAGTCTGTCCGTCTATGCATCCTAATGTTTCACAGTGTCCCAAAGGCTTTCTCTTGCAGCCCAGGACAGTGAGTTTCTTTTGGAAACCTGACAGACAGACATGCCCTTTCAGAATGTTGCACAACAGGGGAATCCTAGGTCGGCCATGTGTCTATACCTTGTAGTGAAAGTCTAACTTTCTCTAGCAAAATAACGCCTTTTGCAGTGCTGGACTCTGCCATCTTCTCCTGCTTTAAGCCAACATAAACAAGCATTATTTCACTGTGGCTTTTTCCACACAGGCTCAAAACCAAAGCACATAAATTTGCAAGAGCTGACGTATCTGAATAATTTATCACAAGCAAGAATATTGATAAAATTAAGCTTCGCTCATGATCTGTAGCCCTGTTAGTCTAGTTCCTTAAAACAAACAAGGTTAGTGGTGGCAAAGGATTAGAAAAGGCAGCTGCATGTTCTGTATTTTGTCTTTGGCCCTGCTTCTTACATGTGGAGTAATTTCTCTGGCTGAATTGCTGCCTTAGCAGTTCTGGGGCATGGAAACATGAGGTACAGTTACAGTGTGTGGTTTCTCTTTTAAAATTGAATTTTGCATCATCTTTAAAATCCACATGCAGAGTTAGATTGTGTTAAACTGGTGAGGCTGTTTGGTTACCAGGTCAAAGTGGCATGGAGATTTGATCCCCTGAAATGTGAAACCCAACACAAAGAACAAACTCCAGAACTGAGGCATGTACTAGATGTAGTTATTTGACTTGGTCTGGTCCTATAGCAACCCATGCCAGGGACTGTAGAGTACCAGCTGTGGTAGATGAGACGCATCCCCCACAAAATATCCCTCCCCCAGAGGGAAGGTGGACCAGGCTGTGTGACAGGAGACCATGAATTCAAGCCCTCAACTGCTGTTAGATTTTCAATCTGCTTCCCAACACTGGCAAGGCAGCAAGCACAACTTCTTTGTTAACACTAACTTCAGTTTTGAACATAAAGTAGGATTTGGCTTTCTTGTGTGTTAGAAAAGCAGTTTGTCTTTCCCAAAACTCCGGCACTCCCCAGAGGAGGAATATTCAGAGCTGACTGGTGGATTTACTTGTTTATCCAGGATAACATAAATCACAGGAAGATAGAGCTGCATTCAGGGGTAATGGAGGGATCAAACAAACATACAGTACAGGAACAATGTATTTATCCCAAACCCAAGCGTTACAATGCCCAGAACATGGGTTTCAGTGACACTTCAAAGAAATTCAAGTACCTTTGTCTGGAGAGGTCACTTATGGTCCAAAAACAGTCTTAGCTCTGCCCTGCAGTCACTTGATGAAGGCTTTTGAGTGTCTGCGGTCCCACAGCAGATGGCACTTTAAAGGTAGTTTGTCATCTTCCCCCCAGGTCCCAATGGTGCATTTCATAGCAGGTGTGGCCAAACTGCAGCTCGTGAGCTGCATGCAGCTCTTTGAAGAAAAAGTGCAACTTGCAGAAGAGTATGGCGGAGAGAAGCGCAGCATGGTCAGGGACAGTGGGGAAGCAGCAGCATGGTCAGAAAGGGTGGGGAAGCGACGGCACGGTTGGGGGCTCAGGGATGCTGTAGAGAAGCACGGCATGGTCAGAGACAGTGGGGAAGAGGAGTATGGTTGGGGTCTTGGCGACAGTATGGAGAAGCACAGCATGGTCGAAGAGGGCAGGGAGAAGCTAAGTTTTTACTGCATAGGTAGATCTAGTTTTTGTGGTAACCTTAAGTAATTATTAGAATCTGACATTAGTGGGATCAATGTTTGCTCTCTTTTATAATAAAAGTAAAGTGTGCAATCAATTTTAAAGTTAATAATTTTGGAGTAGGTAAACTATGGCTATATGCCTCAGTGTGGCTCTCAAAGGTTTAATAATCAACTTGTGTGGCTCTTGAGTTCCATAAGTTTGGCCACCTTGCTTTATTTTATAGTAGTGACATGCTAGAGCTGTCTGTAGTGGGGCAGATGGGGGAGGGAGCACTATACACTGACTGAGGGGTTGTGCCAGCTATGCAGAGCTCTGTCTGCCTCAGTTTCAGACAGTTCATCCCCATTTTCAAATGCCTGACAAAGTGGGATTTTCTCCATGAAAGCTCATGCAATAGATAAATTTGTTAGTCTTTAAAAGTGCCACAGGACTTCTTGTTTGTTACACTGGAGTGATGGTTTACTTTACTATTGCAACACTTTGCAACCACTAGGCATTTGAAAATGGGGAAAAAACTGGTTTAGAAAGGAGGGATAAAGACAGAGAAGTGGAATCACAGTATCAGGTCCGATCACTTCAGCAAATCGTAACAGATATTGATTCAAACTGAAGTAACAACAGATGGGACAGGGTGTGAGAGGGAGGAGCTATCATGGTATCTATTGTGCAGATATGTGGGCTGGCTTGGCAGCATGGTTTTTTGCAGGGATTTGTTTAACGTCTCTGTTGTTAGATCTGTAGTTGCTGATGAGTATCTGTTTAAGGTTGAGTGGCTGTCTGTAGACGAGAAGAGGTCTGTCTCCCAAGGCTTGAGAGAGTGAGGGATCATCTTTTAGAATAGGCTGTAGCACCTTAATGACCTATTGCAGAGGTCTGACTTGAGGGTTGTATGTGGTGAATAATTGTTTTCTTTCTTGGGCCTCTCCTGCAGTAGATGACTTCGCGGTACCTGTCTAGCTCTGTCAATTTGTTTTCTTGCTTCCCCAGGTGGATACTGTAGTTTTAAGAATGCTTGATAGAGATCCTCAAGATGTCTGTCTGTGTCTGAGGGGTCAGAGCAAATGCAGTTATATCTTAGTGCTTGGCTGTAGACAATGGATCGTGTGGTGTATTTAGGATGGAAGCTTAAGGGATATAGGTAACTATACTGATCAGTAGGTTTTTGGTATAAGGTGGTGTTGATGTGTCTATCCCTGATTTGTACTGTAGTGTCGAAAGTGGATCTCCTGTGTGGAATGTTCCAGGCTGAGTTTAATTGTGGAGTGGAAATTGTTGAAATCTCTGTGAAGATCTTCAAGAGCATCCCTGCCATGGGTCCAGATGATGATGATGATGTCATCAATGTAGCGTAGGTAAAGGAGAGGTGTTTTGGGATGAGACTTGAGGAAACGCTCTAAGTTGCTCGTAAAGATGTTGGCATATTGTGAGGCCATGTGGGTGCCCATAGCAGTGCCACTGACTTGGAGGTATAAATTATCCTCAAATCTGAAATGGTTGTGGGTGAGCACAGAGTCACAAAGTTCAGTCACAAGCTGTGCTGTGGCCATTATTTGGGATAGTTCTAATAGCCTGTAATCAATCCATCATTATGTGGGATGTTGGTGTAAAAGAGGTTCTACGTCCATAGTGGCCAAAGTGGTGTTTTCTGGAAGCTCACCAATGAATTGAATTTTCCTCAGGAAGTCTGTGGCTTCTAATCAAGCCAGCTACTCCATCAAAGGTTCATTTACCTGCTCATCTACTAATGTGATTTATGCCATCATGTGCCAGAAATGCCCCAACACCTATGCATTGGACAAACAGGACGATCCCTGCGCAAAAGAATAAATGAACACAAAACTGACATCAAAAATCACAAAACAGAAAAAATCAGTTGCTGAGCACTTCCATCTTTCTAATCACTCAGTAAAGGATTTGTTAATGACTGTACATCAATGGGACATCAAGAGTTCGAAGAGAAACAGCTGAAATGGAATTAATATGCAAATTAAATTGTTTGAAAGCAGGATTAAGTCAAGACTATGGGTTCTGTTCCCATTACAAAAGGTAATTTGACTTCAGCCTTCCCAGGGTTTGAACCTAAACAACTGCTCTGATTTGCTGTTACTGAATGACCTGATCCTTTTGTGACAGTCTGCTCCCCAGACCCCATCTGGTGTGCTACTGTGACCTCCCAATTCCCACTCCTGAAGCCCGATTCACTCTGCTTTGCCAAGTGACCACTCACTCCTGAGTCAGTCCACTCCAGCCTCTTGCGTGCAGTTGGTCTTATGCAGTGGGTATATGCCCCCTGCCTACTTGAGGGATGGTCCTCCAGCAAGCACCCCTGCCCCCCGTTACCAGAAGCCACTGTCTACAGAGATTGGGAACCACTCCCAGACACCACACACTCAAGTCTGTTCATTTAAGAAAGAAAGGGATTGTGCCCAGCTTCCTTCACTCATACCCACTAAAGATCACACAGCTTTAGGTAAAACAACTACTAGTTTATTGATCAGATCATAATTCTAAGTAAGAATATGGCCAAGCATGGCAGAATCATAGTATTAGTCAGTCAGGAGAGACCACAAGAAAATAAAAGGCAAAGTACGCATGCTAACCTAATACTTTTACTTAAACTAACCTCATAGTCCAAACAAGTTTATGCTCAAGGTGTTTGGCTGTTAGATGTTTGCATAGCCAGTCTCTGCCTGAAGCCAGGCAGGACCCAGATCTTGCTTGAAGTTGTTACAAGATTAGAGGCCCAGCTCAAAAGCCTCTTAAAACTTCCAGGTCTCTGTCTTTGTTTTTAAACCCCTCAGCCCCTCCCTTTCAGGGCACAGGTAATTCTTGTGTCTCTTCACAGACACCACCATTACCATACCTTTGTCTCTTTCAGGCTCACTGCTGGGAGAGACCTTTGTCTGTTCCCTTATCCCTGAGCCATAGAAAGCATGTTACATGTTTGTTTACACATATGAAGTTGTAGGAAACATATCATCATAGAAATCATGCCTAATAGGTTATTAGCATCTGCATAGAACCATTATATGGTGCAGTTGGCAGCAAATTATACAATTTTAGTGTACAAGTGAACAGGAAAATCATGGAGATCATAACCCAGGGTGCACAAATGTGCACACTGTCACACCTATGTTTTACACTCTCTTGCATTTATTTTCATTCCATTCTGTAAATTCCCCCATCTTCAAAGCATCTGACAAAGTGGGATTTTTTCCCACGAAAGCTTGTGTGAAAAATAAATGTTAATCTTTAAGTGCCACGTGACTTTTTTTTTTTTTTTTTTGGCTGGACTAGACTAAAATGGCTGCCCCTTTGGAAATTGGTGAGAGGAAAGCCTGGGCTGTGGGAGAGGAACAGGCCAGACAGGAGCCAGGCTGGCCCAGAGCCCAGTCAGAGTATGATTAATTCTCTGGAAAGGACATGGGACAGTGCCCTGGACAGTTAGACATGCACTTCCCTGCGCAAGTGGCAGAAGGCAACATGGGTGGAGATGGTGCCACTGTTGTGGGACGAGTGGATGGGTCCTGCCCATCTGAGTGCTAGCCAGTGCACCCACTTGCAGCATAGGTAGTGTTTTACTCTGATCACAGACTCTGCTTGTCTAAGGTACTTAACTAACATTCTGTGCCATCCCTCTGCAATGGAGCTATGTTCTCACAACTCTGTGGGGTAGGCAGAGCAGAGAACAATCATGGTCCCCTTGTACAGAGGGGAAAATAAGCCACAGACTGAAGACTTGCCTGATGTCACACACACTGCTGGAAAGCAGGTACTTAAGCCCAAGTCACTCCAGTCCCAAGCTAGGGCCCTAGTCCCTGGGCCACCTTCGCTGTGAGCTGTCTGCTAAGCAACCTCCCTGTGTCAGCCTTTGGGGCACCACAGACCAGTGCCATAGCTGGTGCTGGTCAAAGTGTCACCTGAAAGGAAAAGAAAAATGGGCTCAGCCTCCCCCTCCCCCCCCCAAGCAGTGACTGGGTGGGGCTGGGCAGAAGTGGTATCCAGCTGCCTATATTGGGGGCAGAGTGAGCATTGCTGCTTCCCAAACACCATCCTATGGGCCAAGGCACTACCCCAAATACCAGTTGTGACCCAGGCCTCCTGGGAAAACCTTCTGAATGTGCCAAAATCAGGGAAAGTTGCAAAACCAGGGGCTAAACCCCCAAACCACTGACGGGTGGTAGTTAAATCAGTCTCTGTCAGTAACACAACATGCTTCTGATTCCTCACTCTGGTCATCACCAACCATAACAAAACAGAAACAGCCCCCTTACTGTACATCAGTTCCCATGGTCCCCTCTAGCAACTGGGTCTCTTAAAGAAATAGGTTCTCCTGACCCCAAAGGGCCAGCCATATCACCCAGAACAATAGGTTTGGATCTTACCCAAAATACTATGCTGCCAGCCAATCCTTTAGTAACTACAACCAAAGGTTTAATATAAAAAGAAAACAAACAAAATATGACAACTCATGCCAGTGACAACGCCACACTCCAATTTAGCAAGGAAGAGCAAATCTCCATTGCCTCAACTGGAAGGTAACACGTGCGCTGGCACTGGGAGCACCATGACAGGTTTCAAACCCTGTGCCACATGTGGGAAGACCCTACCAACAAGCGACCTTCAAGAAAGGTATCTCAAGTGCCTTTGGGAAACCCACAAAACCAGTTGAGTGCTGCATCTGCAGATCCTTCAAGCTAGAACGCAAAAGGAGACGGAGCACCACCTCCAGTCCATGGCCATGAAAGAGGCCCTGAGGCCCGCCTTGGTAGCAGGTACGTCAGCCCCGGCCCCAGGCCCCTTGGCACCGGGCTCTCCTCGGCACCGCTCCCTAGCAGGGAAACTGAAGAAGGCCCGGCCAGGGCCAGAGACCGCAAGGGCGGGCCCAAGCTAAGACCTCAGCGGCACGGATTGAGGTCTCCGGCCCAATCTCATTTGTTGGCATGGAAGGCGGAGCCCCTTCTGGTCCCATCAACTCTGGAGGCCTTTGAGGCAGCAAAGGCCCTCCTTGACCTGCCAACCCCAAGACCCCCCCAGACTGGGCCCTTCAAGGCAAAAGCCGGCTCTTCTATCCACAGCTTGGTCAAGTTCTGAACATGGTGCTGAGACATTGGCCAGAGAACCATCAGCACCAAGCCCATCACAGCCTCTCTCGGCTTCACCCCAATCTCCTGGGGAACACAGGGAGGATCAGAACAGCTGCTCACCTCCTCTACTTTGACGCCCATGCTCTTGCCACTCGGGGCGCTCAGCACCAGCGAGGGCTTCACCTCCAGCATCCTCGGTCTCTGGCTCTGATGACAACAATGGTGCTTACCTTCGGTTCTCCCTGGAGACCCCAGCATTGTTTAAGGACTGGTCGGCACAATGGTGAGGGCCAACCTCCTGGGACTCACTGTTATAGGGAGCTAACGCCTCAGACCACTCCCAGGCTGGGCTCCCCCAAGGGGACTCGAGCATTGGAGTCTGATGAGAAATCCTTCTCCAGAGCTCGGTGCTCAGGCTTCCAGTGGGACACTTCAAGGGTGATGTCCTCCTCGCCACTGGATGATGCAACATATCACAGGTCCCCCTCATTTAAGGGACGAGCCAAGGGGGCAGCACAAACTCCTCAAACACATGGGCTGCCAACCTCATCCTGCAGATGGAGGTCATCCGGGAGAATTTCAATCCCTTGTTCGATGTGAGCGATGCAGCCCCTCCTTCAAGAGTGGCAGTGCCCCTACACGACAGGGCATGAAAATAGCTCAAGCCAGGTGGCAGATGCCTTCCTCCATTCCCATGGTCTCCAAGATGGCAGAAAGGAAGTACCATGTCCCAGCTGACAAGTTTGGCACCCTTTTTAACCACTCCATGCTGGGCTCCCTGGCTGTTGATGTGGTGAACCAAGGTGAAAGGCAGGGCCAGGCAGCCACCACCCCAAAAAATAAAGAAGCTGGATCTGCTTGGCCAGAAGATGTACCGCACCACAGCCTTTCTGCTTTTCATTGCGAACCATCAGGCTCTCATGGGGTGCTATGTATTGAACCTGCAGTGCTCCATGGAGAAGTTCAAGGACCTGGTCCCTCCTGAGCACAGCCGGGACTATTCAACACTAGTGGAAGAGGGCCACCTCTCAGCAAAGGACACTCTGATGACATCCTGGGACACCAGTGACGCAGCAAGTCCGGGTGTAACCTCCTCCGTGGCTATGAGGAGAGCATCTTGGCTGAAAGGGTCAGGTCTCTCCCCTCAGATGCAACAGTCCATCCAGGACCTGCCATCCAAGGGCCCTCTGCTATTCGCAGAGTCGAGAGATGCCAAACTCCATGGCATGAAGGATTCCAGGGCCACCCTCCTGTCCCAGGCAATGAGGTGCATGTACCATGCCTAGCAGCCACAGCAGCAACACCAGCCCCAGCAGCAGAAGGGGCAGACGGGCCACCCATTCCAACCATCCCAACACCCATACAGTTCTGGACATAAAGACAAGGACAGAGCAACAAAAAGCAACTGAGCCCAGAGCAGTAACCGAGTCCTCGGGGTGAGGGAATAATGGTAGTTGCACCACGGGGCCTAGACAAAGGTTTTGAATTCTCGCCAGAGGGCTGCACCATCTGCCACTCCAGGGCACCACCATTCATGAACCACTTGGCCCCATTCCTTCATCAGTGGGCCAGGATAACATCCAATCAATGGATCCTAGATACAATTGCTCAGGTTTACTTCATACAGTTCAGAGCAAGACCTCCCTACAGAAAATTACCCGCTCATTACAGACTTCGGGATCACTACATGAAGTGATACTAAAACAGGAGTGTCAAAAACTCCTGGACCTGGGAGCAAGGGTCCCTCAAGACCAAAGGGGGAGAGGCTGCTACTCCTGTTTCTTCCTGATTCCAAAATCAACCAGAGGCCTTCAGTTCATCTTAGACTTAAAGAGCTCTGAACAAACGGCTAAAAAAAATAAAGTTCAGAATGGCCTCCCTGTCGTAGATCATTCCTTCTCTGGATCCTAGGGATTGGTTTGCGGCCCTCAACCAAAAGGATGCTTTCTTCCACATTTCAATAATACGAAATCACAGACAGTTTGTCTGCTTCTTCGTGGGAGGGGAATGCTTCCAGTTCACATCACCTCCCTTCAGGCTCACCCTAGCCCCAAGGGTTTTCACTAAGTGTATCACAGCAATGGCAGCACACGTGAGAAGGCAGGCTTTAAAAATATACCCCTATCTGGAAGATTGGCTGATAAGAGGAAAATCGAAGTACCAGGTCATGTGCAGCGTCCAGGACACTCAGACGTTATGCCACAAATTTGGCCTATTGATAAATAGGGAAAAATCCAAGTTCTCCCCCTCCAGAACTATAGACGTTATAAGGGCCCATCTGGACCCTTGGAAGGCAAGAGCACCGCTCTCCCCATCCAGATTTCAGGCCATATCCACCATCTTCTCAGAGATGACATGACCCCTGTACATGACAGCGAGGCATTGCCTTCAATTACGACGACACATGGCAGTGTCTACATATGTGATAAGGATGGCCTGCCTGCCCATGAGGCCCCTGCAGACTTGGCTACAGACCTCAGTGTTTCAGCCTCACTTGCAACCTCGAATGAAGGCAGTCCTGATCCCTCAGAGGGTCCTTAACTCCCTAAAAATATGACAGGACCCCCAGTTTGCCTGCGAAGGAGTTCCCTAAGTCCCTCTCTAACCGTCGTCACAGACACGTCAGACCTTAGGTGGGGTGCCCATATCTCAGGGATCTATCCACCCAAGGCAAGTGTTCCCTAGAATAGAGGGCACTGCACATCAATATAAAGGAGTTAAGGGCAATCCGCCTGGTATGTCTAACCTTCCTAGACAGGACAAAGGGGACATCATTCCAGATCTTAACAGACAATACAGCGGTCATGTTCTACATCAACTGCCGGGGGGGTGCTCAGTCTCCAGCATTATACAGGGATGCATCCCTCTTGTGGGAGCTCGCCCTGCAGTCCAATTTCGACATTAGAGCCTCCCACTTTCCAGGGAGCAAGAACTCACAAGCCGACAGTCTCAGCAGGAAGTTCCTCTCACACCACGAGTGGCCACTACACCCGGAGGTAGTGGAACCTCTTTTTCAGACTTGTGGCATATCACAGATGGACCTGTTTGCTTCCTGGGAGAACTGTAAATGTGAGCAGTTCTGTTCAATCAGGGGCAGGAACAAGGGATCACTCTTGGGTGCCCCTACTGAATGTTTCCCCCCCTTCCTCTTGATCCACAGAACACTCCAAAAAGTAAAGTGGGATAGGGCAGACCTGATCCTGATATCCCCAGCGTGGCCTCGCCAACCCTGGTTTTTCACCTGCCTAGACCTGTTGGTATCACCCTCCATATCCCTCCCCCTCAGGGAAGATCTACTGACCCAGAACTCAGGCTTCCTACATCACCCAGACCCAAGAGTGCTGCACCTGATGGCCTGAAGACTCCATGGCTAAGGCCAGAGGAATGCCTATGACCCGCAGGGGTTCAAACGGTCTTGGCAGAGAGTAGGAAACTCTCCATGAGAGCCACAAACAGGGCCAAATGGAAATGTTTTTCCCTCTGGCCCAGGGAGAGGGGGATTCAATCAGAAAGCACACCAATTGAAGTGATCCTGGACTACCTCTCCAGTTTTGCGGCAAAGCGGAATGAAAAAGCAGGCGCCAGACAGGCGATTGCAAGGATTTGCAAGAGTGGGCAGTTCCAGCAGGGCCGTAACTGCAGCAAGGCGACAGACAAGTGACAGTTTTCACAGGGTGCCAGACAGCCCCGCCTAGCCCCGAAGAGGAACGTGTCTTTTCTAAGTCACAATCTGGCTCCAGGAGGAATGTGCCTTCCCCAAGTCCCGTGCACAACTTTTTCAGCCCCATACACACACGTTCGCCAGCAGCGCACAGGACTGGGGCTTGGTGGCTAAGATCCGAGTGGTTGGCCTGCAAGGAGGCATTGCCACCTCCCAAACCCCCGCAGTGAGCGCTGTCTCTGAGTCTGAGCCTCTCACGGCAGAGTGGGACTGGAGAAAAAGAAAGAAAGACTGGCTGCAGCGAGAGGCTGCTGGGCTTTGGGATCTGACTATCTCCCCCTGCTGGCCAGCAGCTCGTATTTCAGCTGCTCAGCAAAGTGGTGCCTGCAGGGTGTCCTTGGCAGTGGCAGGAGTGCAGCCTGCTTTATTTTTTTCTTTTTTCCTTCCCTTTATTTCTCTTCTTTCCAGCTCTCTTTTCTTTCTCTTCTTTCAATCTTTTTTTCTCTTTTTCTCTTTCCTTTCATGTTTTCTTTCCTCTTCTCTTTCCTTTCTTTTTCTTTCTCTTCCTTCCTTCTCTTTTTCTTCTCACTTCCCTTCCTTTTTTTCCTTCCTTCTTTTTCTCTTTCTTCTCTTGTTTCTCTTTGCCTTCTTTCTCTCTTTCCTATTTTCCTTTCTCCTCCTTCCGTTTCTTTCTTTCTTTTTCATCCTCCTTTCTTTCCTTCTCTCCCTTTTTAAAAAAAACTTTTAAAAGCTTTCTAAAAATTAAATTTCAAATAAAAATTCACACAAATTCAGTTAATTAAACTCAATGAATTAATTCTATTTACAATAAATACATTTTAAAACATAGGCCTATTTTGTACAAAAGAAGCAAGGAGTCTGGTGGGACTTAAAGACTAACAGATTTATTTATCACATGAGCTTTCATGAGTGAAATCCCACTTTGTCAGATGCTTTGAAGATGGGGGAAACTTACAGAATGGGATGAAAATAAATGGAAGGGAGTGTAAGACATGGGATCAGGTCATACAGTAACAGCAAATCAGAGCAGTACATAGAATCATAGGGTTGGAAGGGACCTCATGAGTTCATCTAGTCCAACCCCCTGCCAAAAAAAGCAGGACCACTCCCACTAAATTATTCCAGTTAGAGTTTTATCCAGCCGGGCTTTAAACATCTCCAAAGATGGAGATTCCACCACCTCCCTAGGTAGCCCATTCCAATGCTTTACCACCCTCCTAGAAAGAAAGTTTTTTCCTAATATCCAGCCTCAACCTCCCCAGCTGCAACTTGAAACCCTTGCTCCTTCTTCTATCCTCTGTTACTACTGAGAACAGCCGAGCTCCATCCTCCTTGGAGCATCCCTTCAGGTAGTTGAAGGTTGCTATCAAATCCCCCCTCAGTCTTCTCTTTTGAAGCCTAAATAAGCCTAGTTCCTTCAGTCTTTCTTCATAGGTCTTGTGCTCCAGCCCCTTGATCATTTTTGTTGCCCTCCACGTCAGGCACAATTTACCCTTGGTAAATCCGCTGGTGATAAATAAGAGCCCAAGGAGCATTCAGGAGCAGATGCAGAGGATTGCGAACAGCAGCTGTAGACATCGTGACTCCCGGACAGAGAGAACAGAGGATAGACTGGAGAAGCACACTGTTTCCAGGAAAAGGCAAGTGTATGTGATTGGGGATTCTCTGCTGAGGAGGACAGACAGGCCTATAACTAGAAGTGACCCTGAGAACAGGAGGGTGTGCTGCTTGCCTGGAGCTAAAATACATGCTGTGGATCTGAGGCTGAAGAGGATCCTCATGGGAGCAAGAAAGAATCCTCTGATTATCCTTTATGTGAGTACGAATGATATAGCTAGATTCTCATTGGAACGTATCAAAGGAGACTATGCCAGGCTGGGGAGGACTCTCAAGGAGCTGGAGGTTCAGGTCATCTTTAGTGGGATTCTGCCTGTCCCTAGAGGAGGACAACACAGGTGTGAGAAGATTCTGGCAGTTAACAGATGGCTCAGGCAGTGGTGTTACAAGGAGGGCCTTCGGTTGTATGGGCACTGGGAGGCATTCATGGACAGAAGATTGTTTGCTAGGGATGGACTTCACCTGAGTAGGGAGGGAAACAGACTTCTGGGAAGGATGGTAGCTCAACTGATTAAGAGAGCTTTAAACTAAGGAGTGTGGGGTGATGGTTTGGAGACCCTCGAACAGTCTCTATGCCTGATACTAGCATTGAGAGGCAGGAAACTGAATTCAGAAAAGACAAAGATGTGGGAGGCAGTATAGATGCTGGAAAGGAAGGAAGCACAAATACTGGTCTGATGGGCGATGTTGGCAGCAGTAAAAAAAAGCCATGTCGGGTACAGAATGTGAAGAAAGCCGAGCAGCAAAAGCTAAAATGTTTATATACCAGTGCGAGAAGCCTGGGTAATAAAATGGAGGAACTGGAACTATTGGTAGAGGAATTGAAACCGCATATTATAGGGATAACAGAAACATGGTGGAATAGGAGTCATGACTGGTGTACGGGCATTAAAGGCTATGTGCTCTTTAGGAAAGACAGATGTAATGGCAAAGGTGGCGGGTTGGCATTGTATATCAATGATGCAATAGAATGCAAACAAATTCAGAGTGATGCAATTAGTAGGACAGTCTATCTGGCTCAAAATCACATTGGAGAAGAAAGCTACTAGAGTTTCTCCTGGATTAGTGCTTGAGGTGTATTACAGACTACCGGGATCTGATTTGGACATGGATAGAGAACTCTTTAAGGCTTTTAAGGAAGTAAACACTACTGGGGACTGTGTGATTATGGGAGATTTTAACTTCCGAGATATAGACTGGAGGATATGCACTAGCAGCAATAAAAGGGCCCAGATTTTCTCAGAGGTGATAGCAGATGAATTTCTCCATCAAGTGGTTTCCAGACCAATGAGAGGAGACGCAGTCTTAGATATGGTATTAGTCAGTAGTGAGGACCTTTTAGAGGAATTAGTTGTAGGGGACAACCTAGGTTCTAGTCATCATGAGCTAATCCAATTTAAACTGAATGGAAGGGTAAACAAAAATAAATCTGTGACCAGAGTCTTTCACTTCAAAAGGGCTAACTTCAAAAAATTAAGGGAGTTAGCTAGGAAAGTGGACTGGAGCAAAGAATTCATGAATATCAACATTGAGGATGCTTGGAACTGCTTCAAGACAAAGACCTATCTGAAGCCTGCATTCCAAAGAAGAGGAAAAAATTTTCAGGCATGTGTTCTAAACCAAGCTGGATGCATATACATCTTAAACAGGTGATTAGGAGGAAACACAAGGCCTACAAGGAGTGGAAGATGGGAGGGATAGGAAAGGAGGACTACCTTTTAGAGGTCAGAGCATGTAGGGATCAAGTGAGGAAGGCGAAAAGCCAAGCAGAGTTAGACCTTGCAAAGGGAATCAAAACCAATAGTAAAAGGTTCTTCCGCCATATAAATAGAAAGAAAACACAGAAGGAGGAGGTTGGACCACTATGCGCTGAGGATCGGGTAGAGATCAAGGATAATCTAGGCATGGCTGAATATCTAAATAAGTACTTTGCTTCTGTCTTTAATGAGGGTGATAGTGAGATTGGGGACAGAGGTATGGTAGCTAATGGCAATGAGAATGTAGAAGTGGAAATTACCATATTTGAGGTGGAAGCCAAGCTTCAGCTGCTTCATGGAACTAAATCGGGGGGTCCAGACAATCTTCATCCGAGAATATTGAAGGATCTTGCACGTGAAATTGTCAGCCCTTTAGCAAGGATTTTTAAAGTATCAGTGAACACAGTGGTTGTATCTTATGACTGGAGAATTGCTAATGTGGTCCCTGTTTTCAAGAAAGGGAGTAAAAGTAAGCCAGGTAACTATAGGCCTGTTGGTTTGACCTCAGTATGCAAGGTTTTGGAGAAAATGAAGGAGAAAGTACTTAAGGATATTGAGGAAAATGGTAACTGGGATAAAATACAACACGGCTTTACAAAAGGTAGATCATGCGAGACCAACCTTATCTCCTTTTTTGAGAAGATAACAGATTTTTTTGGATAAAGGGAATGTGGTGGACCTAATTTACTTAGATTTCAGCAAGGCATTTGATACAGTTCCACATAGGGAATTATTAGTTACATTGGGGAAGATGGGGATTAATATGAAAATAGAAAGGTGGATAAAGAACTGGTTACAGGGGAGACTACAGAGGGTCCTAGTGAAGGGTGAACTATCTAGCTGGCAGGAGGTTACTAGTGGAGTTCCCCAAGGATCGGTCCTGGGACCTATCTTATTCAACCTTTTTGTTGCTGACCTTGGCACAAAAAGTGGGAATGTGCTAATTAAGTTTGCAGACAACACCAAGCTGGGCAGGTATTGCCAATACAGAGGAGAATCGGGATAGCATACAGAATCATTTGGATGACCTTGTAAAGTGGAGCATTAGAAATAGGATGCAAGTCAACAATGGGAAGTGCAAGGTCATGCACTTAAGGACAAATAACAGGAATTTCTTCTTCGAGTGCTGTTCCTGTCCATTCCGTTGCTGGTGTCTGCACGCCCCGTGCATGGCATGCTGGAAACTTTTCCCTAGAGTACCCGTAGGGTCGGCTGTAGCGCCCCCTGGAGTGGCGCCGTCGCCGCTCCCTATATAGTCACCAGCTGACCCCGTCCCTCCTCAGTTCCTTCTTACCGCCCTGTCAGTCGCTGGAACGTTCCTCGGCCTCGAGCTGCTTGCACGTGGCCAGTGTCAATTCGGAGTACCTGAAGTTTGCTGTTCTTTTTATTGTTCTTTTTAGTGTTAGTTGTAGTTGTTAGTTAGTGTAGAGTTAGATAGTCAGAGCCTGCCCCGGGCTGGGTCCGGGCTATGCCGGGCTTGAAAACTTGCGGGCAGTGTAGGAAGCCCATGCCCGTGGACGACCCGCACAGCAACTGTTTATTGTGCCTGGGCGAAGCTCACCTCGCTGAGAGGTGCAAGATCTGCAGGGGCTTCAAGCCGAGAACGTAGAAAGAAAGGGTTCAGCGGCTGAAACTCCACATGATGGAGGAGGCCCTTCGTCCAGTGCCCAGCGACTCAGGATCCAGCACGGCACCGTCGGTGCAGAGCGCGCCAGCGACCTCAGCACCATCGTTGGCACCGAAGTCTAGCCGCCCGAAGAAGCACCAGGAGCCTCAGCGCCGGTCGTCATCGCCTGTACCGCCCAAGAAGAAGCGGGTAGATGGGTGTTCACCGCACCGAGCGACAGCTGGAAGGGACTCTGCAAAGAGCCATGTGGGCCGACCCATTTCCCTGTCTCTGGCTTCCGGGCACAACCGTCCTGAGACACCGCTCAGCCCAGTGTCGACCTCCTCTCCTACCAGAGATGTCCTGGAAGAGGAGTTGATTCTGCTGGCCATACCTGAGGCGTTCGCGGCGGAGCAGGCTTTGTCGAGCCATCCGGCACCGTTGGCACCGGCTGCGAGCCCGGTGTCGGGGCCGGTACCATCGAGTGGGAAGCCGACTCCACTTGCGGCTGGCCGGGGGCGAAGCCGGGTACCGTCTCCGCGCCAACGGCACTGATTGCCAGTACCGCCTGCTCTGGTAGCAGTGGCCGGGGCTCCCCAGTTTCTACCCGGCACTGTGCGTCCCCACTCCGGCACCGTGATCGCCTAGAGGAAGGTTGGCACCATTCCCCGGTGCAATCCTCGTCGGCACCGCCATGGTCTCCACGATCCAGCCCTTCGTTGAGCTCATTGGAGGAGTCAGCACCGCATGGCTCGCATAAGGAACCAAGTACACAACCACAACATGCCCCTGCGGCACCGCCATTCCATCCCCAGTGGTCGGATTGGCAGCCTGGGATGCAGTGGCCTTTTTGGACTCCTTGGGCCGTCCATCAGGGGCCAGGCTTCGGCTCAGGGACCCCCATGCTGAGTTCCGGTGTTAGGCCTCCTCCGTCTGCTGCACTCGGCACTCCCCCTGGTACCGGGGTGACATCAGAGGTGGAGTCCTTGAGGGACAACCAGGACCAGGCCAGCCTGGCCAGTGGAGGCCACAGCACAAGGTCCAGGGCGCCGTCGGGGGGTTCGGACCTGGAGGAGTCGTCCTCTTCACCTCCGGATGAGGCGGTGGCAGGGAACAAGCCGTTGGCTATTCCGGACAGTGCTAGGGCTCATCAGGAGCTTCTCTGTCGAGTAGCCACCGGGTTAAACATTCAGGCCGAGGAGATCGCAGAGGACGCCGATCCCATGGTGGATATCCTGCTCCTAGAGGGTCCGGGCCGTGTGGCTCTACCCTTTATTAAAACTGTGCAGAACACAACCAAGGCTCTGTGGCACACCCCAGCTTCGATTCCCCCTATGGCTAAACGAGTTGAAAGGAAGTACTTTATGCCCTCTAAGGGCTATGAGCATTTTTATTCCCACCCCACCCCACCCCCATCTCGGTGGTGGTAGCTGCGGCGAATGAGCGGGAGAAGCAAGGTCGCCCTGGTTCGACCCCCAAAATCCAAAGATGCTAAGAAACTGGACCTTTTTGGCCGTAAGGTCTATTCCACCGGGGGGTTGCAGCTGAGAATAGCCAATCAACAGGCTATCTTCAGCCGATATATGTTTAATGCCTGGTCTGCCATGGAACGTTTTAGTGACTCAGTGGAGCAGGACTCCAGAGCAGCCCTGTCGGCATCCATCAAGGAGTGCAAGGTTGTGTCCAAGGCCATGTTTCAATCGGCCTTAGACGCAGCTGACGCGGCGGCGTGCTTCATGGCTGCTGGGATTACTATGCGGCACAGCTTGTGGCTGCAGGCGTCGGGGCTGCCCCAGGAGGTACAGGCCACGATACAGGAGTTGCCCTTCAAAGGTCCAGAGCTGTTCTCTCAGCAGACGGACGCCCGTCTTCAGACTTTGAAGGACTCTAAGGTGTTAATAAAATCCTTGGGACTCCATACACCGGCGAGCCAAAGGAAGCAATTCAAACCGCCCCCTCCTCCCTCGTGGCATTACCACCACCGCCGCCAGGACGATGACAAACAGAGGGGCAGGGGGTCCCGTAGGCCCACTGGGCGTCAGCCCAGCGGCCAGGGGGTCCCGCGTCAGTCGACTGGCCAGAAGAAGGCCTTTTGATGGCCAGCGCGAGGGTGACTTAACAAATGCCGTGGATCCAGAGACTCCCTTGTTCCTCAACAGACTGTCCCGTTACACGCCAGAGTGGCGCAAGATTACAAAAGACCGCTGGGTTCTCAGGACAGTTCAGGAGGGCTATTCCCTCCAATTTTCTTCGTTACCCCACCGGCCCCCCCTACGCTGCATGGTTCCCTTCGGGATCAGGCCCACCAGCAAGTACTCTGGCAGGAGGTGCAGGCACTGCTTCAGAAAGGGGCGGTGGAAGAGGTGCCTCTGAGCCACAGGGGCAGGGGTTTTTACTCCCGTTATTTCCTTATCCCCAAGGCGAAAGGGGGCCTACAGCCAATTTTAGATTCGAGGAGCCTCAACCGGTTCCTTCTCAAAATTCAGTTCTGGATGGTGTCCCTCGCC
This sequence comes from Podocnemis expansa, assembly GCA_007922195.1. Lineage (NCBI taxonomy): Eukaryota > Metazoa > Chordata > Testudines > Podocnemididae > Podocnemis > Podocnemis expansa. Next base: position 1,790,110 of record ML682022.1, on the reverse strand, counting down.
TCAATTGTTCCTTCTCTGGATCCGGGCGATTGGTACGCCGCCCTCGATTTACAAGATGCGTACTTCCACGTCGCGATCAGCCCAAGGCACAGGAGGTTCTTACACTTCATCGTCGGGCGAAAGCACCTGCAATTCACGGTGCTCCCATTCGGCCTCTCCGCAGCCCTGCGGGTATTCACGAAGTGCCTTGCAGTGGTAGCGGTGTATCTCAGGAAGAAGGGGGTCACCCTCTTCCCATGTTTGGATGACTGGCTGGTTCTGGGCAAGTCGTCTCAGGAGGTGTTAGCTCACCTGAGCTTGACGCAGTCCATGTTCGATCGCCTGGGGCTGCTGATAAACGTTCAGAAGTCGGTGCTTGTTCCCACACAACAGATAGAATTTATAGGGGCGGTCCTCGACTCGACGTCCGCGAGGGCGAGCCTTCCTGCCACCTGTTTCCAAACCATCAAGCAGGAGGTGGATTCTGTAACAAAGTTCCCCCTTGTATTGGCACGAGAGTGCCTTCGCCTGCTGGGCCTCGTGGCAGCATACACCTTTGTGGTTCCTCTCGCCTGCCTATGGATGCGACCGCTCCAGCTGTGGTTGGCGCGGGTGTTCCGCCCGGTAAGAGACAGTTTGGACACTATGGTCACTGTGCCAGCACCGGTGCTGGAGACCCTTCGTTGGTGGGGCTGCAAGACCAACCTGTGCTCAGGGGTTCCGTTCCATCTTCCCCAGCCGTTGCTTCACCTGACGACAGATGCCTCAGATGTAGGCTGGGGTGCGCATCTCGGCGGCCTCAAGATGCTGGGCCTGTGGAGGGATGCTGACTCCTGGTTACACATCAATATAAAGGAGCTCAGGGCAGTGCGTCTGGCGTGTAAGGTGTTTCAAGAGCATCTTCAGGGCCGAACAGTGTTGGTTCGTACCGACAACACCACCGCGCTGTTTTATATCAACAAACAAGGCGGCACTCACTTGCGTCACCTTTGCCAGGAAGCCATGAGCCTCTGGGAGTTCTGCATTTGCCACAAGATTCTCCTGGTGGCATCGTATATACCGGGCCTCCAGAACTCCTTGGCAGACGAGCTCAGTCGGAAGTTTATGACCCACGAGTGGTCTCTCCACCCGGAGGTGGCAGAGTCACTCTTCCGGAGGTGGGGTTATCCCCGTCTGCACCTGTTTGCTTCCGAGCTCAATACAAAATGCCAGGACTTTTGCTCCTTCTGAGGGCACAGCCCCGGGTCGAGGGCGGATGCTTTCGAGATCCACTGGGGGCAGAGAGGTCTACTGTATGCGTTCCCTCCAACACCGCTGGTGCCCAGAGTGTTGTGGAAGATAAAGGAAGAGAAAGCGCAGGTCATTCTGATCGCCCCGGCGTGGCCAAGACAACATTGGTTTTCGGCTCTAATGCGGTGGTCCAGGTGCAGCCCTGTTCAGTTGCCCCTCAGACCGGACCTGTTGACCCAGAACAGTGGGCGTCCCTTCCACCCCAACTTGGAGGCCTTGCACCTCCACGCGTGGTGCCTTCATGGTTGACAGACAGCGAGCAGTTGTGCTCCTCCCCGGTGAGGGAGGTACTATGTGGCAGCAGAAAACTTTCCACAAGGATTACATATGCCGCTAAGTGGCGCAGGTTTGCACAGTGGGCCGGGGTCAAGGGGGAGGACCCAAGGTCGGTCTCGATTCAGCACTTACTGGACTGTTTATGGCACCTGAAGTCGAGTGGGCTGTCGTTGTCATCCCTGAAGGTACACCTAGCAGCAATCGCAGCTTTCTGCGGGAATCTCGAGCACAGCTCACTTTTCTCCGTCCCCATGGTGAAAAGATTCCTGACAGGCCTGTCTAAGCTGTACCCGGCAGTGAAACCGCCTGTGATCCAGTGGGACTTAAACGTGGTCCTGTCGCGACTCACCAGACCCCCCTTTGAGCCATTGGCGACGTGTTCGCTGCTATACCTGTCATGGAAGGTTGCATTCCTGGTGGCTATCACGTCAGCCCGGAGGGTGTCGGAGCTGCGTGCCTTGGTGGCAGAGCCGCCATACACTCTGTTCTTTAAGGACAAGGTGCTGCTACGCCCACATCCATCCTTCAGTCCCAAGGTGGTCTCACACTTCCATGTGAACCAGGACATCTGCCTGCCCGTCTTCTGTCCAAAACCCCATGCGTCGGAGGAGGAGAGGTGCCTCCATTCCCTGGACGTGCGCAGGGCGCTTGGCCTTTTATATAGAAAGGATGAAGCCGTTTCGCAAGACCCCCCAGCTTTTTGTGGCAGTGGTGAACACCAAAAGAGGCCAGTCGGTGTCTACACAGAGGATCGCTTCCTGGATCACAGCTTGCATTAAGGAGTGCTACAAGCTGGGAGGTAGACACCTGCCAAGGGCGACGGCCCATTCAATGAGGGCCCAAGCGACTTCAACAGCATTTCTAGCGGGAGTCCCGATCGTAGACATATGCGAGGCGGCGACGTGGTCCTCCCCACACACCTTTGTGCAGCATTATGCCATCACCCCGCAAGTGCAGCAGGATGCGGCAGTGGGAAGGGCAGTGCTGCAGTCTGTCTGTCTGTGATGTCTCCCACCTCCAAGGTAAGGCTAGATACTCACCAGCAACGGAATGGACAGGAGCAGCACTCGAAGAAGAAGAGGTTACTTACCGGTAACCGGTGTTCTTCGAGCGGTGTGCCCCTGGCCATTCCAATCCCTCCCACCTCCCCACAGACAGTGGGGTAGAAGGAACTGAGGAGGGAAGGGGTCAGCTGGTGACTATATAGGGAGCGGCGATGGCGCCACTCCAGGGGGCGCTACAGCCGACCCTACGGGTACTCTAGGGAAAAGTTTCCGGCGTGCTGTGCACAGGGCGTGCAGACACCAGCAACCGAATGGCCAGGAGCACACCTCTCGAAGAACACCAGTTACTGGTAAGTAACCTCTTCTTTTCTTACAAGTTGGGAATGCCTCAACTGGAAGTGACAGGGGAGGAGAAGGACCTGGGCATACTGGTTGATCACAGAATGACAATGAGTAGCCAATGCGATGTGGCAGTGAAAAAAGCTAATGTGGTCCTGGGGTGCATCAGAAGGGGTATTTCCAGTAGAGATAGGGAGGTGTTAGTAATGTTATACAAGGCGCTGGTGCGACCTCACTTGGAGTAGTGTGTACAGTTCTGGTCACCCATCTTTAAGAAAGATGAAGTTAAACTGGAACAGGTGCAAAGAAGGGCTACAAGGATGATTCGTGGAATGGAAAATCTTCCCTATGAGAGACGACTTAGAGAGCTTGGTTTGTTTAGTCTTCTCAAAAGAAGGCTGAGAGGAGATATGATTACTCTTTATAAATACATTAGAGGGATAAATACAAGGGAGGGAGAGGAATTATTTGAATACAGCGCCAAGAACAAATGGATACAAACTGTCCTTTAGAAAATTGAGGCTTGAAATTAGATGCAGATTCCTAACCATCAGAGGAGTAAAATTCTGGAATAGTCTACCAAGGGATGTGGTGGGGGCAAAAACCTTAGGTGCCTGCAAAACCGAGCTTGCTAAGTTTATGGAGGGAATGATATGATGGACAGTGTAGCTTGGCTTTTGTCTGTCTTTTACTACTGGGGATAGGTATGATAGGGACGTTGGTAGTGGCATTTGTTCGAGTGGGTTCTGAGTTACTACAGAGAAGTTGTTCTTAGACCTGGCTGTTGTGGATTTGCCCTCAGGGTTTAACTGATTGCCATATTTGTGGTCAGGAAGGAATTTTCCCCCTGGGCAGATTGGCTTGGGCGCTGGGGGGTTTTTGCCTTCCTCTGCAGCATTGGGCATGGCTCACTTGCTGGTTGATTCTCTGTATTAAAGTCTTTAAATCATGATTTGAGGACTTTAATAGCTCAGTTATGGGTTTGAGGTTCATTGTAGGATTGGGTCAGTGAGGTTTTGTGGCCTGCACTATGCAGGATGTCAGGCTAGATGATCATATTGGTACCTTCTGACCTTAGAATCTATGAGACTTGTATACGTCCAGCTTCTTTAGGTAGTCCCTAACCTGACCTTCTGTCACCAAGGGCCTCTCTTTTTCTCTCCAGTCTTCCATGCCTAGTGTAGTGGGCCTGGGACCTGGCCCTCCTTGTGAAAATTGAATTAAAAAAAAGCATTGAGCACTTCAGCCTTTTCCTCATCCTTCATCACGAGGATACCTGCCCCATTCAGTAAGGGACCTACACCAGCCCTGATCCTCTTCTTGTTATTGACATACTTGTAGAACCCCTTCCTGTTATCCTTCACATCCTTTGCTAGCTGCAACTCCAATTGTCCTCTGGCCTTTCTGATTTTATCCCTGCAGTCCCGAGCAATATCTTTATATGTCTCCTTAGTCCTTTGTCCAAACTTGCACTTCCTGTAAGCTTCCTTTTTATTCTTTAGGTCAGTGCAGAGTTCTCTGTTAAGCCACACTGGGTGCCTTCCACATTTGCTGTTCTTCCTGCTCATCGGAATGGTATCTTCCTGTGCCCTTAGCAGGGTTTCTTTCAAATGCAGCCAGCTCCCTTGGACACCTTTACCCTTCAGATCAGCCTCCCAAGGGATCCTGCCCATTGCTTCCCTGAGGGAGCCAATATCTGCTTTTCTGAAGTCCAGGGTCTGTGTTTTGCTTCTTTCCTTTTTTCCATTAATCAGCATCTTGAACTCTTATCATCTCATGGTCGCTGCTGCCCAGGTTGCCATTAACTTCTATGTCCCCAATCAATTCTTCTCTGTTTGAGAGCAGCAGGTCAAGAGGTGTAAGGCCCCTAGCTGGTTCCTCCAGCATTTGTACCAGGAAGTTGTCCTCAACACTCTCCAAAAACTTCCTGGATTGCCTGTGCACTGCTGTATTGGCCTTTCAGCAGACAGTCAGGGTAATTGAAGTCCCCCATGAGAACCAGGGCCTGTGATCTGGAAACTTCTGCCAGTTGTCCATAAAATGCCTCATCCATGTCGTCCTCCTGGTCTGGAGGTCTATAGCAGACACCCACCACAACATCCCCCTTGTTGCTCTCTCCTTTATTCTTATCCCACAGATTTTCAACTGGCTCGCTTCCATTTCCATAATGGAGCTCTGAGCAGTCATAGAGATCTTTTACATATAGTGCTACTCCTCCCCCTATAGCGCTACTCCTTGTTAAGATTCAAACACTAGGAAACAGCACATAGACACAGGTGAAGTCAAATTGCCTGTTGTAATGGTGAAAGAATCCATAATCCCAATTTGCTCCTACTTCCACACAATCAAAGCTGCATATCAATTCTAATCCAGCTGTTTCTCTTTGAAGTCTTGATTTACTGGATTTACAGATTACCATAAGGCAAAATTTCTGCTCACAAACTAAAATTTTTGCTTATGATGTCTCAATCCTTAGAAGGAACATTGCTCTGGGACCATTGGACAGCTTAAATGCTGTCAGTGACAACTAGCTGGCGTTCCTGTAAACTGTAACTCTGCGCGTAAAACACAGGAGATGAGGGTATTAGTCAGAAATGTGACAGCTAGGATCGAGATTGAATATAACTTTTTCTTGGGTTTTTTGAAAACCATGAATTAGTTTCTTTTGCTTGTATAGCAATTTGGGTAAATGCTAAATAACTTAGGGTTTTTTTTATTAATTAAAAGCAACTTTAACTTTTATTAATTTTTCATTGTTCTAGCTTTTTCAATAATTTTGTTGCATGAGTTTGCACACACATTTTATTCAGAAAAAGTTTTGTGCACAGGTTGTAAATTTTGCGCAGAAGCCACCAAACCTTAGAGGGAACATTGGTTCGAGGGAGCATGGGAGGCACCTCCCAACCCTGGCTGCATGGCTGGCCAGGCTTTCTGGCTGGGGTGTGGGGCACCTGCTCGGCCTGGCTGGCTGGTTGGCGGGGGAAGGCACCCCCCTCCCCCCCAACCCCAACCCTAACCCTGACTTGCTGGCCGGCTGCGCTGGCTGCTCAGTGGGGGAGGCTGGCTGGTCAGCTGGGGAGGCCCACCTGACCGTGGGTTGTTGGCCAGCCAGGCTTGTCTGACCAGCTGGGGAGGCACCTGCCCAGCTGAGCTGGCTGGTCAGTGGGGGAGGGGCCAGGGAGGCACTCCTCCTGACCATGGCTTGCTGGCTGGCCAGGTTTGCTGGCCACCTGGGAGGGGACCACCCCACCAACACTGACTGGATGGTGGGCCAGGCTTGCTGGCTGGTGGGGGAGGCTCAGGGTGCTCGGCTCTGTCTGGAACTTGGGATAGCCAGCCAGGGGAAACAAGGAGTTCTGTGGTATTTACTAATGCATTTATGTATTGTATGAGTTTTCATGGGAGAAAATCACATGTACTCAGGCTCTTTGATTTTCTTTTACAGTGTGACCCGATCCCATGAGTTATGCTCTCCTGCATTTATTTTCCTCCCATTTTGTAAGTTCCCCATCTTCAAAGCATCTAAGGAAGTGGGATTTTCCCACAAAAGCTCATGCGATAAATAAATGTGTTAGTCTGTAAATGCCACAGGATTTCTTGGTTGTTTTACTGAACTAGACTGAAACGGCTGCCCCTTTGGAACTTCACAATATGTCGTGTCCACTTATGTTCTGTTTGCTTGGAAAGGTATTAGTCATTTCTTTGGCTTATCGTGAAATGTATATTTTTAATACAAGTTCAAATCATGTAATTTCCCCTGGATGATGATGAGTACATGGACTATTGTGAACAAGGAGTTCTGTGGCACTTAAACACTAACTTATTTATTAATCACATGAGCTGTCTTGGGACAAAAAGTCACTTCCTCAGACACTTCGAAGCATCTGGGGAAGTATGATTTTCTCCCGCGGAAGCTCATGCAATTAATAAATTTGTTAGTCTTTAAGTGCCACAGGATTCCTTGCTTCTTTTGTTGAGCTAGACCAGGGGTTTTAAACTTAGGGTCGGGACCCAGTGCTGGGTTATGGACCCTCTGGCACTGGGTTGTGGGGCCCCCTGCTATTGCCACCAAAAGTCGAATGCATTGATCAAAGACGTAATTCTTAGGTTGTGGGCGTAAATGATTTTTTTCAACTGGGTCCTGAGGAAAAAATTTGGAAACCACTGACCTAGAGTAAAACAACTACTCCTCTGGAACTTTCTAAGGGAGTTTGTTAGTTTATATGTATGCTTATTGCAAGATTCTGTGTATTATAAAAATGTTTCTAGGAGTCTGGTGACACTACTTTCCCATAATCTCTGCCCATCACCTGTCAAACTTTTGTGGCAGACAAGGTGAGGAAGGGACTAGTGTGTTGGAAATAGTCCAGCTACAGAGGCCCCCAAATAATGTCCCTATTTCAGTTTCAGTGTAAGAGTCTCACTTTCTGGTTAATAGTACAAATCTAGACAGGGCTACCCCTTTGGAACTTCATAATATTCCATGTACATTTTTTGTACAATTTCAAATCCTGTAATTCCCCTGAATAATGATAATGATGATGGATTATGAGTACATGGAATATTGTGAAGTTCCAAAGGGGTGGCCCTGTTAGTCTAGTTCAGCAACTTTTAAAGAGTCAAAGGAATGATTTTTAGAAGGACAAATGGATACAGATGCATTTAAACTGACAGAGTGCTCTTCTTGATCCAGCAGACAGAACTTCCTCTGCAAGGTGGTCCTCAACCTTTGCAGAAGGGGTTCAAAAATTTACCTCACTGGAGCCTCATCAGACTCGTAGGTAACCTGATGCACTTTCAGCTTGCTTATGGGAATGTTTATTGTTTTTAATATATTTTCTCTTTAATGCTTTTCTCTGAAAGAGCCGTAAAGAAACTTGTAACTGCTGGCAAAATTGTTCATAGAATTGGAGAGAAATCAAAGCACGGGGGCTGGTCTTTTAGGTGATCTGTCTTCAGGGGAGTATCCCAATGTAAGGCAGGGAACTGCCGTGTTAAAATTCTTAGTTAAGAGGAAGTGAGATGCTGGTCTCTGCTCAGGGGAGATGATGGCTGGGAGCTGGACACCTTTTTGTGGATGCCGTTGGGGGATCGCAGAGGGAGGGAATAGAGGTGCAGTAAGCCTCAGATTGTGATACCTGTATTAATCAATGTTTTTTAGAATTATCTCACTGTTACAGTCTTAATTTGTGGAAGCTGTATATAGTTGAACAAATTGTCAGGGAAAGGAAATAGGTTTATCTCTAACTTTCCCTGAAGTCTAAAGTATTTGCCTTCAAGTGAGATCAGTCTGTGATGAAAAACTACTCTGAATTAGACACAGGGCAGTTTTTGGAAACAGATGAAAAATGCTAACATTAACATTCTTCACATTTCAAAGGAGGGGCTGGGGGGAAAAAGGTCCAGGAATTGCAAATAGTAACAGAGAGTTTAAAGAGTGTAATTGACATGAATATTTAACAAAGTAACCTTTCACTCTGATTGCTTTTGCAAAGCTTAAATTAGCACTCCTTTCTCAGGCTCTGCTTTTTTGCTTTTGGGGGGTTTGTTGTTGTTTTTCAAAACCGATAGACTGCCTTTTGTGTGGAAAAAAGTGCACGGAAAAAATAATCTAGTTTCACAGTTCACATTACTAACCCAAGATTTAAATCCTAGCAACAGTAGTAGATGAGTTACATACATGTACACAAATAATGGTGAAATAATCTGGGGCATTTTGCAGTAGTTATGCAGTGGGTCTGTTTTGCCTGACATGTCATGTAACTCTGCTGAATCTATCTTATTCTTCTTCGAGCGCTGCTCGGATACATTCAGTAATAGGTGTATCCGTGCCACAGCGCACGAGTGGTTGGAACCTTTTTGCCCTAGCCTGTCAGAAGAGGGCTGGCAGCCACTGTCCCCCACGCCACCCTGAGGCTACATATGCGGCCGCCACCTGACGCCTCCCCAGCTCCATTTTGTCTGCCTCACCGACAGTTTGTGGAACAGCCCACACCTTGCTTTAGCAACCAGCCTGTCTTTCTCTCTTCGTTCGTGAGCCTTCCGCTCAACTGGGGACACCTTTTTGTGGACCTGGTTCCACCAAAGAGCATTTCCTCTCTCAAGCGCCCGGCTTTGGCGCAATGACACCACTCTGCTCTACTGCCCGCCATGCCAGGGTTTAAACCTTGTGCTGCATGCGGCAATGCCTTCCTGCGGGACGATCCCCACGAGAAGTGCCTCCGGTGCCTGGGGGAAGCCCATTTGGTCACCTCCTGCTCCATCTGTCTGTCCTTTAAGCCTAGGACAATCAAGGACAGGGAGCAAAAGTGCCATGCATTGGCCTCAGGGCAAGCGCAGCAGCCTACCCGCAAGGCTTCGGGGTCTTGTGCAGTACCATGTGTGGGCTCGGCACGAGAGCCTTCCCGGCACTGCTCCCCCAGAGGCGTAAGACCAGCTCAGTACTGGTGTTGGTACTGCAGCATCAGCACCGCTCTGGGTACCCCACACGGGGATCCCCATGGGACTGGGAGGAGTCGGTGCCACTTCCAATGACTCCGGAGGCATTTCAGACAGCGAAGGTGCTCCTCTTATTGCCTACTCCACTCTACCTGGTATCCGCTAGAAGGAGGAATAAGCCAGCCTTTGTTTCGAAGGTCTGGGCACACTGAAAGTGGCACCGAACACCGTCTCCGGTATCAGTGGTCACCTCCTGCTCCATCCCAGCACCGGAATCTCCCACTCCTCAGAGCCCCGGTACTGTTGAGCCTTCTCCCTGGCATCACATCACCTTGCCATTCCTGGCACCGTCTTTGTGCTCCCGAGGGGTTTTCCCCCCTTCCAGTCCAGGGGAGGGTGCTTCAGGGGAATCTAAACGGCCTGATCGCTGGCCTCAGGCACTGTCACCATTTGGGTACCAACCTCAGGAACGGTCCCCTCAAGAGACCGCTTCGCTCACCTCGGCACCAGTTCTTACAGCACCAGCTAGAGCTTTAAATCCAGTGCCTTATTCCTATACAGGGGATCTCTCGGCGCACTTCGACCTCTTGCACCATGTTTCAGCCCATGTGGGGATGGAAGTCCAGCCCTTTTGAAGGGCCCTCCAATAATCTTTTTGGGCTGGTATTTGCATCACTGGAACCCATCACTGTTCCCCTCCACTCTAGTGTCTGGGACTTCTCTTCCTCACACTGGCAAAGCCCGGGTTCTATTTCCCCTGTGTCAGACACAGTGGGCCTCAGATATCAAGTCCCAGAGTCGGAATTTCCCTCTTTCACCCACCAACCAGTTCCATCTCGAGCAGTGGTAGAAGTGGCGCTGGACCCAGGACAAGTTCCCCGCAACCTTCTCCCGGCATCAAGGGATGCCAGGGATTTAGATTTTCTGGGTCGGAAAGTGTATTCCTCTTTCACCTGACAGTTACGTGTCACTAACAACCAGGCCCTGGTGGGCTGATATATGTTGGACATCTGGGAGTCAATGAACAAGTTCAGACACCTGCTCCCACAACAAGTGAGGGAGGAGTATGATGTCTTCCTCGAGGAAGGCAGGGTAGCATCCCAAGACCTCCTCCTGTCGGCTTGGGACACTGTAGATATGGCCTTCCACACAATGGCGTCAGCCGTGACCCTGTGAGGCAGCTGGCTGCAAGAGGCAAGGCAGCTCCTGGCCTCCCAACAGATAGCTTTGACTTCCCATCAGACGGCGAAGCCCTCTTCCTGCTGGAGGCGGATGCCATCCTGGGTACCACCGGTGATGCTCGGGGGGAGGTTAAATATTTGGGTCTCCTTCCCCCTGGGCCCCTTGCCCATCCTCCACTCCCATAGGGTGTAGCATCAAGCCCCGACTCACCCTTCCTTCGGGCCACTGGATAGGAGTCGATACTCCCACCACTGCAGCATGGGTCTGAGTCCCAGCTTGGGGAATTCCTCCTGTCCCGGGTCCACCCCTTACTCTTGGGAGGACACGGGCCTCTCATCCAAGGGTAGTTATTCATAGCCAACCCAGGTTAATGTTACAAAGCTTGTCTCCTGAGAACCCTTATCCTGTGATTGCCTTCATGCTCAGGGTTTAACTGATTGCCATATTTGGGGTCGGGAAGGAATTTTCCCCCTGGGCAGATTGGCTTGGGCGCTGGGGTTCTTTTACCTTCCTCTGTAGCATTGGACATGGCTCACAGGCTGATTGATTCTCTGTATTAAAGTCTTTAAATCATGATTTGAGGATTTTAATAGCTCAGTTATGGGTTTGAGGTTCATTGGAGGAGTGGATTAGTGAGGTTTTATGGCCTGCACTGTGCGGGAGATCAGAGTAGATCAGGGGTCTCAAACACACGGTCCACTGGCCACATGCGGCCCCTAAAGCTATTTCCTGCGGCCCGCGATGACACGAGCATTACTGATATTTGCAATATCATTGTATGGAAAGTTTTCAGTAGTGCGGCCCTCAAGCTACCATACTGATCCTTGTGTGGCCCTCTACTAGTCCTCATGCTGATTTGAGTTTGAGACTCCTGGACTAGATCATCATATTGGTCCAGTCTGACCTTAGAGTCTATGAGTCTATAAGGCTGTGGGGTACCCTCTGACTCGGGAACCTTCCCTTGGGCTCATGGACTGCTCTAATTTCAGGTAAGGTCCCCTGTCTACCTTACCTCTGCCTTGATGTGATGGGGTATTGGCCTGCCATCACCGAATTCTTTTGGCTCCCCTAGCCTTGTTATACTTTCATTTACCACTGTCAATAGTTGGAGGAAGCTTACTTCCTCCCCTTGTGCCACCCTGTATATCTTACTGACTCTCCTTTTGTTGGGGAAGCCCCCCTACCCCGGCTTATCCGCATGGCACCTGTTTTGCTTCCCCTTGGGAGCACACAGGCCGGAAACAAGGATATTCTGCAAATATGGGAGGTACAGAGCCTCTGCCTGAGCTCTTTCCAAGATAGACTGAGGGATTTTCTCCTAAATACTCTTCCCCATATCAGGAAGACACACACACTCATTTTCCGTAGGACCTTAACTGTGGCCCCTTGCGTCTTTTGAGTCAGCTGTCCAAGAGGCCTTCTTCCCAGAAGGGTTGTGACTCCTTGCTGCGTCTTCACCGGGGGGCATTTGTGCTTCTCTCTACAGGGTTTGGGGGAGCCTTCACTCTCCTTTACTCTGCCCTTTCACGTCACTTGCTTTTACACCGCTGAGCACGGACAAGCCTGTGCTTGGACAATCCTCAATAGGGATGCTAAGGTAGACTTCCTTTGCTCAGGGGTGTCTCACACCCTTTTTGGACCCATGGGGTGAGCCAACTTGATATTGTCCTGCCCAGCGCCGTGTGGAGATGTTGGCACCTGGTCACTAGACACAGACATTTCAGGTCAGTCACTCGTGATTCTCATTAAGGGGGTAATCCCTCCTGAAACCATATTTCCATCAGCTTGTAGGTAGCTTCTTTGGTGAGCATGCTTGAAATAGGTCTCATCATGATAGAGCCCTGGCCCAGTCCTCTCTATCTACCTGTTATCCATATTGGGGAAAAAGGCTATTTTAAACTTTAGTGGGGAAGTGATCCCTTCTCCTTTACTACCACAGCCCGGACCCTGGGTACGTTGTGGGCGCTGTCTGCCCAATAACCTGGGATTTTGGTTCCCGTGACTCTGAACTCTGTCCCACAGTTCGCCAAGGGACAATTGCGTGTCTGTGGAGTGACCCAAGGTCACCCAGTGGGCACCTATGGGTGCTTTGAATGTATTTTGGGTGCTACCCTACCGACAGAACAAACCCAATACCACCCGGGTTTGCCTTCCTTTTCTCTTCCTGTTGAGGTCTGGGTAATCTGTGGACCACCCGCCTCCCCTTTCCCTTTTGCTTTATCCCAGATGGATTCCTGTCCGTCATTGACTAACGGTCCGTCTGATACTGACCCAGAGATCAGTTATGGATACTTAGTACGAGTATGGACCTAAACACTTCTCCCTGGAGTTTCCTACCCAGTGGGTGCCTTCCCAGTAGATCCCTTCCCTGAAGGTGACCATAGCATTGTGGTCACCCCTTACAACGGCTCTTGGGGTCTTTTCTCTCAGGGGTTCCATCAAGTACAACTCCTCCTCTTCCCCCATCTGAAGACTCTCTTGAGACTTAGTAGCCGTTCTTTGGCACATTTAAGCTCCTATACTAAATGAGTTGGAAATCCCTTCAACACTTGATGGCACCTGTTAACAGCCCTGTCCCAGTAATTCCGAGTAGTGACCTGGCTCCTCAGAAAACCAGCTGTGTCTCACGAAAGGTCATACTTCTTCCTCTTTGGATTAAAAAAAAAAAAAAGGTTAGGTTAAAGAGAGAGACCAAAAAGCAACTCAGTAACACAACCTCGCCTCATTCTCACCAGAGGGAATCTTTCCCCTTCCTTATCTCCTAGATCCCTGAGATCTTCCTCGTTGTCCCCCACTTTGGTGGACCTCAGCTCCAATACACGTGTTCCCGGCCTCCGGTCATCTTAGGGTGGGTGCGCTGTTGTCAAGCCCACGCTGTTGTGGCCCCTGCATGCGGCAAGGTCACAGTTTCCGAAGACAAGATTGGTACCGTAGGCTGCGGGGACTAGTTTTCAGTCCCCTTTCGGAGGACATGAGCCTATCTCTCGGACTCTGTCCTTGGTTATGGCAGTCTTTGTAGGCGAGTTCCCTCAGCCTTGTTCCTGTGATGAATTGCCAACCATCAGGCCCTGGTGGTGGTGGTGGTGGTAGTAGTAGTAATAATAATATTTGCTGAGCAGCCCATCTCGAAGAAGGACAGTTACTAGTAAGTAGCCCACCATTCTCTGACCTAGTTTTACATATTTGTCCATTATGGTTTGAGTTTGCACTATGCTGACCAACCTTAAATGGTGCAGACCGCTCTTGATTTCCAGGGCCACTGAACACTTAGGTTGCATGTTCATTGCGGCAGAGACCAGGCCTTCCTTTAAGAGTGTATGGTGCCTAGACTATTATGGAAACAATAAACCAAACAAGAAGTCTTGTGACACTTTTAAAGACTAACAAGTTTATTTATTTAATTATTCTAGAGCTATTAATACAAGGCGCTGCCTTTTTTGGAGAACTCTTTTTATAGGCTTTAAGTTATGTACAGGAAATCCTATGAGATGTATTACATAAGGACACAAAGTAACCAATAAACTTATTGTTCAAATCAGCAACCATTCAAATATGACCCCCTAAATCCATGTTTGTCCAAAACTCCCAATGACAATCAGCTGGTGTTATACACAGAAAAGCACTTAAATCAGTTCCATTGCTGTCTATTAAACTTTTAAAACTTGTTGTATTTCCTTTATCATAAGTTCTTATTTACCAGTACTAGGCTGTAACTTGATTGGTGCTCATGATTATTTTGTTTTCGTGTGAGTTGCATTTTTGTTCATTTAATATATTACATTTAACGTTGTACATTTTTATAAAGTGAATTGAACATATAACTGATAAGGTTATATTTTGTTTTAATTACTTAATTTCACATAATGAATTACAAAGTTTATTTGAGGGGACACATTTTGTGCTGCTTGCCCTGAGCACCAAAATTCCTAGTTGTGGCTCTGAGTTCCTGTACCATCGCTGAGGGCGGAAAGAAGGAACTGGGCGGGGGGCACAAAGCCACCTATATACTGCGCAGGTGCCCAAGGCAGAGGGGACATTGGCCACTGACCCTAAAGGGGCAGGCTTGGGCAAAAAGCTTCCAGGTAACTGTGTGCTGTGACACATAGACACTTATTCCTGATTGGATGTGAGCAGCACTCGAAGAACACTGGGTCTTACTACTGTCAACATGACACAGTGCATACACCCTCTAGCTAGCACACTCCCTCCCCCACATCATCCCACCTCCATGCATAGCAAAGGTTTTTTTCAGGTGTAGAGGCTTAAGGAGCTGGTCCCAGTGCTCACCTGCTGGACTGCAATGAGCCCTGCTTCTACCCACCCTGGCTTTTCTCCCTTAGCACTGCCATCCCTTGCAGCTCTGACCTGCCCTCTCATCAGCTCAGAGGCCTGCCATGGTGGTTGTGATGGAACGTGACCCCTCCCTTCCCACATTGCCCCGTCCCAGTGATTTTCAGGGTCCAATAGAGTGAATACTCTCATCCGCTTTGAGGAATGTTGGTCAGCTCAGTTTTCACCTCATCCCTGGTCATTTCCACTTCTTCCTATTTGTTATCCTGGCACCTCTGATTGGTTCATGGACAGCTTAAAAAGTATTCCTGCCTGCCCCTCGATTTGTTATGCTCTTGACCTAAGGTCTGAGCTGTCTCTTTGGGCTTTCCCCCTGGTGCTCTCTCCATGAGTAGCTGGTCTGATGCTCTCCAGTCTTCTCCAGCCAGGTTGTTACGTGTTAGCACTGTGTTCTTGAGGAATCAGAGCATAGTATCCAGGCTGTGCCTCCCCCCGCCACCACCACCACACACACACATCCCCAACCTCTGCTTGAACTGAAAACCAAAAAACAGTAGGAAATGAGACATCCTTATCTCTCCATACCAAAAGCCATCAGCACAGTTAGTGGAGCTTCATTTGCATTGACTATGGAGAGCCAGGCTCCAAAGCAAGAACTGCACTGAACCCTGGGATTGAAGAAGCAGGAACCGCACTGAACTCTGGGATTTAAGAAGCAGGAAGCATTGTATGATGGGGAATCTCACACCAACACAAACAAACTCAGCAGTTATCAGACCATTCAAGTCACAGACATGGATAATTGATACCTAAAATACTGAGTCTGCCTAATTGTATTGTGAGCTTCTCTGAACCATTACACCCAGCCGGGAATGCGTATTCGCCACTTAAACAAGTCCTTATAAAAAACCTTTACCCACATCCAACAGTACAGTAGTGTGTGTCCTGTGCAAGTCCTGGTACAGTACTGTGTGTCCTGTCTACGTTCTGATGGGATCCTGTATGAATCCTGTGTGAGTCTGGATTGAGTCCTGAGTCCTGATGCCTGGATCTAAAGCGATATCATTTCTACTGGGATTTGGCTTTTCTTCTTTGCTTATTGTGGTGGGAGCTTTATTTCCATCCAGCCTCTGACCCTGATCTGCACAACCTGGAAACCTTTCTGCTACACAGAGTGGTGAGACCCTCCCCCCCAACTTTTCTCTCTCTTTCCCAACCTCTCTCCCTCTTTGTTAATTATGACTCTCTCTAGGCCTGTTACAGTAGAATGTAGGTAATATTGTAGCTGGGTATTTTTCTTTCCTTGTGTGTTTCTGGGTATTTTGGCGTATTCTCTCCTTTTGTTGTTATTATTATTATTATTATTTTATTATTTTATTATTGTATTGCAAGTTTTAGATACCTAGCCATAAAATGCCTTTTGTTATCAAGCCAGTTTCCAGACTCTTCTGAGACATCATTCCCTCTCCTTTGTGGTCTTGGTTTCTTTATATCACTTTGCAGCAACACTTCTATTACCTAGCCAAAGATCCCTGTGGTGCCCACAGCCGTGTAAAGTTTGCTCATTGATGGGGATATTCACTAATAGAATTACCATCTTCCCCAAAGAGAAAGTAACCCTAATAAATGAGCATACCCTGAGTTGGTGGGCAATGTTGGTAACAGAGTGTCACCCAAAAGATTGGGTCTCCTACTGCTGAGACTACAGTTGGTCTAACTGGACATCCTCTATTCCTGTCCAGTGTTTTATAGACTCAGTCCTCCACACTGTACTCCAAGTCGCAGGCCAGTGGGTCACCTCCAGCATACTCTGTGCTTGCTTATGGGGCTGGAGAAGGAGATTCAGAAACGACGATCTAGCCCAGCCAACAGACCCAAGCTTCCTGGTGCAGTATTGCGTGGGGCTGTCTGCAATGAGGGTGACAGAAAGCTGCTAGAAAGCTAGGTTAAGCTAAGCTAGGCTTAGTCTATATGGACTCCTAGATCCCAAGGCCAGAAGGCACCATTGTGACCATAAAGCATGTGGGCAGGGTCTGCAGGGGTCTCGAGAGGGCAGCATGTGGGCACCTCCTGCAGTACACTTTGCATGCCCTGCGATATGATGCTGGTGGCTCCCAGCAGGCTTTGCCTGACGCTGCTGAGTGTGACTGAGCCCTGGGGCTGGGAAAAGCCTGTGAGGAGAAGGCCTCCAGGCCTTTCTTGATATGGGGAACTGTCAGGGAGACCCCTGGGCAGTTTGAGCTGGGCAGTGTACAGTTGCTGTGTGGGATTCTACCCCAGGCAGCACTGAGAGTCCTCACCGGTAAAAAGCAGCAGCTACAAGAGGCTGCCTTCACTGCTGTGTGCTTGAATCTCCCCTCTGCTTGGTTCTCTTCTCCAGCACCTTGTTCGACAACTCTCCTTGGCACCTGTCCCTTGTCCTGCCTGGTGCTCTGCTGCAGCTCGCAGGCCACTGTCAGAGCAGCATTTCAGATCTGAGCTCTCCTCTCCTTCCTGGAGCTGGGCCAGGGGTCCCACAGGGATGGGCTGTGGCCCTGTCAGCATCAGGCAAGGCCAGGGAGCCTCACTAGTAGTGTGGAAAATTGAAAGGCCCTTGCCCCTAGAGAGGGTCCTGCTGGCCCAATGGGGCCGGGGCTGTGGTCTGTGGCCTCAGTGTGGCAGGGGGTATGCTTTGGATTCTTAAGCTGAACTTTTGAAAGCAGCCTAAGGGCTTGGCTGGATGCCTTGGTACCATGAATTGGCATCCAGATCCCCCCAGCAGCTGTGGAAAGCCCAGGCCGTGATTCTAGGTGAATGTTTGCAATTCTCTGTTTCCAGCCCCTGGTGTCGGATGAGTGGCAGCCAGTGTTCCCTTTAAGCTGCACAGCTGCGCAGCCGTACAGGGAAAGCTGCTTGCCGCACATGGCCGTCAGCTATAGTCCCTGGCCAGGCAGCAACTCTGAGCTGGGAGTTTTTAAAACTCCCAGCTCAGAGCAGGCTCTCACTGAACCTGTGCAGAGTCTGTGCAGGCTCAGTGAGAGCTCCCCCGGCCAGAGGAGCAGCCAGGGGCCTGGCAGCACTGCTGGGGCAGCCAGGTAAGGGGGCCCCGAGCCCTCTCCTTCCAACCTCCTGGGGGGGGGTGATGGGGGCTGGAGGCTGCTCCACCAACCTGTGTGCCCGGCCTCATAGAATCATAGGGTTGGAAGGGACCCCACGAGGTCATCTAGTCCAACCCCCTGCCAAAAAAAGCAGGACCACTCCCATTAGATCATCCCAGTCAGTGTTTTGTCCAGCTGGGACTTGAACACCTCCAGAGATGGAGACTCCACCACCTCCCGAGGCAACTTATTCCAATGCTTCACCACTCGCCTAGTAAGGAAGTTTTTCCTAATATCCAGCCTGGACCGCCCCAGCTGTAACTTGAAGCCATTGCTTTTCGTTCTGCCCTCTGTTACTACCAAGAACAGTCGAGCTCCCTCCTCCTTGGAGCAACCCTTCAAGTAGTTGAAGGTTGCTATCAAATCCCCCCTCAGTCTTCTCTTCTGCAGGCTAAATAAGCCTAGTTCCTTCAGTCTTTCTTCATAGGGCTTGTGCTCCAGCCCTTTGATCATTTTGGTTGCCCTCCTCTGGACTCTCTCTGATTTGTCCATGTCCTTTTTGTAGTGGGGAGCCCAAAACTG
>ML682022.1:1701899-1766653 GCA_007922195.1 Podocnemis expansa | reverse complement strand
TCCCTCCGTAACGTCTCGGATGCGGGCACCTGGCAGGCAGCATACCTGGCAGGCCTCACTTCAGGGGGGTGGAGCAGCCAGCCAGCCTGCCCCCAGCCAGCCACGTCACCCTGGGGCATGGAAGGGGCTGGCGCTGAGCTCCAGTGTGCGGGGTTAGGGTGCTGGAGCGGCCTGCCCTGCTCCCTAAGAGTTTGGTCTGCTTCACCCCTGGCCCGCCCCCATTCAATGGGCCTGCTCCATGGCCTTGGGGGGGAGGGCAGGTGTGAAGCGACCCAAACTCTTTGGGAGTGGGGCAGGCCGCTCCAGCGCCCTGACCCAGCACCTTGAAGCTCAGCACCAGTTCCCTTTGCCCCCAGGGGAGTCGCAGTCGGCTGGAGGCAGGCTGACTAGCTGCTCTGTCTCTATGGGGTGAGGCCCGGCAGGCAGCGGAGCTTGAGGGGGCAGGATCGGGACCACATGGGGCAAACAGTGAGCAGCACCTTAGAGGGAAAATTGGCGTCGTCGTCTGGAACCTTGGTCCTTGTGTGCAGGTTATAACACAGCAGCAGTTGCATCACCAGCCCTTTGAGAGGGAAGGAGGTTGTGTGTGTGATCCCACCCCCACGCCCCATGGAAGCACCTGGCCCAGCATGGGGCCAGAGCTTCCCTAGTCTGGTGCATCCCTGGTTGTGGGGATGATGTGAAAGTGAGTGTCACTCAGGGGAGGGGGGTCCTAGGCCCAGGCACCCAGAAGCACCTATTTATTTACGTCTCTTCTCACACGTTTGCTGTCAGGTGGAACCAGCCACTGGCCCCATGCTGCCTTCCCTGCTGTGAGGGGTGACTAGGCTGCTCCATCAGGGTGCCCCTGGGGGCAGCTTGACTCTGCAGATTTGCCTATGGTGTGTGCATAGGTGCAGTGAGCAGCCGTCTCCTTTCTGGGCTTGTCGTTGTGCTGCCAGAGCCAGCCCTCCCTCCCCCGAGTGGCAGAGGCACATGCCCCCCATCTGTGTCTCCTCAGGGTCACAGCTCAACCTGCCACCCACCCACTTGCCTCGCTGCACCAGTCACAGCAGCACCAGGGCAGCCATCACTCACCCCATGGGAGGTGCTAGCGCCCATGTGCAGGGGTCTAAGCTGGCTGGCAAAGGCTCCCCATCTTCCTGTGTGAGCTGGCTGGGGACATGAGAACAGCGATCTCCAGCCTGCTGTTGTCTTGGGTCCAGGACTGGCTCTTTTGGCCACTCCATCCTCCACTCTCAGCTCCACTTGGTCTCCATTTGGTCTTATTGCTGGCATTTGAAACGCTATCACAGGAGAGCCACTAGCCAGCTTTCCTGGTTGGCTGTGGGTTGCAGAAGGTGTGAGGGAGGGCAGGGCTGGGAGCGAATGCTGGGAGCTGAGGTTGGGCGCAGGAACTGTTCTGCTGCCCCATCTACCCCATCTAGCAGCCTCCTACAGGCCAGTTGCGCTCTGGGTCCAGACGTGCGGCTCCTGGCTGCCAGCTGCACCCGCTGTATGCAGAGTCACTCACTCTCTGTCCCTTGGTCTGAAGACTGCAACACAGTTCAGCAATCAGCTCACAGACCAGACTGGTCCTGCCTGACCTGCAGTACAGCTGGCTGGGGACTTCAGAAATGGACATGGGCTGGGCAGAGGGGCTGGATAGTGGGAGTGTGGGAGACTGTGGGGCTGGGCTAGAGTGATGGAGCAGATCTACTGGATGCCACGTGGACACAGACTGAGTGTAGGGAGGAACCCAGGTCAGTGAACTATCCCCACCCCCACCCCCACCCATGGAGTCATGGAACAGCTGCATGCAGTGGGCACGGGCCCGCAGGGTACACAGAGCCAGATTTTCCCTGTAGATCTGTGATTTTTTTTCACCCTCTTTTCCTTTTTAGACCTCCCTACTCCAGGCAGTCTGGCCTGGAGATACACACCCCTCTGGAAGTGCAGCCTGTGGCCCCCTCCCACAGAGGTCTCAGCCTGAAAGTCTGACCATGGTTCAGGATGCGCTCGGCCTAAACTCTGATGCAGTGGAGAGCAGGGCTAACTGTGGGCAGCTGTGGTAATGGCAGTGGGAGGGGGTCTGACTGGTCAGCAAAATGCAGTTTTTTCTAGGACTTGACATTATTTTCATCAGCACCTTTCACAGACCCTTTAGAACTCCCTAAGGGTTCATGTACCGTAGGTTTCAAAGCACTGGTATAGATTGTCTTTGTAGTCAGCAGGGGAAGCTGGAGTGAGTTCCAAGAAGGTGTTTGCTAAGGGGAGCATTCAGGTTTATGCCCGGTGCGCTAGGGCCCAGATAAGCAGGGGCAGAATTCATGGTGAAGCCTTTTTAGGGAGCCCACAGTAAGAAGGGAGGGAGTGAGTCCAAGAGGAATGGGGACAGAGGGAGTCTGTTGCGAATTCCTGTCTCTGGCCATGGCTGCTGGCCTGCGCTACGTGGTCGTCTGAGAAGTAAGGCCCAAAACTCTGAGCTGCTGGCCACTGTTCTCTAGGCCCTTGGATGCCATCGCTGACTGCAGGGCCTTGCAGTCTCCAGCAGATACTGCTGCACCTTGGGGAAGGTTGTACAGCAAATTAAAACAGATTCTGTGTAGTTGCTGTTTAACAACTGGCCCCTGGAGTATTGTAGACAGGTTGAAAAGAGCAGTGAGGTCCCATGAGAAATGATTTGCTGGCTCTAATGAGCCTTGGGACTCCAGTTAGCATCTACCCATGGAAATACTTCTTCCAGCCAAAAGCTGCCCCTCTTGCAAGGGGCCAGGCTTCTATCTCACTGCCTTAGACGGGCTGGCAGGGACCTCAGAAGGTACTTAGTCCAACCCCTCGTCTAAGCAGGACTTAAACTAACTGAACCGCCCTAGTCAAAGCTTTGTCGAGCCACAACTTAAAACCCTCTAAGGATGCAGGCATGGGTAATGGGCCAGGCTGGCTGGGACTAAGGGAGATGATTACTTGCAAGCATCTTTGAGGGCAGGTGCCCCCTGCTCTCACTGTGTAGGGAAGAGCTGCCCAGATTCCTGTACCTCCCCAGAGTTCCCTGCATGGGCTTTGTCCTCAGGACCCTGCACCTGTGGGAATCACATGTATTCTACACACTGACCTAGAGGAGACTCAAGCTCTCAACATCATCTCTGTATTAGCTGGCCATCTCTCCACAACCATAATGATGCCCCACTCCCTCTTCCCTCCATTGGAGCTGGTTCCTTACTGTGACCTGTCCCTCACCGCTCCTATGTATCTACTCCTGCATCACTCATGGCTACATTACTTTGCTCAATCTCTCATTTTTGCTTGGCTGGGAAGGAAGACATTTCAGGCAGAAATAGTTCAAAGCTGGTGGGAAGTGTCAGGTTGACAGCATGGGGACCTGGTGCCCTCTGGATTTGCACAGTGCCTGCGGCTGACGCACACAGCCCCTATCTGGACTTCGGAGTTCATCGCTGGGCAGAAGAAGGGAACAAAGTTTCAGCTACTGAGTGGAGGAAGTTGTCCTCTTACCTGAAGAGGTGATTTCAAGCCCATGTACTTACGCACTGCTGGGGCACTGCTGTTTAAACCAAGCCTACCTAGCCAGTCAGTCAGGGATCATTTTAAGCAAAATGAATATCTATCCTTTCTAACCTGAAGACGGATAGTGTCCACAATGGGTTTGCAGCAGAGGGACTAAACCAGCTTAAGTGACACTCATGCAGCTTCTTGATGCAACTGGGATTTGGCCCCCATGACCTGTGTCTGTTCCTCTTGGCTGCAGAAGTCACCAGAGTTAACATCTGCTGTGCTCCTGACATGTGTGATGTGGCTGCTTGTGATGAGTGGGGAGCTCTCAGTTATGTCATATGGATCTGGCCCTGTCACATGGGCCTTGCTACTCAGTGGCAGCAGAAGGCCCCTGAGGCCTAGTGGTAGACTGGAGGCTGTGTCACAGAGCTGTCCTGGGGTGCCTGAGTGGGTCCAGCTGGAGCCCCAGTGACACCAGTGGAGAATCTGGGAAGACAGTGGTGGTCTCAGATGCTGAGTGCTGATGTTTCACAAGAGGACAGGATATGTGGCAGGCTAAATGTGCACACAGCAAGCTCTGCAGGTAGACAGCAATGGACAGAGCAGAGGCAGGAATCAGTGTGACCCAGGGCTTTCACCTAACTTTAGCAGATGCAGAGGCAAAGCCATGGTGGATTCTGCAGCCCTTGGCTGGGTGGAGCCCTGGCATATATGCTAATCTAAACTGTCAGCATGTGCTCCCCCCATGCTTGTGAAGGACTTGCCCTGCTGTGTCCAGTCAGCTCCCAAACCTGGCTCCCATTTGAAAGGGTGTGGCCGCAAATGCTAGGTGATGTGCAGTGATTCCTAAAGAGGGGCAAGCTGCTGAGGAGGAGTCAGCTTCAGTTGGTCTGGTTGGGCTGGTCTCGTGGAAGAAGCAGGCTATGGGTGCTTAGAGGATGAGTGTCAGAGTTTTGGAGCTGGCACAGCCTCCCTTCTGTAAAAGTTGCTCTCTGGGGACTTAACAGCAGAACTGTTAAATCAAGTACACGCCCATGCAACAAACTATGTTGCCAGCTTTGTCCACGTATCTGCAGAAAAGACACTATCATAGGACCTAATCAAGCCAGCTACTCCATCAAAGGCTCATTCTCCTACTTATCCAGTAATGCAATTTATGCTATCATTTGCCAGAAATGCCCCCACACCTTATACACTGGGCAAACAGGACAATCTCTGCACAAAAGAGTAAACGGGCACAAAACTGACATCAGAAATCACAACACACAAAAACCATTTGCAGAGCACTTCCATCTTTCTAATCACGGTATGGGTGATTCGTTAACAACTGCTCAAGAAACTCAATGGGACATCAAGAAGATTTCAAAGAGAAACAGCTGAATTAGAATAGATACGCAGACTCGTTGGTGTGAAAGCAGGATTAAATCGTGACTATGGCTTCTTTTCCCATTACAACAGATAATTTGACTTCACCTTCCTCTATGTGCTGTTTCCAGCATTTGAATCTTAACAACTGCACTGATCTGCTGTTACTGTATGACCTGATCCCATGTCTTACACTCCCTTTCATGTGTTTTCATCCCATTCTGTAAGTTCCCCATCTTCAAAGCGTCTGACAAAGTGGGATTTTCTCCCACAAAAGCTCATGCGATAAATAAATCTGTGAGTCTTTAAGTGCCACATGATTCCTTCCTTTTTTTGCTGAACTAGACTAACGCAGCTACCCCTTTGGAACTTGGTTGCTGGGGATTGGTGCACTCACGGGCTCTTTCCAAGGGACTGAGAGGCCAGGGCTAATGCAGATCTGTGCCAGCACAGGTCCTACATGGTCATGGCTGGGACTTTGAGCTGGGTCCAGAATGAGCAGTGGGGAGTATAGGACTGAGTTCCCTACCTGAAGGGTGACAGCAATGCATCCTGGTGTGGCTATTCCCATGTTGTGAGAGAGGTCTTGTCTAGCTGCATGGGTTAGGGGTGAGGTGTCTTTCTGATGTGGCACAGCTCTTAGCATGGATTCAGTTAAACGGGTCTGAAGGTATCACTAAGTATACTTCTGGTTCCATGTGGGACCACTGTACCAGAATAAGGCCTGTTACACAAACAGAGCTGCATCCACACTAGGGGCTGCTGTGCTTCAACTGATGAAGTAGGTAAAGCAATACAACTCTGCATCAATGTTCCCTCTAAGGGGAAAGAGCAGCTGAGCAACTCCTGTTGCTCACTGCGCTCCCCTCCCCCCCCCTGCATGGGGCCTGCTGCGCACCCTCTCCCCCTGCCCCCGCTTGCACCCCCTGCTCCCGACAGCCCCCCCCCCGCTCCTGCTAGCCCCCCTGGCCCCAGCATCGCTCCCCACTCGGGGCATCACCCCCCTCCTGCTAGCCCCCCCACTCCCGCCAGCACACCCCCCTGCTCCCGCTCGCCCCCCCCCAGCCCCCACAAACTTACCTCTGGGCTGGACTGGAGGGGCAGGGCCCAGCCCTAACTCCTGGGCCAGAGAAGCTCTACGGAGCATGCTCAGATTTTCTGGGCATGCTCCGTTAGAGCTTTTCTGGGCGGGAATTTTCAAAACTCCCTGCTCCACAGGAGCTCCCTTGAAGGACTCTGGCTGCCGGCAGTGTGCTGCTGGCAGCCTTCCCTGCGCTGGCGGCTGCGGCGGGCTGTGCTGCAGCGCGCCAGCGCAGCTTACAGGGAACATTGCTCAGCATGTGTGAAGATGAGGCATCTGAGACCTTGGATTGGTTGATTTCACACAGATGATTGAATGACCTTCAAGTGGCAGTAATATCTTTTGGTTGCAGGAGGTAGTCAGAGGTCTGTATGCCCTTGCTAGCACACAAGTGAGCAATGGGGGAATATTGAAGGAAAGGCTGTGGTGTGCAAAGTAGCACTTGTGTCCAGCTCTATCTTTCTCTGCCAGGCATGGCTGAGCCAGTTTGCTGTGGAGGGTCTGCTGTCTCCCCTGGGCTGGTGAGTGGCGGAACTCAGTACCTCCAGTCGGTGTTGTACACCAAGTGCCTGAGTCACTTTTCCCCCACTGTTTTTATTTGGGTCCTCTCCACAAAATGCAAAGACCAATAAATCTGTGAGAAAAAACTGAGATCCCGTTAAATGTGGGGGGGAAGGGCAGAAGAGCCTATCACATGTTATAATGATGGAGAATAGTTGTATTAACGTGTCCTCCTCTACCAGTGCAACCTTGTGCAGATACAAAAATGTGGATCTGCATCCACAAGACTCAATTTATACCTGATCTGCCACAGCCCTGGGTCCCCAGTTATCTCTTTAGATGCTAGCCCCTCAGCTCTGGAATGCTGATTGGCAGGGCCTCATGGGCCAGCTCAGTGGCAGCCTGAAAGGGGGGCCAGACCAAATAGCTGATCAAGGGGAGGGGCATTGAACAGCTGATTAGCGTGGAGTGCTGAACAGCTGATTACTGTCCCATAGGGAGGTGCCAAGGTGTCAACTGATGACCAGCTAAGACCCATAGGCCTCTGCCAAGCATCTGATCCACAGCTAGATCTTACCCCCAGATCTCAAAGGCAGGGAAGCAGTATCAATGGCTATGAGCTGCAGACATTTACCCATCTTGGAAATCCAGCTCTGATCCACCATCTGTTTAATTTAAAAAAAAAAAAAAAAAAAAAGGATGTGGGTCTCTGCAGATATAATAAAGCAGATGTCCATTGATTTGTAGGGCTGTCCTGTCTTTATTGACTCTTCAGGGCTGGACTGAGATGCATTACAGGAAAGAGGGGGAACACATTCTTGTACAATCATTCATCTTTCTAGTGTATTGCTTAGTACAATTTTGTCTCTGGAACAATGCATCAAAGTCCCAGAAAAGTGGTGGAACATCAAAAGAGCATTTGCAAAATCCATACAGCTACAAATATGTGGTGGGCTTGCTGATTTCATTAAGCAGGACAACTAAGATCAAAGCATTGTGCAGGGAGTTTGTCCTGTAGCCATGTCACAGTTGTAGAATCTATTTCCAGGATCCAGGGTGCTCAAACTCACACACACTTTTTCTCCTGTAACTGTTCACACTTCCTTACACATGCACACTTGCTGTTCTGGAAATCCAGGTTCCTTTGAACCACAGTGGGACTCAGCAGTAGTGCTGCTGCGCTATGCGCCAGGTTATCTGACCACACTTTTGGGTGCACGTCGGTCCCCCCAGGGTGTCTTCATCACTGCAGGACCACCTCCTCCTTCACCTGATTGCTCATGTCCATTCTACTTCAGGTGTGTTGCCAGAGGTCTTTCCCTCAGTGACTCCTGGTGTGTAACATATGCTCCCTTGGCTGCCTCAGGTTACTGTGCCATGATCAAGAGTTAAGATTTTGTCATGAGTATTTTTAGTAAAAGTCGGAGTGGTGAGGGAGAGTGAACAGAAACTCATGGAAGCCCTGGCATCACCCTGACTTTGCTAAAATTAACTCTGTTTGCCAAAATGGAGCTGGCTGGAGAGTGGAGTGGGATGAGGAGAGCAGTGGTTAGGGTGTCCCTCACCCCTACTTTAAGAGGCACAGACCACAGACAATGGAGCCAGTGTTAGTGTGGGTCTAGCAGCAGCCATCCTTTGCTAGAGTCCTTTTGTACTCTTCCATTCCCGCTGTTTGAGTACCAGAGTGGTGCCAGGGCAAGCTGTGGTCACCGGGCTCCAAGCCCTGAGATGCTGCCAGCAGCTGGGGTTGGTTAGTGACCCTCACTTCTGGTGCTGAAGTGCCTGGGAAAGGTCATGTCACACAGGTGCCACTTCTGCAGGGATGTAAAGACAAGAATGAAATAGTCCAGAGAGGTCAGGACAGCCCTGTACCCATCTGTGGGTCTCCCTATCTGTGTGTGTGTTTTGACGGTGTCTGCTTTGGTCAGGAACACTCCTTCTGTGGGTCTCCCTCTTCAGACTAAGGGGCACCAGGAGAAGGATCTGGTACCCTGGAGACAGGTTTCCAGGACCAAAGTCAAGAAAACATGCTGGCAAGCTACATGGAAGGCTCTGGAGGCCAAGGCACTCCCTGGGACAGGCAGAGCCATAGGTTTCATGTTTGGTACCTGCCTGATTGAGTAAGGCGGCACCAGTTAGCTCAGCAGATCAGTCTTTGCTGGCTCAGCAGCAAAAGTAGACTGTTCTGTACCGTCAACATCTGATGTTTCTCAGAGATCTTGGAGGGAGTCCGGGGTAAGGGAGCTAGGGCACAATACTTATGAAGAGAGGCTGAGGGAGTTGGGCTTGTTTGGTCAGCAGAGGAGAAGAGTGAGGAGGGATTTGACAGCAGCCTTTAACTACCTGAAGGGGAGTTTGAAGAAGGATGGAGCTAGGCTATTCTTAGTCATGGATGACATAATTAGGAGCAATGATCTCCACTTGCAGTGGGGGAGGTTGAGGTTGGATATTAGGGAAAACTTTTTCTTTAGGTGGGTGTTGAAGCACTGGAACAGGTTACTTAGGGAGTGGTGGAATTTCCATCCTTAGAGGTTTTTAAGGCCTGGCTTGAGAAAGCCCTGGCTGGGATGATTTAGTTGGGGGTTGCTCCTGCTGTGAGCAGGGGTTGGACTGGATAACCTTCTGAGGTTCCTTCCAACCCTCATTTTCTATGATTCTCATCAGCTACTCTCTCTGCCAATGCACTTTCCTGCCTTTTGGTCTGCTGGCAGCATCACAAGTGTTCCCAAAGTACCTAGCAGTGATGCTGGCGTTCCAGAGGAGATCAGGAGTTCCAGCAGTGGCTCAGAGGTTAGCCCAAGACCACGTGCTGCCTGGTGGGCCTGTGATCCAGTCCACCAGGATTGCTTACTAGTGATCATCGTACAGAGGGACAGCTATCACAGTGAAGTTCCAAAGGGGCAACCGTGTTAGTCTAGTGCAGTAAAACAAACAAAGATTTTCTCCCACAAAACGTCGTGCAATAAATAAATTTGTTAGTCTTTTAAGTGCTACAGAACACCATGTTTGTTTCGCAGGGAACTATCCGGCACTAGATGGAAACTAAAACTTTTCTCCCTTAGGCCAGGTTGCACCTCACGCTGGCTGTTTGTTTCCACCTGAGGGCTCCTCCTGTCACAACCATGGGGAAATGTCTGAGCCTCTGGGACTTTTGGCCTCATGTGCCTTCTACCTTCTGCATGTGAGGCTTCGCAGGCATGGCTGAGATCTGTGTATGAGCCAGTTCCTTTAGGAACAAGGTGGTTTGGGTGACACTTGCTGCTGCAGTGCAAAACACTAGTGGCTGCCAGAAAACTCAGACAGCACAGCTGAGTGTTCCTTACACACTGAAGGGTGGGTGTGGGCAGACCAGGGTGGGGCTGTGACAGCAAAGCAGTGTAAAAGCAGGGGTTAAAGTATAATTTGGTGGGCCCCGGAGCCCTTCTAAATTGGTGGGCCCCCCTCACACACCCCAGCTACTGCCCCCACACACCTACCCCCAACCCCAGCTCTTGACCTCTTGCCCATTTCACTTAGATGGGAAAAGCAAGAAGGATCCACTCAGAAAGAAAAGAACAATATACAAGGTGAAAGTCATGTCTGTAAATGGCTGGTGATTGGTGACCAGAGAGGACCCCTGGCCAGGCCTGCCTGCTAGCCTCCCGGCTTTGCCACCTGGGTTTAGGGGGTTGCCACTCGTCAGGCCTGCCCACTGCCCCCACCCTTGCTGCCTGGGCTAGGGAGAGGTGACCCCTGACCAAGCCTTCCCACTGCCTGAGCTGGGGGGGGCAACCCTTGGCCCAGCCTGCCCTCCAGCCTCACCGCCTGGCCTTGGGGGGCAATCCTTGGCCTGGCCTGTCTGCCATCCTGGTGTAATGGGAAGAAGGGGAATGTGAACCCTGGGCTGCCCATCCCTCTCTGGCCTGGCCACCAGGCTGACCTGGAACCCAAAGGGGTCCACCTGCCCCCCACTGGCCCATTGTGACCTGGGACACAGGGACAGTCCTGGATCCCCAGCCCCCCTCCAGCCTGGCCGCTGGTCTGACCTGAGGCCCAGGTGGGCCTGATCCCTGGCCACCTGCCCACATTGGCCTGGTGAGAGCCAGGGCTCATGGGGAGTCCTGATCCCCAGGTCCCCCCACCCTAAACTTGGCTGCTGGCTTGACCCAGGGCCCCAGGTTGGGGTGCTGGATCCCCAGCCAGCTCCCCCCTTGGCTCTGGCTCTTCCCCCCAGTACTTACCTGTGCTGTGTGTTCCCTGGGCTGCTGCTGCTGGCATCTGCTGGAGCAGGAGGGGGTTAAACTTCCCTCTCGGCCTCTAGCTAATCACTCAGCTGCATGCACCAGAGGGGAGGGGTGGCAGGCAGCCAAGCTATTGACCTGTAGATGCAGGATCTGCCTGCCAGAGAAAAACATTCAGGGCACCCCTTGGGAGACCCAGGGCTTGTGCCCAGGGGGTTGGGGCACTGGCAGCGACAGCTCTAAACCTGTTTCTTCCTCTCCAGGCTGCAGTCTGAGGCTTCTGCCTCCAGCCAGCTTGCCCAAGCGCAGGGGAGCCAGCCAGCACTTCACAGCAGGGCAGGCACACTCCCTATTCCTGTAGCCGTGCCTGCCCTGCCAGAATGTGCCACCTGCATTTTCTGTTTTTAGGGAGCCTAGAACACTGGGCCCCCTAAAAATAGCCCCAGTATTCTGGGCCCCTAAAAATAGAAAATGGAGCCAAAATGCTGCATTCCAGGACTTACTGTTTTAAATGGTGGGCCCTGAAATGGAGCGTTCTGGCTCCATTTTCTATTTTTAGGGGCCCTGGAACACTGACCCCCTAAAAATAGTGGGCCCTGGAACAGCGTTCCAAGCTGTTCTGGTTTACTTTAACCCCTGTGTAAAAGATATCACAGGCTGGAGAAGTGAGGGGACACAGCTGTCCAGACTGTGGCCTGGGAATATCACAGCGCTAGAATAAGAACTGGGGAGAAATAAGATGGGTTTCTTGTGAGTTGTGGGGGTTAGAGACACTTTTGGATCCATATTGCAGCCTCCTAAACATGACAGAGCTGCTAGGACCTAGGTTCATGGTTCAGTCCCATCACCCAGCTCAGTCTGCATTGTGCTGATGCTGTCCTGGGATACGCTTGCCTCCCCTGTCACAGTCTTGAGCCATACTCCAGAGAGTTGAGCACAATGGGAAGCCTCTGCTGTGGCTGATGAGGTCAGGTGGAAGACAGGTTTTCCTGACTGCCCCATAGTCAGTGTTGCCCAGGCTAGCACCTGTCTGGGTTTTTTGGGGAGCTCTGGCTGGGGTGGAGAGGCCCCTGGCTGTATGGGTTGATTGGCTGGATGACTCAGAGATGGCGAGGGAGGCACAACTAGCGAGGGGAAGCTAGAGTCCACTTTCCCAAGGTTACTTAGGGGAGTAGCATTGCCAAGGAATGCAGTTAGCACCAACACAGCAAGCTGCAATGTGTGTCCGAATTGATGGAGCCGCATGAGCCTTGAGGGGTGGGAAGAAAAGTGAATTAATGAACAAATGAAAATGGAATGGGCTGTTGGGTGACAAGGAGTTCCCTTTTCCCTGTGCTGGAGGGGTGAGCAGCAAGGGGGTAGCAGGGCTTTCCGTGAGTCGATCAGCTCAGTGGTGTTAGCTAAGAATGCACAGCACTGTCTGTTGGAAGGTGATTGATCTGCCACACTTCACTAACCTTCCAACAGGAGCTGCATCCTGCTGACTTACCTGTTTCTGATGGCTGAGGTCTCGATGCGGAGCGCAGGGCAGACCCCTCCCCTGCAGCATGTCAGAGCCCTCCCCTGCAGCATGTCAGAGCCCTGATGGCTCCTCTCTGCTTCTCAGCAGCTTGGGCCACCTGTAGAGTGGGAATCAGGGGCGGGATGAAGGGCTACTGATCAGAGGAAACAGCTAAGTCAGGCACAGGATGTGTATTCTGTTGGAAACCAGATACTCTCAGACTGGCATCCTGGTGTGCCCAGGCCCTTCCAGGCTCCATGCCCAGGAACCTGTTCTGTACGTATGTCTGTGCTGAAGGAACCTGACCAAGTACCAGGAAAAGTTAGGGCCTGGGACAGGGGAAGGCTCTGCCATGGCAGCAGGCCAGATGGCCTTTGGTTGTGGCTGAATAGTTGATGTTAACCTGATTCTTCACGTCACCCTGCACCCCAGGCAGTAAAATTCCTAGGTAAACTGCCACTGATTAGCATCTCTGTGAGGCCCCTCTTCACCTGGTGCCCAGGGGGTGCAGGGTCTCAGTCTCTTTCAATTCCATAGAGGTAGCCATGTCAAGCTAGTTCAGCAAAACACACAAGGAGTCCCGTGGCCCTGTTTAAGACAACAGATTGGCTCTTTAGCTCAGGCTCTTAGCTCTAGAGGGCCTCAGGGCATCAGCCACGATGGTGCCTGTGACCCAGGTGTCCTGGAATAACCTTCCAAATATACGATAATCAAGGCAAGCTGCAAAACCAGGAGCCAAACTGCCAAACCACTGATGGGTAGTACTTAAACTGGTCTCTCAGTCAGTAACAAAACATGCTTCTGATTCCCCACTCTGGTCATCACCAAGCATAACAATATAGAAACAGCCCCCCATCAGTTTCTCTGCTCCCCCTTGGCACTGGGTCTTTAAAGAAGTAGATTCTTCTGACCCCAAAGGACCAGCCACATCACCAGAACAATATAGGCATGGATCTTACCGAAAATACCATGCTTCCAAGCAATTCTTCAGTAACAACAACTAAAGGATTAATATAAAAAGAAAAAGAAACAAAATATGAGAGATGTTAAAGGGTCAAAGTGAGTCACATACATACAAATGATTTAGAGTCTGTAGAAAGCAAGTCCCTGAAGAATTTGGAGTTTGCAGATTAGTGCAATTCCTCTGGTAGGCATCCAGCACTTGGGTGGATCTCAGTCCTTTGTTCAGTTACAGCAAAATAGTTGCAGAGGAGGGTATTGGTTGCAGGTTGGAGACTGAAGATAAAATGGAGATGGCGCCATTGCTTTTTATAACCTCTGGCCTCCCCCATCTGTATGTAATTTTTTGCAGTTTAAAATGGAGTTGAGTCACTTGGGGCAGTCCCAGTACTCCAACTGGTTTCTCCATGAGTTCACCATACCTGGGAGCTTCCATAATGGGCCATTAAGGGGATAATGGTTTTGTAGCCCCAGTCTGAGAGTCAATAACGGGGAACACAAATAGAACAAACATATTAGTAACTTCTAATAGAGATCTGACACCTTCATATAACCCATATAATCATTCCCAGCAGATTACAACCTTTTCGTGGGTACTGAACATGGCATATCACATGTGGATTATTGCAAATATGAATCAATATGAAAGATAATCATAAAAACTGCCCTAGACCCAGACATTGTCACAGTGCCATGAGGCTGCTGTTTGTTTATGGCAGGGGTCGGCAACCCCTGGCACCCATGCCAAAAATGGCATGGGGGCTGAGCCTGAACGGCATGCTGTACTGCTCAGGCTTCCCCACTGGCCCCGCTCCCCCAGCTCTGCATCAGCTGCCACAGCTCCAGGCCCCTGCTGGCTGCGCTTCCCCAACGGGGAGCGCGGCCAGCAGAGAATGTGGCTCCTGACCCCCTGCTGGTCCCACCCTTGCTGGGCAGGGCTGGAAGGACCAAGCCGGGTCGGCCCCCTACCTGCTTCCGGCTCTGACTGTGGAGCCGGAAGCCACCGACTTGCAGGGGTGAGAGGCGGCTCTGGCTAGCCCGGAGGCCGAGGGGAGGCTGCCCACCGATGAGAGCGGTAGCCAGTCCTGATCCCCAGCTGGAGGCCTGGCCCTGCCAACTTTTGAGCCCCACACCCAGCACCCACTGAAGGTGCAGTGGGCAGGGCCGGCAAAGGTTGCTGACCCCTGGTTTATGGGATAGCTTATACTTCCCGGAGCTCATCAGTGCTCTGCCCAACAGACCCATTGCTACAGGGTGCTAACTCCAAGGCACAGCATGACAAAAGTCCCTGAGCTGGGATGGGCTGGGATGTGAAGGGCACCCTGGTCGTTTTCTCACGGCACCCTTCAGACCTTTAACAATGCTGCTGAAATCAAGAGGAGATTTTTTTGTCTAGCTGACGTGTTCCCTGCTTGGAGTGCTTTTGCTTTCCTTCCCCTCCCACGACATGCTCATTTCATAGCCTCCAGCAGAAGCATGAGATTTGCTTTTAAATTGGAGTAGTGCTGCTTGTACCATCACAATGGAAAGTGTCTGGTTCTGCCTGAGGTCAGCCTTGCCATTGCTTCTGCTTCCCAGCCCTGACCACGCTAAACTGTGAGGTGGGAAGTGTTTTCTCCTGCTTCTGGTATTCTGGATGTCTCCTGCTTATTTCGATAGCTGTCCTCAGCTGTATCTGCCCAAAGAAGTAACAGTAGGTAGCAAGCATTGACTCTGTTCCTTGTCAGTGTCCCCAGATGACTGGACGTTGCTACCAAGTAAGTAGTGCTCACATTCCCCCGGTCTGCTCATATCCTCCTCAGCAGAGATAAGTGGAGACATTTCACTTGCCCTGCTATGAGTTATTGCTGGTATGTAGCATTGGAATAGTTTCCAGGTCTAGTGCAGCCAGTGCAAGCCGTGAAGTGCCTTTTTGCTGTTCCTCCAGGATTTTCTCTTTTGGGATCTTGCCAATCTTTCACAGAAGGTCACTGAGATGGAGAATTAGGTCTGCCTGTTGTGCTCTGTGTTTTACAGATTATTTTCTTTCTCCTGCTGTTCCCATACTTGAAAGTACCAGGTTGAGGCTTCCAGCATAGCTGCTTATTCTTGGAGTCTTGTTCCGGGGTCCTGGACTACAAACACTAATTAAACACACCTTCAGCTCTCATTTTATAATGCAGCTTAATTCCTCGCAGAGGTACAGTGGCTTCTCAAAGAGCGGAGACAATCTCTTCAGACTCTTGTCCTCCTAGATCTCAAAATGACCTCAACTGAAGTTTGTGTTAAAGTGTGAATTTCCCTCTGTGGTGTATTGGGGGGTGAGAATAAGCAACACCTACTGGATGACTCATTGAAAATGTTAAAGTTGTACTGAATCAGGTGCTAGAGAAACAGTACAGAGATTAGCATCCATCCATTTTACTCCACTACATGGTCAGACATGTCTTTCTTGAGTGTGTGACTGATGAGTCTTGCCCACATGCTCAGGACAAGAGCATGATTGCCATGTTGTGCTGAGGAAGAAATTTTTCCCCAGGGCAAATTGGCAAAAGTTCTGGGGAATTCTCACTTTCCTCTGTAGCACTGGGCATTTGCTGGTGGATTCTCTGTACCTTAACATCTTTAAATGATGATTTGAGGACTTTAATAACTCAGTCACGGGTGAGAGGTATATTACAAGAGTGGGTAGGTGAGGTTCTATGGCTTGCATTGTGTAGGAGGTCAGACTAGATCAGGGGTCTCAAACTCAAATCACCACAAGAGCTGCATGAGGACTAGTACAGTAGCCCAAGGGCTGCACCATGGATGAGGACTAGTATGGTAGCCCAGGGGCCGTACCACTGAAACCTTTTCATACAGCAATATTGCAAATATTGATAGCGATAGTGTTGGTTGTGAGCTGCAAGAGATAATTTTAGGGGCCGCAAGTTTGAAACCCCTGGATAGATCAGTGTTTCCCACCCAGTGTGCCACAGCACACAGGTGTGCCTCAGGCCTGAGCAGGTGTGCCACGGAATTTTTTGAAAAACTACTTGAAGAGTTTGGAATTGGCCCATGAATATTCATGAGTTCTTGTGGTGACTATACGGTGCTGTGCCTCAAAATAATTAAAGATATCGAAGTGTGCCACAGCAGAGAAAAGGTTGGGAACCACTGGACTAGATGATCATATTGATCCCTTCTGACCTTAGAGTCTATGCATTTGCAACATTCTATCTGGAATGTTCATTCTGCTGCTTCGGTGGGTTACTTTGTGGTCAGTCAATTTGCTATACAGTTAAAATGATGTGCCCAGTGAGGCCTCTCTGTCAGACGATGCACATCTGTGCACCCTGGGTTGTGATTTATATGATTTTTCTCTTCACTTATACACTGGGATTGTATGTTTTTATGCCAGTTACACCATACAAGGTTTCTTAATGGATGCTCATAACCTATTCAACATGAGTAGTATGGTATCATGTTTCCTACAATTTCATGCATATGCACAGATATGTAGCATGTTTAACATGGGTCAAAGGGGGTGGGAGACAGAGCTCTCTTGCAGCAAGCAAACAAGCACTTGGAGAAGACAACAAAGATATGCTAATTGAGGTGACTGGGAAAAGACAAGGAATCACCTTTGCCTAGAAAGGGCGAGGTCGAGGGGGTTTGCAGACAAAGAAGGACACTGGGAAGTACCAGGGGCTTTTTGCCTGGGAATCTCCATCTTGAAACAACTTCAAGCAAGATCTGAGCCCTGCTAGAGACTGGCTGTACAGACATCTACCAGCTGCACACCTTGAGCATAAACTTGAGCTATGAGGTCAGTTTAAGTAGAGATATTAGAATAGTATGTGTGTTTTATCTTTTATTTCCTTGTGGTCACTCCTGACTCATTTATATTGTGATTCTGCCTTGATTGGCCGTATTCTCGCTTAGAATTATAATCTGATCAGTAAACTTGTCGTTGTATTATCTAAAGCTGTGTGATCTTTAGAGAGTGTAAGTGAAGAGGGCTGGGCATGATCTATTTCTTTGTCAAATGGACAGACTTGAGTGTATGGTGGTTGGGAGTGGGTCCCACTCTCTGTAGACAATGGTTCACAGTAGTACACTGGACCAGATTTGGGAAATGGCCTGCCACACCCTCCCTCTGGTAAAACCATCAGACCCTCCCTGTCTTTGTGTCTAAATAACATTGATCTATTTCCCTAACGGTGTTCCTTTACCATATAACATCGGTTAGTATAATCTTGATTTCATTGAGATCAATAATGATAAAATTTGGAATGTAATTAATGTACATTAATTTCAGAAGAGATATACTTCCCAGCCAACATTGGCTGTATCTACATTGACAAAATTAAATTGAAATAATTATTTTGAAATAACTATTTTAATTTTAATCCAAAAGAACTATTTCAGATCAGCCTTCTTTTGAATTTATTATTTCAAATTAGGAGTCCAGCGAAAACTCTGTATTTTGAAAGAGGGTAGGAGTTTTTATTTCAAAATAGAGAGTCTTCTCTAGCCACTCTATTTTGAATGAGGGGAAGGCAGGCAAAAGAATAGGGACATTATTTTGAAATAAGCATATTCTGCAGCTTAGAATGGGTTATTTTGAAATAATATTTTCAAAATAAGTGCTATTTTGAAATAAAAGCAGGTTTTATTATTTCAAAGTAGTGCTTTGTTATTTCAAAATCAGTCTCCTTATTTCAAAATAACTTCTGCATAGACATACCCATTGTGTATAATTTTCCTTAATTTTCTTAAATATCATACATATGTGTGCATGTGTGAGGGGAGGTGAGGCATGTGTCTTATTTAAGTTCTGTAGCTCTTCCAGATTATTTGGGATTTGCATCCCTAAATACTGTATTTTACAGCCGTGAAAATCAGAATTTTTCATTCAGGTTTTGTCCAGATGGCTCCATTAAAGGACACTTAACATTTTTGATTTAATACAGGTGGCACTGAAAGCCAGAGACTTGGCCAAAGCCATGAGTTTCCTCCATCAGTGATGGTGGAGCTGGGTGTGCTACATCATGTGCCTGTAAGTCCTACGCAGAAGAGTATTCAACTTTTTGTTTGGTTTGAAATACATGCTGAAATACTTTGCTGAGCTATGGTCCTTGCGTTTAAGTTTGTTAATACAGAGAATGGCTAGCATGAGGAGCATCCTAAGGTAGGGTTCAGATGTGAGGCAAAAGTAGGACATGTCCACCTTTTTACCTTCATGTGCTCCGTCCAGCAGGCATTTTAAAAATACATGTTTTTGTTTAGCTTTTTACTTACAGGTGTTAAAATATTCTGCAATGTCACAGAACACCCTATTTTTAGGGGGAATCATTCCAGGGCCCCTAAAAACAGAAAAATATTACATGAATACTACATTTTCTCCCTGTGTCCCTGTGTACTTCCCTGTCCTCTTTTCCATGCTTTGGTATCTAGTAACCCTCTCCTAAGGGGCCTTTCCAGGTCTAGAACTACTGATTGTCAGAGCTTAGGGCTGGTATTACTCTCTGTTAAATCTGTTTAGGAGAGACCAAAGAAGGGTCTTAGAATATCACTAAACATTTAAGCAGGAATCTGGCCACGTCTAGAGCGTTGCTGTTTTTAATATTTATGGCTGATAAGCCTCAGGATTGTTCAAGAATATTCATAGATAATGGAAACATAGAGTGGTTTGCTCTATTTAAATAATGTGTGATTTGATTTTCTTACTAATGCTAAGTAATCTATTCTGATTTTCAGGAGAAGTTTTAAAAATATCTCCAACTTTGGATTGGGTAACAATTCACCCTTCTGCTTTCATAATTTGTGGGTTGATAGAACCAGGTTTGCACTCCTTTAAATTTCTGTATTGCAGGAAAGCAAGACTGGGCAGCCCTCTAGTGGCCTTCAACATGTTGATACTGAGAAGCCACCAAAACCAAGTCAGAGCAGCAAATGTGTGTATAGGCCTTTGCTGTTTGCATACTGACTCTAGTTGTGCACCTGTGATTTATTCCGACTGTTACATTGTGTAAAGAGCAAATGATACAACAGTTTCCTAGTCCAAAAATGATCCCCTTTGTTTTCTTCCTCATGTATTGCTAGTTTGTCTCCCAAGCTCGTAAGCTCGCAAAAGATTTTTATTGAAATCACTCATTCTTAATGATAGAGTTCTCATTCCCAGTCTCCTTTTCCAGCTGCAGTCTGGCATTGGCATGCTTTTCAGCCTCAAATGCTGACATATTTTTACTGTAAACTGCCAGTGTTACATACTTTCTCTGTTAAACTACATATCTAACTATTCTTACCAGAACATTGTGCTGTCAGTTGATGGTATACATCACGTGAGACTATTTCCCACATTTCCTTTTAAAGAAAAGTATTTAAATCCTAAACTCAAATAATACACTTAAAAAATCATGACCAGTGCATGAATCAGAATTAAGGTCCTTGTGATTTGATGAAATAGACATTTCTTTCTACTTTCTATGAATAATATATTTGTTGTGTGGGTGGTATAAGCTATATGTACACTTAATTAATCATTTCCGTGCTTTCTAGTGCTTGGATTTTGTATGCGCTCAGCTAAGCAAATATACTTTTGTCACTGAAGCCAGGTCTATGCTAAAAAATTAGGTCGACACAGCCATGTTGTATGAGGATGAAACAGACACCAGACCTAACCCATACCATCAGTGTAGATTGTGTCTATATTGACAAGCGTCAGTGGCACCAAGCCTCCTTAAACAGGCCCTGAGATGGGCTTTACATCTCTTTAAACCAAGAACTTTGTCTGAAATAATTAAGTAAACTGTCAAAGATTTTAACTAGTTCTCCTGGTTAATGAGGGTTTCCCCTTGTGATGGCAAAGATGTCCAGAGCCCTGCAAATCTGTGGACATCCACATTATATCTGAATATCTGCATCCATGGATACAATGCAGATATCCGCAGATCATTTCTTGCAGATGCAGATCAGATGCAGAGCCATGTATTTGTATCCACACAGGGCTCTAAAGATGTCATCCATGCAGAGGCGGCCTTAGGCTGTCTAGTGCCCTAGGCAAAGGCCCATGGTGGGGCCCCCTATAGGAACTAAATTCACATAATAAAAAGCATAGCTTTTTTTATTATTATTTTTAAGATTTTAATTTTTTAGATCAATTTTCCAAAATCTAAAAGTTCGCCTTCCTACTCTTCCAGTTGCTAAAATCAGAAATAAGGTCTTGGAAGTTAATAGATAGCATAGTGTCTTGTTCAACCGAGAGGACAGCTAGTTCACTAAGTTTCTTGTGTCATAGTAGAGTGTAGGTAGGGCTTCACTAGTTTTAACCTGGAAAATGGTGGATTGCTTACCAGTAGCCATCCTTCTTCAAGATGGGCTGCTCACATACATTCAGTTAAAGTGTCTACTTGCCACAGCGCATGGTAGCTTGGAAAGTCTTCAGCCTTAGCCTGTCAGGTCCGGGCATGCAGCCAACACCCCCTCTTACGCCACAACCACGGCTATACAGGTGACTGTAACCCTGACCCTCCCAGTCCCATATACCTTCGCCAACTCCGTTATCAGGGACGGTGAGAGGAGCCTGAATGCATGTGAGCAGCCTATCTCAAAGAAGGACGGTTACTGGGAAGTAACCCACCGTTCTCCTTTGAGCACTGCTCACATCATTCAGTTACAGGTGACAACTAGCTGTACCCATGGACGGTGGGAGGAGTTACAGTCTACCCACACTGAGTACAGCCCTGCCCAGAGCGGCATCATCTCTAGCCTGTTGGGCAATGGCATAGTGTGTTGTAAAAGTATGTACCAACGACCAAATAGCAACCCTGCAGATCTCTTGGATCTGGACCTTGGCAAGGAAGGCCGTAGAGGATGCTTGGGCCCTGGTACAGTGGGCTCTAACAGTTCCCAGAAGGGGCGTGTTCAACCTTCCGTAGCAGTCTTTAATGCAGTTCACAATCCATTTAGAGATACACTGCGAGGATACTGGTAAACCCCTCTTACGTTCAGCAACTGCCACAAACAGTTGGGGGGTCTTCCAGAATGGCCGGGTGTGCTCAATGTAAGTTAGGAGCACTCTCCTCACATCCAATGTATGCCACCTCCTCTGGTTCTGTGTAACCTGGGCATCTGGGTAAAAAACTGGCAAGCAAATTTCCTGGTTAAGGTGGAAGGAGGTGGCCGTCTTAAGGAGGAAGGATGGGTGGTGAAATAAAACTACTTTATCTGGGCAGAACCTCATATATGGGGGTTCCAAGGAGAGGGCTTTCAACTCCAAAACCCTTAGAGCAGAGGTGATGGCTACTAAGAAAGCCACCTTCCAGGACAGGACTAGGAGGGTGGCTGAGTTCAAAGGCTCATAGGGAGGCTCTGTCATTGCCCAGATGACATTCAGGTCCCAACGTGGGGTGGGCTTACAGGGTTGGGGAAGGAGTCTCCATGCCTTTTAGGAATCTTACGGAGGTGGGATGGGAGAAAACCAATTGCTCATCCACACTCTTGTGAAGAGCTGAGATTGCCGCTAGATAGACTCTCAGTGAGGAAGGAGAAAGGCCTTTTTCTCTAAGGCCTAGCAGATAGTCGAGGATCAGGTGTATCGGGGCTGATGTAGAGTCTACACCTTTGTCCTGAGCCAAAATGGAAAATCGCCTCCATTTGGCTGTGTATGTGGACCTGGTGGATGGTCTTCTGCCACCAACCAGGACCTTCTTAACCCTGTCTGAGCAGAGCCTCTCCTGCTCGCTGAGCCAGAGAGCACCCAGGCCATCAGGTATAGGCAGCCCAGGTCTTGGTGCCGAAGGCACCCTGAGTCCTGCATCACGAGGACCACCCACTGTGGGAGACGGAGTGGGATCTTTATGGACATGTCCTGCAGGAGTGGGAACCAATGCTGTCTGGGCCAGTCCAGAGCTATTAGTATTATGTTTGCTGTGTCCCTGTCAATTTTCAAAAGACCCCTCTGTATCGAGGGAACCAATGGGGAGGCATAAATCAGGGGCCCTGGCCAGTTAATGAGGAAGGCGTCAGTTAGAGACCCCTCCTCATGGCCCCCGAAGAAGCAGAACTGGAAACACTTGCAGTTCTGCCGTGTCTCAAAGAAGTCTACCTGGGGGGAATCCCATTTGTCTATCAAGAGGGAGAATACCTTGTCATGGAGGACCACTCGTGGTTTGTTAATAGTTTTTTGCTTAAGTGAGTCTGCTAGCCCATTGTCCACCCCCAGTAGGTGGGAGGCCACTGGGATGAAGTTGTGTCCTATGGCCAATTCCCAGAGTTTGCACACCTCCTCACAAAGTGGCAGGGAGCGGACCTCCCCCTTGCCGATTCATGTAGAACACGGCCGTGGTATTGTCTGTGAGGATGTGGACTGACCTGTCCCATATCTTGTCAAAGAAGGTCACGCAAGCTAGCCGGATGGCCCTTAGTTCCTTCACATTTATTTGGAGAGGACCGTCAGTGTGGGACCAAAGCCCTTGGGTGGAGAGTCCCCCAGAGCTGTGGGCCCCCCACCCTGTGTTCAAGGCATCTGTTGTTAAGATCACTGAGGCCCTGGGGTCTCTGAAGGGGATGCCCCCCATGGCAAAACGAGGATCCCTCCAAACCTGAAGTGTCCCCAGAGTGTCCTGGGGAACCGACAGTACCTTGTTCAGGGAGTCCCTTCATATGTGGAACACCATGGAAGGCCAGATCTGGAAAGGCATCATCCTCAGGTGCGCCGTCTGGATCACTGAGGTGGAGGCTGCCACGTGGCTGAGGAGCTGCAGGCAGCGGCAGGCTGTGGTCATGGGGGACGTTTGAAGCTCCATAATGATGGTACAAATGGACCGAAATCTGGAGAGGGGTAGGAATGCAGGCCCCTTGCGGACATCTAGACACTCCCCTATGAACTCTGTGTTTTGAGACGGGTGGAGCTTTGACTTTTCTCAGTTTATGCGGAGGCCCACATAGTCACAGAGCCTCACTACTGCTCCGACGTGGAGCTCTACTTGGGAGCTCAGTTTGCCAACTATTAGCCAGTCATCTAGATAGGGGTACATTCTTATGCCCAGCCTGCGCAGGTACTCTGCGACCGGTGCCATGCACTTTGTGAACACCCTGGGGGCCAGGGAGAGCCCAAAAGGGAGAGAGGTGAACTGGAAGTGGTCGTTTGTCACCATGAACCTTAGGAACTGCCTCTGACAGGCCCTTTTGGCTATGTGAACATAGGCATCTTTCAGATCAAGGGCTGCAAACCAATCCCTGGGAGACAGGTTGATCACAGAATGACGATGAGTAGCCAGTGCAATGTGGTGGTGAAAAAAGCTAATGCGGTCCTAGGGTGCATCAGAAGGGGTATTTCCAGTAGAGATAGGGAGGTGTTAGTACCGTTATACAAGGCGCTGGTGCGACCTCACTTGGAGTAGTGTGTACAGTTCTGGTCACCCATCTTTAAGAAAGATGAAGTCAAACTGGAACGGGTGGAAAGAAGGGCTACAAGGATGATTCGTGGAATGGAAAATCTTCCCTATGAGAGACGACTTAAAGAGCTTGGTTTGTTTAGTCTTCTCAAAAGAAGGCTGAGAGGAGATATGATTACTCTTTATAAATACATTAGAGGGATAAATACAAGGGAGGGAGAGGAATTATTTGAATACAGCGCCAATGTGGACACAAGAACAAATGGATACAAACTGTCCTTCAGAAAATTGAGGCTTGAAATTAGATTCAGATGCCTAACCATCAGAGGAGTAAAATTCTGGAATAGTCTACCAAGGGAAGTGGTGGGGGCAAAAACCTTAGGTGCCTTCAAAACTGAGCTTGATAAGTTTATGGAGGGAATGATATGATGGACAGTGTAGCTTGTCCATTGTCTGTCTTTTACTACTGGCGATGGGTGTGATAGGGATGTTGGAAGGGGCATTTGATCGAATGGGTTCTGAGTTATTACAGAGAAGTTCTACTTAAGTGGCTGTCATGGACTTGCCCTCACGCTCAGGGTTTAACTAATCGCCATATTTGTGGTCGGGAAGGA
The DNA here is from genome assembly GCA_007922195.1 of Podocnemis expansa. Classification (NCBI taxonomy): domain Eukaryota; kingdom Metazoa; phylum Chordata; order Testudines; family Podocnemididae; genus Podocnemis; species Podocnemis expansa. Next base: position 1,742,558 of record ML682022.1, on the reverse strand, counting down.
ATTTTCCCCCAGGGCAGATTGGCTTGGGCGCTGGGGTTTTTTTGCCTTCCTCTGCAGCATTGGGCATGGCTCACTTTCTGGTTGATTCTCTGTCTTTAAATCTTGATTTGAGGACTTTTAATAGCTCAGTTATGGGTTTGAGGTTCATTGTAGGAGTGGGTCGATGAGGTTTTGTGGCCTGCACTGTGCAGGAGGTCAGACTAGATGATCATATGGGTCCCTTCTGACCTTAGAGTCTGTGAGTCTTTGAGAGACGGGAGGATCTGCGATAGGGAAACCATGCCGAACTTTATTTTCCTCATGTGCTTGTTTAAGGCTCTGAGATCTAGAATGGGTTGAAGGTCCCCGTTGGATTTCAGGACCAGAAAGTATCAAGAGTAAAACCCTTTTCCCCAGTCCCGCTTGGGAACCTTTTCTTTGGCTCCAAGGGAGAGGAGTTTCTGGCACTCGATCTCGAGAAGGTGGGACAGTTCCTGGTTTCCGAGGGTTGGACAAGGGGGCAGTTTCCTGTCCCAAGGAATCGAAAGAAACTGAATATGATACCCCTCCGCGACCATCTCGAGGACCCACTGGTCGGATGTGGTGTTGGCCCAGTGGTGTGTGAAGCAGTGTAAGCAGTTGGGGACCAGTCGGGTCATGGGTTCACTGCCTGTATATTAACCATCAAAAACGCTGTTTCTTCCCCAACGAGCGTTTGGAGGGCTGCCCACACCTACCCAATTGCAGAATGTGGGACTTCTCACCCTTTCCCAAATGGACCTTGTCCTTGTCCATGTCCCCAAGATGGCGCTGGGGTAAAGAGGAGGACCTTGGGAAAGGACTCTGCGGTTGAATCTGTTGTTTTAACTGCTGAAGTCGTTGCTGAAGGAGTTGATGAGGTTTTAGAGAGCATCTGTTTTGTTGGGGGGTATAAATCCCCAGCAACCGGAGCGTGGTTCTCGAGTCTTTCATGCCATGGAATTTTGCGTCTGTGGACTCAACAAATAGATCAGGGCCTTCGGACAGGAGGTCCTGAATAGTAAGCTGCAGCTGCGGTGGTAGGCCTGAGCCCTATAGCCAGGCCAAGCGATGCATTACCATCGCCAATGCCATCGTACGAGTGGCTGTGTCTACGGCATATCAGATGGCCATCAAAGCATCTCTGGATGCCATTTCCCCTTCTTCAGGCATTGTGTTGAAGTCCCTAAGGCGATCCTTTGGGATAATGGCGTGGAAGCCTTGCATGGCGTTCCAGAGGTTAAAGATATACCTTGTCATAAGGGCCGAGTGGTTTGCTATGTGCAGCTGGAGTGCTGCTGTGGAGTAAATCTTCCTGCCGAGCAGGTCGAGTTTCCTTGCCTCCTTATTTTTAGGGGTGGAACCAGGTTGGCCTTGCCTCTCTTTCTGGTTCATAGCATCAACAACCAGCAACCCAGGAGTGGGGTGGCAGAACAGGAAGGAGTCCTGAGGGACGTGGTACTTACAGTTTGCGACCCTTGATACCGGTGGAATCGAGGACAGGGTTTGCCAATGGGCCTTGACGATGCTGTATACCCCTTCATGGAGCAGGACAGACACCTTAGCAGGTGGGGCACTACGGCCGACGTTGAAGAGGGGATTTGTCTCCTCTTGGACAGCCCTGAGCTCCAGGTTCAGGTTTGCTGCCATGCAGCATAGCAAGTCCTCATTACAGTCAGTCGGTCTCTCAAAGGTATACTTATCGGGTGAGGAGGAAGAATGGGCCCATGATCTACTACGATATGTGGAGTCAGAATCAGGCTCATTGTCCGAGAATTCCGAGTCCATGGTCTGCATGGGGGACTGGACGGAGTGGTGCCATGAGACTAGGATATCATCGGCTGCCATGTCCAGCCAGTCGTATGACCAGTCATTAGAAGATGCTCCAGCCTCCAGGTGGCATGGAGGAGAGTAGCCTCAACTAGGTCGCAGTGCGGTACCAGATGGGGAAGACCCCACTGGCCAGGCCAGTCCCAACAGTCTGTTCTTGTGTCGAGGCATGGCGAGAGAGAGTGCTTATGGCACTGTTTCCCTAAATACTCTCCTACCGTTATTACCATCTTGAATGGAGAAGAACAGGCCAAGGCTGGAGGTGATGTCGACACCAAGCCATGGGAAGGGGCCGCCGAGGCTTGGGAGCACAGCACTGACACGTCCTGGGAGGAGCGTGGGGAGGAGGCCGGTGAGCAGTCCTCAGTAGATTGCAGTACTGGTGGCAGACTGGGCGGCACCAGGTTGGCCAGGAAAAACAGTCCCCAGTGCCAGATTGCAGTACCGGTGGCGGGGTGGGTGGTACCGGGATGATAGGTGTTACTGCTTCCTATGCTGACTGGACTCCCAGTGCCATGGTCAGCATTGAGCTGGTTTTCTTCCCGGGTCAGGGAAGGCGCCCACACTGTTGCGGGGGCCTGCGGCATCAACGGTGCTGTTGGTGGTGCTGCTTTCGGTTTGGCGCCAGGTTGGTTTGGCAGCCAAGTGTTCAGTGCCCCGATGATGCCGATGGGGGCATTGACCTAGACTTTGGGCTCGACACCAAAGAACGGTCCTGGGATTCCAGTGCCCAGGCTGATCAGTGAGCCGGCGGAGCAGTCAGGGCTCGGGCAGCATCAGAGGCATGCACGCTACTCCCAACAAGGGATCGGAGGGGCAGCTCTTTGTCCTTGCGAGTCCTCCGTTCGATGGACTGGCGGAGAGGGCAGCTCTTGGTGAGATGAGACTCACCCAGGCATGCGAGACATTTATTGTGTGGATCATCAAGTGGGAAAGCTTTGCAGCATCCTAAGCACAGTTTAAAACCAGGCATCTTGAATTTCGCGGTAGAAGACAGGCACTTACCTATGGAAGTTTCTTGGCTGATCCAAAACCATCAGTGAGGGCAGAGAAAGGAACTGGGAGGGTTAGGGTCATGGTCACCTATTTAGCCGCGGTCGCAGCATAGACAGGCTAAGGCTGAAGACTTTCCGAGCTACCGTGCGCTGCAGCACATAGACACCTGTAACTGAATGATGTGAGCAGCGCTCGAAGTACAAGCTGCATTCTGCAGCTGCAGCAGTCCATACACTTGGCCTAAACTTTCAGTTTCTTTTCTACATGAAATATCATCTGTTCTCTTTAAGAATTTGGACAGTGAACCAGACTGGTTTTGTCCTTTGCAGGAGATTTTGTGGGAGAAAATCCCATTTCGTCAGATGCTTTGAAGATGGGGAACTTACACAATGGAATGAAAATAAATGCAAGGGAGTGCAAAACATGGGATCAGGTCATATAGTATGTTTTACACTCCCTTGCATTTATTTTCATTCTCTTCTGCAAGATCCCCCATCTTCAAAGCATCTGACGAAATGGGATTTTCTCCCACGAAAGCTCTTGCGAAAATCTGTTAGTCTTTAAGTGCCACAGGACTCCTTGGTGGATTCCCCTGCCCCAGACTAGACTAACATGGCTGCCCCTTTGGAACTTGGTTTTGTACTGCCTGTTCAACAGCCAGCTCCCCCCCCCCCCCCCCCCCGGCCCTTTTTAAGCACCTGACGTGTACTTTCTTTTATTACTCATCTTTCATTGAAGCTGCCATCTGCTTGTCTTTATTCTTTAATAATCCCTTTCCTATTAAATCTCACAATAAAATCTTGCAAATGAAATGGTGGGTTACTTACCAGTAATGTCCTTCTTCAAGATGGGCTGCTTGGATTCATTCAGAAATAAGTGTCTCCATACTGGAGTGCCCGATTGTTCGGAACTTTTTGCCCTAGCATGTCAGCAGAGGGCAGGCGGCCACCACCCCTCACACCACCCCGTGGCTATATATGTGGCCGCCACCTGGCCCCTCCCCAGTTCCTAGGAGTCGCCAACTCCAGATGCGGGGATGGGGGGGAGGGATCTGAATTAATCGGAGGAGCCCACCTCAAAGAAGGACTGTTATTGGTAAGTAGCCCACTGTTCTTTGAGCACTGCTTGGATACATTCAGTAATAGGTGACTGGTCGGGATCTCTCCCCACAGTTGCATGGGGAACGGCCTTTCCGGGAAGGTCCCCCAGGTGGGTTTTGAACTGAAGTTGTGGTGGTAAGGATTAAGTCCTCACCAGTGGCCATTGGGGGAGGAGGTCAACCTACTATGGAGCCGTATGGGGCCAGAGGACGTGGAAGAGGCCCTGTCGGGAGAAGGCCAAGGTATTTTAACTCCCCCCCTGGGGGTCACGAGTGGTCCCCAAGATGGCCTAGGTCTCTTGTGGGTAGAGGGGATCGCCCCCAAAGGGGAGATCGAGGGCCACCTGCTGAGAGGCCGGGGGCATTCTGGCTTCCCAAAGCCAAGCTGCGTGGTGCAGGGTTACCGCTGTGGCCATAGTGTGGGCTGCCATATCCACCGTGTCCCAGGCTGACAAAAGGAGGCTGTGGGAGGCTATTTTACCTTCCTCCAAGAAGCATCATACTCTTCCCTGGTCTCTGGTGGGAGTAGATGTCAAAATCTGTTTATTGACTACCACACTTCCAACATGTATCTGTTTGTTAGGGCTTGATTGTTCGCGACACGCAACTGGAAGGCCGAGGAAGAGTATACTTTCCATCCCAGTAGCTGTAACTCCCTTGTGTCCCTCGATGTCGGGGGGGGGGGTCACAGGGAGTCTGACCCGGCCCTAAGGCTACCTCTACAACAGCACTGGGTGGGACTAGGTGGTGGGAGAATAAGGGGAACTCTGACCCCGGGACCGTGTACTTGAGGCCTGCTGTGTCTGAGACCGAGAAGATGGAACCAAGGTTTTGCCAGCAGGAGGAGGTCAGGTCCCAGATGCTAGGGTGGAGGGGAACTGTGATTGGTTCTGCTGAGGAGAACATGGGGCCGAATAGGGTATAGGAGGGTGCCTCATAGTATTGGATCTCCATCCCCATGTGGGCTGAGACGCAGCGCAGAAGATCAAAATGCACCGACAAATTGCCCCTGTAAGTAGACGGTACTGAGTTTAAGGTTCCCCCTGGTGCCGGAGGTGGTACCGGCACAGTTGCCGGGGCCTCCTGCAGTGACCATTCATGAGGGCAGTACCGGAAGGGTGAAGGCGCCGGCACTCGGTGCCGAGGCTGTTTAGAGCCCCTTGAAGCCCCTTCCTCCAGGTTGGAACAGGGGGAAGCATCTCAGGACCCAGGGGGCGGTATCGGAGATGGCAGGGTGATATGCTGCCGAGGAGACGGCTCCATGGTACTGGGACCCAATGGAACTTCGGAGCCTGGGGCCGGTGGTGGCGCCAGGGAGGGAGGTGTAGGGAGCAGGAGGAATGCCCTGGCAGCCTCCACTGCCTCCGGGGTCAACGGGATCAGCACCAACCCTGACCAGTCCCGGAGAGAGCACCGTGTTGAAGACATGGGGCTATGTCAGTGCCCCGGTACCAAGGTCGAACGTGACCAGTCCTGGGAAGAGCCCCTTGTGGAAGACGTGGGGCTGTGTCAGCGCCGCAGTACTGAGGTCAGTACTGAGCTTGTCCTGCAGCCCCTATCGGCACAGTGCCAGGCGGGTTCTGGTGCCGAACTGGCACGCAGTGCCGGAGGAGGTCCCAAAGCCTGGGGAGAGGAATTCCGAGCCTGCTTGGACGCCAGGGCATGGTGCCTTTGCTCCCTGTCCTTGGCTTGAAGGACAGACAGATGGAGCATGCGGTGACCATGTGGCTTCCGCCCAGGCACCAGAGGCACTTCTCGTGGGGAAAGCCTTGCAGCATTCAGCACAGGGTTTGAACCCCAGCATGGCAGACAATGGAGTAGCGCGATGTTCCAGCCCAAGAGGGGAGACCTTCGGTGGAACTAAGTCCACAAATAGGTGCTCCCAGTCGGGTGAAAAGCTCATACAGTGAACGAAGGACAGGCTGCTTGCAGACACAAGGAGCAGGCAGTTCCACAACCAATGTGAAGGCGGAAGAAATGAGACTCGGGAGGGGACGGGCGGCAGCCACATATATAACCACGGGGTGGCGTGGGGGGCGGTGGCTGCCTGCCCTCTTCTGACAGGCTAGGGCAAAAAGTTCCGACCAATCAGGCACTCCAGCACGGAGACACCTATTTCTGAATGTATCCGAGCAGCACTCGAAGAAGAAGGATATGTCACGACAGATTACAATGCCACATCAGAGTTCTAACAGAGTCACCTTAAGCCTTAATAGCTGATCAGCTCTAAGCCTCTGCTGGGCAATCTGCACTTCACTTTTAACTGGATACTTAACAGCTAATGTTTCCAGACATTATCAGAATTTAGCTCCATCACTTATCACAAATTTTAAAAGTTCAAATGCATGAAGCTGAAAGTTGCTGAATTTTCAGTGAACCTTTTTAACATTTGTTTTGCACTCTTTCTAAATGAGTCTGCTGCTCGGTCCACAAGCCCCTGCTGCCCGCCAGCACCAATGCTTTCCCCCTTAAACAGGTGTTTTACTATCAGAAAAAATAAGCAGCTCCTTTTTTGGGACACTTCAGGCACCATTTAACCAGACCTTCAAGGCAAGACCCCGTTAGCCGATCAGGACAAGAAAAGGATATGAGCTAGCCACTGTTCATTCCTTTTTGCCTTGAGTTACTAGCAGGGCATGTTGCGGAGCAAAACATTTCAAACAGGACATTGTTTGCTGCACCTATACAGATGCCTTTTCTTTTCATACATGTACCTATGCCTATAGAGCAGGTTCTTAAGCCTACCTGGTGCTCTGAAGTGCTCCTCTTTTACACTCTTAATTAACCAGAGCTCTCTGGAACAGATTAGGGGAGGCTAATCACCTCTGCTCACCCTCACAGTCTCCTTTCTCTTACCCTCCCTCACCCCAGCCCCAGCTCTCTCCTTCCCCCACAGCCCCTATCCTCTCTGCTGCTAGTTTCCTTTCTCCTGCCCTGCAGCTTCAGCTCTAAGTCCTCTTTCTCCTCCCCCCTCCCTCAGCCCCAGCTCCTCTCCAACACATCGATGGTCCCCAACCATCGCTTCCCCCAGACTTACCCCTCCAACTCCACAAGCTGGTGCTAGGACCAACAGAACCCACCTGCTTGCTTGCAGGTGAGAAACTTGAGCAAGAGATTTAAAGGGCCATACAACTGAACTCCTCCTCTTCCCTCTCTCTGCCATCTTGGAGTCAGATCGCTCAGCGCTGCTCCTTCCAGCTGAGGCAGACACCGCAGTTTTTGAATTAGGAGAAGCAGGGAGGCTGACGGGCCCCTTGCTGCTGGTGGGCCCTAGGCGGCCGCCTGCTTCACTTACCCCAAAAGCCGCCTCTGCATCCATGGAGTTGCAGCCCTGGGAACAAATAAAATTGGATTTTTCTTCCTAGGTTTAGCCACCTTTTACGGTTTTTTAAAGTAATATTTTGGTGCAGTCGTAGTCAGTTGAATTTATTGTGAGGAGGCCATGTGCTGGTGCTGGCGCAGGAGTTTGGTGGCTCTGCACGGCTCATTGCGGAGGCTAACGTAGTAGGGTCCTCACTGAGCAGTAGAATGCCCCACATCTTCCTTATTAATCTCATGGATCTCCAGTGCCGCCCAACCCACGGACCAAGCCACACCCTCCTGGCTAGTGGATAGACCCATCTCTACCCCTTTGGCACTCACATACAGTCCCTGTGCTCAGCAGCTGCCCTACAGAGACATGAGAGTCAGGATGTGCTTTGTGTTTCTTTCATTGCCTCTGGGCTCTTTAACCTCTGGTCACAGCCAGGAGCTTGGGAACAAAAGCCAGCCTGCTTTTGGGATGGCTACTGAGCCCTGGCCAGCAGTTTGGGAAGCAGTGGAAGGGAGGGAGGATTGGATATAGACTTGCCCATTTCCAGAGTGACTTGCTGACATCTTTGTTCAGAGACTTGTTTCTTGGAAGATTTGCAGTAAATACAGATGATGAACGTAACACACCATCTCCTGAAACATGTTCCTGGGTCTGTGGTGCCACAGGGGGTTGGTGCTGCAGCCAGCCGGGGCTCTGAAGAGTTGCTGCTTTCCTGGAGCTCCCCATGCAGGCTGCAGCTGGGGGCAGAATACTGGCGTAGTGATGTTGTTGGTCCCAGCCGCTGTAGCGTATTGTGTATCAGTGTGTCCCTGTCGTATACTCTGCGTGTGAGGAAAGAAAGACCAACAGGGAATGCAGGACTGTTGCCTTTGTGGACTTGAATGTGTGTGTTCTGTATGTGTATGAGAACCTTCCTTCATTCATTTGCCCTCCACCCCAGTGCTGAGTGCCAGCTCTTGGGGGCTGTGACATGTACCAGGCTGCTTGGTGGATGCGTGAGCAGAGGTGTTGCTGGCGCTGGGCACGCCGGACCACGTGCCCCGAACCCCAGTGCTGGGGCCCCTGTGGCCGCGGCGGCCCCATCCCTGGCCAGGGATCCGGGGCCTGGCCATGCATGCCGGTGGCGGCCCCATCCCCAGCCAGGGATGCAGGGCCCAGCCACCCACAGCCACGGCGGCCCCATCCCTGGCTACGAATGCGGGGCCCGGCCTCCTGCAGCCACTGCCGGCCCCAGCCACGGCCGGGGATGCGGGGCCTAGCCGCCCGCAGCAGCACGGCAACACCTGGCCCTGTCCCTGGCCAGGGGGTGGGGCCTGCAGGCTGGGGGTGGGGCCTGGGCCCATGCCCCGGGTCCCTCCCCTGGCCAGCGACGCCCCTGCACGTGAGGAGGCAGTACAGGGGTTAACTTTCCTTTCTCTTGCTCATGCAGTACGAGTTTAAAGCCAAGAACATCAAGAAGAAGAAAGTGAGTCTCCTGGTGTCGGTGGACGGGGTGAAGGTCCTGCTAAAGAAGAAGAAGAAGGTGAGCAGCTCTGCCCCCTTTTTCCTCAGCTGGCACCACCAGTGTGGCGAGATGCCCTCCATCTGCAGGGGCCTGCCGGTCTCCTGTCTCCGCAGGAGCTCCTTAGTGTGAGTGGGGATGTGTCTGTTGCAGGCTCTGGGGCCCTGCCAGCTGGCTTCTTGCCTACACAGCAGGTTGGGGGGTGTCCTTTGCAGCTGGGCGTGGAGCTCAGCAGCTGCTTCCATGCGTGGAAAAGGCCTGTTCACAGAGGCTTAGCACGGAGTGTCACTTGGGGGCAACAGGAGTGGCTAGGCCCAGCCTGCAGAAGCTCCAGCATGCACTCAAGTCCCTGGTGCTAGCCCATTGGCAACATTCATCTTCTACCACTCTCCTAGCCACCAGGGCAGCCTATGTGATGTGGAAGAAGGAACAGCATTGTTAGCAGAAAGTGGGACTGTCTGGAAATGCAGGGGAGCCCTGGCCCCCAGGTTATGTTGGCCTTGCCCAGAAGATGGTCCAGCCCTAGCCCGGGGCCGTGCCTTTTGCTTCCTCCCACCAGCTGAGCTTGGGAAGCCCCAGTGCTGGCAGTGCCATCCCAGTGCAGTGAATGCTCTGCTGCGCTAGCCAGGGAGGCAGAAAGGAGATGGGCCATCGCTGACCTGCCTGGCCCAGATGCGGGTGGGTATGTATGTGCTGGTGGGGATAGCTCAGGGCAAACCAGCCTTGCAGGGGCTCAGAAAGGTGCCTGGCCTGGCTGCCCTCTGTAGGCACGGCATAAGTTACCTCTGCCCCTGCACTGGCCCTGGGATAAGTCAGGCCCATGGAGAGAAGAGAGCCAAATTGTACTATGGTGCAACCCAGAGGTCAGATGTTTCACTCCTCTGAGGCAGGGTGTCTATGCACACTGGAGGGGAGCAGTGCTCCTCTTTGGCCCAACAGCCTGGCCCACTGCATGCTGGGAGCAGCATGGTGGTATAAGTGGTGATGATGCTGACAGCCTACACCTGGGGATCAGCAAGGCCTGGAGCCCTGGGCTCAGCAGGCCCCAGAGAGGACACCCATCCTCCCTAAGAGCTGCTGGAGGGGGACTGTGTGCTGTGGGGGTCCAGGAGCTATATGGGCTGTGGCACTGTGTCCTCTAGGGCCACGATGGAGGCCAGCTATTGATGTGGTGGTCAGGATCTTTCCATGGTCTGTGGCTCACCAGTCCTTTTCATGAGCAGTGAGCAGGACAGCAGAGGATGATACTCAGCCTGACCTGCAACCGCCATGAGGACTTAATTAACCTATTAAAGAGGATACCAGCTGTTACTGAGACAGCCATACAGATCCCTGGGAAGGGGTGGAGCACAGAGTATTTTCTGACAGATAGTCTGGTCCATTTGGGAGTTAACGACCATGCAGTGGCCTGTGCCACACAGGAGTCAGATGAGAGGATTACAGTGGTGGCTTCCAGTCTATGGCTCTCAAGGCCAGGAGCACTCAGAGAGTTGCTGCATCTGTCTGCTCTGCCTGAGCTTCCACATGCCCTGCACACCCCTCCCAGGAAGTGCACCATGCTCAGCACAGCCGTAGTGACCCACTGGCTTGGCCTGGCCATCGACCACTGGGGCTACCTGCTTTCTTGGGCAAGGAGGGGTGTGGATGGCACTGTGGGGGCTTCCCTTTGCTGGCTTCAGTCAGGGGTGCTCCACCCCCAGCTGCAGGCCCTGCCTGGCTGTTAGCTAACACACAGAGGCAAAGTCTCTGTGCTTTGGAACATTGGTCTGACCCTGCCTCCACATGTGTGCCAAGCACCCATACAGCCTTCCTCACTGAGTGCCCCCAGGGCAGGTGCTGAATAACCCTTGCCTGGTCCGCTGTCTCAGCAATGTGCCATTGCATGCGCTCCCCCAGGTCCCTGCAGAGCCAGGCTATGACACTTGCCCTGCTATACGTGCCTGTGATGTGGTTCTGTCTGTGGAAAGAGCACTGTGCTCCCCAGAGCCTTCGGCAAGATGAGCTTCTAGGAATAGTACACCCCAGCTCCAGGTGTGGAGTTCTGGGCTCTTGTTAGTGACCCTGCGAGCAGGTTCAGAAATCTGAGGACGTTGGGGGACAATCACTGCACCTGTGGGGTACGTGGTAGATTCAGGGTAAACTTTATTACAACAGGTATGGGAGTGGGGTGAGTGGTGGGGTGTATATGTGGTGCTTGTCACAGTGGGTTTTTTGTGAAGTGTTGGGGGGCCCTTAACCTTGGGGAGTGTGGGCAGGTTAGGGAACAATGGGGCTTCTCAATTAACCTAACTTACAACTATAACCCTACTCACTATAACCTAAAAGGTGCTCTAGTACCCTATAAGGAGAGGGGCGGTGTAGCACAAACTTGACAGGCAGCGGCGGCAGAGAAAGAGAGTAGCGGGGAAACAGGGACCTGAAGAAGAAGAAAGGCAAGTGGGAGGGGGCTCAGGGGCAATGAGATGGAGATGCACGGGGGGGGCTCCGGGTGACAGGGGAAGCAGGTGGGGGTTGGATGGTTGACGGGGAGATGGGGGTTGAGCAACAAGTCGGGGGTTTGGGGGAGAGGTTGTGGGGGTTGAGTGGCAGTGAAGGGAGTGGTGGCAGAGGGAAGGGGCTTAGGGGAGAGGGAAAGTGAGTGGGGGGGTGAGTGGGAATGGGGGGACGGAGACACATGTGGGAGTTGTGGCAGGGAAGCTGAGGCACGCAAGGAGTTGGGATACACATGGGTGTTCAGGGAAGCAAGAGGGGCTGAACAGAGGCTCGGGGAGATAGATGGGGGGCTAACTGGCAGGGAAGAGCAGCGGCGGGAGAAAGAAGGGAGAGAGGGAAAAAAGAAGGAAAAAGGCAGCCGCAGGGGCCGGGAGAGCAGGGGTCAGGGCAGCGGCAGGGAGTTGGCAGGAGCCTCCGAGGAACGGGGAAAGCGGCGGCGGCGGCGGAGCAGTTGGTGGGAGCTGCCGGGGAATGGGGAATGGCGGCGGCGGCAGTGAGGAGGCAAAGGAAAGGGGGGGGGCTGATGACAGCCGAGAGGGGGCAGCCGTAGAAAGCGGAGGAGGACCGGGAGGGCTGGCAGACAGCCGTGGGAAGCGGCGGAGGACCAGGAGGGCTGCGAAAAGCGGCAGAGAGCCAGCACCGGTGGGCAAGCCGCAGAGAAGCCGGCGGCAGTGGCAAGGAAACAAAGGGAAAGGGGGAGGGCTCGGGGCAGCCAACGGGGCAGTCGTAGAAAGCGGTGGAGGACCAGGAGGGGTGGTGGTAGACCGGGAGGGATGGCGGGCGGCCGCAGGAAGCTGTGGCAAAAGGAACAGTTTCAGGGGAGGAGCTGAGGAGAAAGGAAGTGGCGAAAAGGGGGTTGCAGGGGGAGGAGGGACTGCAGGAAAGGGAGCTGGGTGCAGCGGTGAACTTGGGGCACATGGGGGTGGTTCGAGAAATAAAGAGGGGACAAGTAAAGTTTAAGAAGAAAAAAGTTTATTCAAGTTGGGGAAGTTACAGAGCGGAGGGCAGAAGCAACTTAACAAAACAATTCTAAAGGCTACAAACTAAAGGAAACAATCTTAACAGCTAACTTGAGACTTCTAAGGCTATCAATTAACTTTATACAATGTTGCAACACAATGACACTCTTAAAGCAAGTTCAAACAACCCAGAAGGAAAAGGGATACACTGAGTGAAACAAAATAGCGACAGGCAATTACAGACACGGGAGCTCCTAACACAAACTGGAGCGGCAAATAAACAGAAAGACACGCACACAAGCCTGTAAAGCTGGGGAGAACAGTTTCAAAGCAGCAGTAAAGAAATAGAATAACTTTATTCTTAGAGAAAGGTTGCAGGGCAGACTCTTACCACTCCTATTAGCAGCAGCGGCAGCAACATTACAGGCGGGAGAAGGAGACTCGTAATTGGCTGGCAGTTGTACTCGTGGGGGTAACTCGTGGATACGCTCTGGGGGAAGCTCGTGAGCGGAGGAGGTCGACGTCTGGGTGATCAGGCCAGGCGAGATGTTGGGAACTGTCCTGCCTGAGCACCCCGAAACCTCAGCTTTTAAACTGTGTTTCCCACCTTTCCCTGATTACAGGGAATGCAGAAAACAATGGTGGTATGAGTCATACCCTGCAGGACCTTGCAGTCAGGCAGAGCCCACCTACACCAAGCCCTGCAAAAACAATGGGCACTCAGGGTGGTAATGGCCATCCAGTTAAGTTCAAGGGGGCCATCTAGTTAAGGTGAAAGGCCCATCTGTTCCCTTCACACATTCTCTATGCTTTAGTGATGGCTCAGGAGGGGCGGCCATCAAGGTAATTGCTATGCGTCACAGACAGTTAGGACTCTTGTCACCAGGGACTCCTGGACAGTATCTCCATGCTGATAATATGTGTTCATCGAGTGAGGGACCCTGTTGTTAATCTCCGGATCCCCCCTCCCCTCTACCATGTATGAATACTGGGCCTGCCCCTGGACTGCAGGCTTCAAACTCTCCACTTCCTGCCCATGATCCCTCCCGATCAGCCACGGTCGCTAACTCTACCCCTATAGCTCAGAGAAGCTCTCGTCTAAGCGAGGTGCAGCCAGAGAAACTCTGCCTCTGAAAATAGTGTAAGACCGAAATCGAGTCCAGGCTGGGGACTGCCCCCAATACAGGGCCTGACTCGACAAGGAGCGAGCCTCCAGCTGCTAAATCTGACTCTGGTGCCAGAGACTCTGCTGCCACTGATCCTGTGGGATCTTCTCTCATACCTGTGAGACTAAGTCTTCCTCAAAATCCAGTCTGAAGAAGTCGGACTTGGCTCAGCAACTCAACCTAAAAAGACTTAGAACCAGAAAACCCATAAGCATCGGGCTCCCTTGGTACCAGAACATGAACTGTCAGCTGTCATCGTCAGCACCTCCCAACTTTTCAGATCCATTGGTGCAAGAAAATTTTTCACTTTCTGTCCTCGCCAGAACCTGCTCCAGGTCCAATGGTCCGGACAGAGACAGCCCCTCACTCTGGGAGAACTAATTCCAGGGTCCCGCTGCCAGACGTGTTTTTACTCCTGGATCTGGAATCCCCTCCATGGGGTCCATTCCTGACAGAGATGTAAGACCACTACCTGGAGAGGAGGAGGAATTTATGTCCCTCTCCTTCCTTGAGATGCAGCTTCCTTCCAGCAGCACCGTATGATGTTCTCCTCTCAGAATCTTGTCCAGTGTGTCCTCCTGCTGTGCCTATAGTCCTCAGTCACCACTCCCAAGGTCATGCCTGCTTCTTCTTCTTCGGTCAGACCATTTCCTTCACTATCACTCCTGCCACAAATTCTACACAAAATTTGGCAGGGCAGAGCACGAATTATCCCACTCGCCCCTTGCAGGCCTAGACAGTTCAGGTTCCAAAATCCACTGTGTCCATCCTCCCATGTACCAATCTCCATCCTCACATTTCCCAGTTTCCTGACCCAGCAGGCTGGCATGGTCAATCACTTCAATCCTGGTTGCATCACCTCAGGACTTGGTTTTTGGGTAGATGCCATTCTGAAAACATGTTCCTCTCGTCTAAGAAACATGTTTTCCAGCAGTAGGAAGATTCCACTATTCAGTATCACCTGACCAAGTGGAAACGTTTGTCTTTCTGGGTGTATCAGAAGAATGTTCTTCCACAAAATACGGATGCTCTCTGGACTGCATCCATCTTTCTCTAACAATACCTGGCCTATCAAACAGCTCCTCACAAGTCCACCTGGCAGTGATCAGTACGCATCATCCTCTCTTTCCAGGGAACTTAGTCTTCACTCACCCCCTGGATTTTGGAAGGAACCAATCGGAACCTTCCTGCCTGTTCACAGGTCTGTCCCTCAGTGTCTCTTGAGCCTTGTTCTGTCTGCATTCACAAGACTACCCTTTGAACCTCTAGCCTCCCGCTTCTTCCTTCTCTCTATGAAGGGCACGTTCCATGGCACCATCGTCTCAGTCAGGAGGCTGGTGAATCTGGAGCAATGATGGTGTATCCCCTCTGTGCTGAATTCTGTGAAGATAGGCTTTCCATATGTCTACAGCCACTTACCTTTGTTCTTCTCTAAAACACATGCTTGCTCTAAGGAACAGAGACTCAGTGCCCTCAATGTCCGATGGGCCTTGGCCTTTGACCTCCATGTCCTCAATGTCCAATGGGCCTTGGCCTTTGACCTGCAAAGAACAGGAGCAGTCAGGAGAACAATGACTGCTGGCCACTGTAACAAAAAGGATCAGGGCCAAGCACTCTTCCATCCAGAGGATCTCCGCCTGTGCCCTACTCTGCTAACAACAATCGGACCTTCCCTGTGCCCCCACAGGATAAGAGTTCATTGCATGGCAGCACAAGCAGTGACGAAGGCAATGCTTCAGGGCTGGATTATTGCAGGGGTTTTAGGTACTTAAGCCCAGGGCCCCAGCCAAAGGGAGCCCCAGTCGCCATCCCCTAAACCCCTGAAATAATTTGGCCCCACCGTCTGGCACTGTGGCTGTCAGGGGAAGGGCAGGGCCCTGAGCCAGAGATCAGGCTCTGTGCTCCACCCTGCCGCTGGGTCATCTGGCCCACCCCAGGGGTGGAGCAGGGCAGGTCAGCACCTGTTTGCTCCACCCAAGAGGCAGGGCCAACTGGCTCATGGTGAGGCCTCCACCCTGCCCCCCCAAGGCCCGTCTCATGTCACCCCCCCCCCAACAGCCCATGGGCAAAGTGGCCCAAAGTAGGGGGGCTGGGGTGAGAGCGCCCTCTGTCCCAGGCCATTCCCCTACAGAGGGGGATGGGGCAGGAACCAGCCTATGCAGCCAGGTGGGGGGCCCTGTGGTGTGAGGGCAGCCCAGGACCCCTGGGCTGGTTAATCTGGCCCTGCATCTCTTTTTAGGGGTGCTTCCTCAGTATCTGCAAAGCAGCCTTGGGACACACTGTTCACTCCCTGCTGAGACACTGTGCCCTGGCCCAGGACTCCTCTGCTGGTGCTTCCTTTGGAAGAGTTGCCCTTTGCTCAGCCCTGCTGCCTGCCTCCTACTTGGGCTCAGCTTTGTAATCACCCTCTGTGGAATACAGCAGGGACCAGTGCTCCGTGAGGAGAGAACTTACCAGTAACGGGGGGCTCCTTGAGATGTGTGGTCCCTGCCTGTATTCCCATACCTGCCTGCCTTCCCACTGCTTCAGAACTCCGATTCATAATGGAGAGGCGATGGGTCCATCCCCCTGGCCAGAGGCACAAGGCGAGCCAAGGCATGTGCATGGAGGGATGAACACTATGTTCAGTACTGCAGCTCTGGGTGCAGGGCATGCACATAACCCACAGTGGAGTGCAGATAGGACCCACAGTTGAAAGAGCTACCAGTCATGGTTTGGTAACCCTCTCTTACCTGGCTCCCTCAGCTGCTGCTCACTGTGGAGCCTGAATGCCTCCTGCTGCCTGGGAAAAGACCAAGGATCAGTGAGCTTCCCAATCTGAGGTGGCCCATATCAGTAATGACAGCTGTGACCTTGAAGAACAATGATGCCTATTCCCTTCACTTAGAAAAAATCCCTGAGCCATGCCTGACCTTTCACCCAGGCCCAAAGGCAGCTGGCACACCCAGCTTTTTGCTACCCAGACAGTGGCCCCTGGCACTGCCTTGCAGCCTCAGATAAATTATGTCCAAAGCTTTAAGCCTAAAACAGTAGCCCCAGGCAAGCTGTGTGCCAAAGCAAGGCTAAAACAGGATTAGGGATCACAGCCTGTTAGTAAATCCCAATTATTTGGGTCTAGTCACACGGCATAGTGCATTGGCAGTTGAGGTGCAGCGTTCCTCCTGGGAGTTAGCCTGACTGAAGGGGCTGGGTGGGTGTGATTAGTGAGTAGGCCCCTCTCCATCCCAGCTGTGTCCTAGAGATGAGTGCGCTCACTGCAGGTGTTGCAGCCTCCCAGCTGATGTGGGGCTTAGCTCTTCTGGGCTGCTATCCTTCCAGGCATTGCATTCCACCCCCACAATTCCCTTATTCCAGAAATGCAGCCTCCCCTCACTGCTTGACCCTCTAGCCAGGTCCATATGTGGTGTGCCCAGTCAGGGCACCTTTCAGTGTCTCTTGTCACAGCAAGCACCAGGCAGCCCTCAGACCTGCTGCCCTGCAGTGTCACTCCATCTTCCAGTTCACTGCCCTGGTACCATGGCTTCAGGAGCTGTAGGGTAACCTCACCTTCCTCTACATCTGGTTCCCATCCAGGGCCTGCCATGACCAGTTGTGGTCTGCTTCTCTGCCATAGGACTGCTCTCACCCCACATGCAACCTTGTCCCTGCTGCTTCACACCTTGTTTCCAGGCTCTGCAGAAGCCATGCCTGCCCTCTCCCCAGCGAGTGTGCCTCTGATGATCCCCCATCATCCCTAGCATGCTCGAGTAGAAGGGTATGTGCAGCACTGTGGCCAGACCTTGCTAGGGCTGTGTGGCTAAGCACCACAGAGCTCTCCATTGATGCCTGCTCCCCACACCTCACCCCTCAGGTACAGTAACCAGGATGGGCTGAGCCCTGTCACATGAGGCAGTTCTATGGCTGTACTTGGCACATTTGCAGGAGGATTCTTAGTGGAGCATTGTTGGCAGTGCCTTTGTCACTGGCAGAGCTAATGGATCAGGTTCTGCAGTGGTACCCGCAGAGCAGCAAGTGCTGCTCACAATGAACACCATACAGCAGTGCCCCTTCATGGGCAGCTAGAGTGCGGGAATTCCCCATTCCTGGGTGCCTAATGGTGAAGAATTCCTCCCAGAAGGAGTGGCCATCTCTGGGGAGGATGGAGTCCTGGGCAGCTGCTCTTGGAGGAAGATGGGGGCCTGGAGAGGCAGCTCTGCGAAGATGGGTCTGTCTGGTGCAAATGGGAGTCGAGAGGGGTCAGGATACAGGAGTGCCAAGTGACAAATGGGATGAGGAAGGTAAATAAGACTCTCCTCTCACCCTCCCACAACACAAAAGGAAAGGGAGAGCACATGCACATCCTTGAAAAGATGACTTGTCAGACAAATGTGTCATTATCTTGTGGAACTCACAAGCACAGGATGTCACTGAGGCCAGGCACTAAGGAGAGTTAGAGAATACAGGGACAAGGAAAACAGCCCCCATTATGGGAGATGGAACACAAGTATTAGGGCACAAACCATCCTACTTTGTTGTGCAAGTGCATTTTTCTCTTGGGGGCAGGGCATTAAATAACTGTCCACAAGCCAGCTTCCTGCTGTGTCTTTTGAAGAAGCCGGTGCTGGCTGTGCTCAGTCACAGTAGCAGAGCAGGAAGCGAGGAGCCAGCTGGAGCTGGGCCCTTTGACTGGTCACCTCTGCCCAGTGTTTGCTTACCTGAGACCAACCGATGTTATGCAGAAAGAGTGCTCGAGATCTTTTCAAGGGGAGAAGGCAGCATGCTACATTTATTACAAGGGAAAACAAAATTAATAGCTAGCTTATACCTATAAGCATGCATGCACACATTCATCCTCGCACCCAAAACACACCAGAAGATGTCCTGCAGTTTATGCAAATACCAGTCTTGATCGTAGCCTGAGTTCATTGCTGGAGTTTGTTGCTCATGGCAGCTACCTGGCCAGGGAAGCTGACCACAAGGAGGGAGTCAGGCGTCTGTAAGTCACGAGTCATATGCTCCAAGATGACAGTTGCAGAATGAGACCCAAAGTTTTCATGTTCTTACCCATCTTTTATACTTGTTGGCTGTAATGTAAGTCTATGGGATTTGCTGTGTCGTGTTGCCTCAGGGTTCCTGTGAGATCATTGGTCACCAGTCAGGTGCAGACTTGATTGTATTTTTGTTCTTTTCTTTTTTTGGGATAGCTTCTTTTATTTGCTTTAGAGATGTCTGCTTTCTTTAGCCAGTTAGATGGTACTTATGTTCATCAGGAAAATCCGGCAGTTGAAACTGATCCCATCCCACACACACCCTTCGTTCACACACCTTGTTCACACATTTAAATGAACTTACACAGCATACGCCTAAACCAGCTTTCATCAAGTATACAAAATGGAGTGCAATCTTTAAGCAGGAGTTCAAACTGACAGTATGGAGTCTTGTTGGCCATTAATTATAATGTCTATTACACAGGGTTACAAAATTATTTTACTTATGACACGGAAAGACATATACACAGCATTAACTAACATATACTTTAAAGGTAAATGCAATTCATTATCTATATGTGCCCCTACATTGGTGCTTTGCCCCCTCTCCTCAGCTGTTTCAGCATAGGGGACACCACAAGGCGCTGTGGGCAAACTTGAGATGCCCAGCCTGGCCTCCAGGGAGTCTCTTGTCTGGGTGGGTTTGGAAAGCATGTTGTGCATTGTGGAGCCTGCCCCACAGACAGGGGCGTCTCTGCTGCCTGGCATACAGGGCCCATGCCCTGAATGCTGGCACCAGTGCCCCAGCTCCTGGCAGGGCCCTGCCTTTCCTGGCCCCCGGCCGGGGATCCGGGGCCCAGCCACCCGCAGCAGCGGCAGCCGCTTCCGGCCCCTTCAAAGGCTGGGCGATCCTGCGGCCATGGCTGCCACTACCTGCCCTGTCCCCGGTCAGGGGCGGGGCCTGTGGGCAGGGGGCAGGGTCTGGGCCCGTGCCCAGGGTCATTCCCCGGGGCAGCGATGCCCCTGCCCACAGAGATCCACAGTCTAGGCCCCTGGCAGTGCTGCAGGCAGGGCAGCCTGTCCTCAAAGAAGGCATAGAACTGGAAGCAGGTGACCACGGAGCAGCACTGTGCATGGGAAGGACTGCAGGAGCTGCCATGAACAGGAATTGAGGGGCTCACTAAGTATTCCTCAGCCCAACCTGCCCACAGCTCACACCCGAGCCCAGCAGGGGGAGGACGGGAATGCTGCCCTGGTATGGTGGAACTGGGCCCAGGCCAAGCACTTTTAGAGAAGGGGGCATGACAATCACACATAGAAGGAAGGTGAGACCAGGAGTGCCTTCTGTATCTGGGTCATTACATGGGGTGTTTGTCACCGGCTGTGTCCACTGGGAGCCATCAGTTCATCAGCCCACTGCCAGTTGTTGGGAAGGGTGCTGGCCAGACCATAGGCACGTCTTGTGGCTGCTTTCTTAGATAGTTTCCCTGGTCCTCTTCTCTGGGCTCAGACTGTGCAGGGCAACAGTCAGCAGTGGCCAGAGGGGCCTTCGTGCTTGGGGTCAACCTCTTCTGTTACGAGCCACACAAGGGTCCCGCCAGTGACTAGGACTGTGGATCTCACTGCGATCTGAGTTCACCCTTGCTCACCCTGTGTGAGCCACTGAATGCAATGGGTACGGAGCCAGCTTGACCTTGACCTGGCGCCACAACCCTGCCCTGGCCTGGCTGAGTCAGCTGTCACTTCCCTTTAACTCTGGGAAGGCACATGCCTTGTTCCTTTACTATCATCTCAGAGACCCCAGGTCTCTGTCCTTACCTGCCCCATCCTCCCCATGCCCATAGGGTTTGATGCCAGACATCCGTTGATTTTCAGCATGGGCCAGTGTGCCTTGGGCATGGCTCTCTGTGGTGGCTCTGTGCACAGCTTGGATGGTGGCAGCGATGGCCTGGTGTGTTAGGCACAGTCACTCAGGCAGGAGGAGCTGGGTATGGTGTCTCCAGAAACCTTTGTCTCAAGGGGGCAGTGCCCAAGGCAGAGCTGGTGTATGGAGAGAGGATGTGAGTGTGCACACAGAGGGTTGGGGAGAGAAGATGGTTCTGTTACCAACTTTGCCCATCAACTCAAGGTCTGCTCATTTATTAGGGTTACTTCCTCGGGGGGGGGGGGGTTGCAATTCTATTAGTGTTCTGCTTATGTCACTTGTGTCTGTGTGGAGCTTACTTCTCCCTTCTGCAAATCCCTCCCAATGGAACCACCCTTGCAGGACCTAAATTTCCCAAGGCTAGGTTTCTAAGTGCGACTGAGTGGACCGGGTCTATCAGCACTCTCAGCTGACCCCCTTATATGTCCCTGAACTCAGCAGGCCAGGTTACACAGCACTGGTCTGCTGCTACCCTTACGTGCCCCTGTACCGCACCGGACGAGGCTGGAATATGCATCTGAGCAGGCTGGGTTAAAACAGCACTTTCAGCTGCCACCCTTATATGCCACAATTTCAGCACGCTGGTAACCCCTTAATGAGCAAACCTTACAAGGAATTGGGCATCACAGGGATCTTTGGCTGGGTAAAAGGAGCGTTGCTGAAGAGCAATACTGAGGAAGTCTGGCAACCAGCTTGATTAGGAAAGTTACTTTATTGTCAGGTACATAAAACTTATGAATAATTATAAAAGGAAAGAAAAATGCCCAAACAGTAACAATACTAATAACCATACAAAAGAGGAAAATGATCAAACAGTTACAATATTACCCAGTTTCAATTATAGTATTGGGGAAAGCTAGCTCAAGTGGATTACAAAAGATCAGGTTTAGAGAGTTATAGTTGGACTAGGGAAAAACAGAGAGAAGCAAGGGGGAGAATGTCTCACCAGTCAGTACAGCTCAAAGGTACCCAGGAACCAGGCTGTTCAGCTTAGGGTCTGGAGTGCTGGAGACAGGCAGAACCTCCACCACGATCAGCAAGGAGAGAGAGAAGTCCCAGTGGACCTGAGGCAGCTTGTAGGTCCAGGCATCAGAGCAGGCATGAGAACAGACTCCCTCTAACTAACTCTCCTGGGTAGGGGTTTTTGTAGGGAAGAAACAATGGTTTAAGGTGAAACACTAAGTTGTTTGGGGGTAAATAATGACTTAAGGGAGTATACCAGAGGTGTTTTGTTTAGGTGGACAATAGGAGCTATCATTCCTTGTGATGGATGGCATTCCTTTTAGGGAGCTTACAATGCAATCAAGGCAGATTCAGTATGTTGGATATCAGTTGAAGATCTATTGACTAGAATTGGTCTGATAACTGCTGGGCTGGGTGTGTGCAGGCATGAGTTCATTTGTTGCAGAAGCAGGGATCCCCCATCATGCAGTGCTTCTCTGCATTGCCAACCCCAGAGTTCAGTGCAGACTCCTGCCTTGGAGCTTGGTTCTCCGTTCAGTATGCTAATTCTGGTTCCATCCTTGATGCAAATGAAGTTTGTGCTGTCCATTCAGTGTGCTAATAGTTCACAGCTTCCACGTAGATGAGGCTAGAGGAGCTGGCCTAATTCCAGCACTCTTGTTCAAAGGGGTTTTAGGTGTGTCTCCCACTGCATTTCATTGTTTCTGGCTTCTAGTTGAGCAGAGGCTGAAGGTGACGGGGTTGGGGGGGTGAGTCTCAGTGGCTTGTTACTATGCCCTGATTCTCCAAGAACACAGAACTACTAAGTAACAGTTCTTCTAGAAAGCCCCAGCCCAATGGAGGGCATGTGGCATGGAGCTGCCTGGCAGTCCATCTCTGAGGAGACAGGGAGAAAGAAGAACAAGAGCAGGAAGGTCTGTCATTGCCTGGCACCCTGGGAGTCCTTCCTGGGCCAGTCTCCTAACTGACAAGCAAGCTCCGGGGACAGCATCTAACAGACTCATCTACAGCTTCCTTCCTTGCAGAAGAAAGAATGGACCTGGAATGAGAACAAAATGCTGGTGATGCAGGATCCCATCTACAGGTAAAAGCGCTTTAAAGTGGCCTGAAGTTCCCCGGGGCTGTGACAGGCAGCCCAGCCATTGTCTAGAGCAGTGGCTCCCAACATGTTTTCTGCTGTGGCACACCTTGGCACCTTTAATTAATTTGAGGCATACCGCCATATAGTTTCCAAAAGAACTCATGAATATACATGAGCCAAGGAGCCAGTTCAGAGCTCTTTGAGTAGTTTTTCAAAAAAATTTGTGGCACACCTGCTCAGATCTGACAGCACACCTGTGTGCTGTGGCACACTGGTTGGGAAACACTGGCCTAGAGCTCCCCTGGGCTGTGACCCGCAGCCCAGCCATTGTCTGAGCGTACGTGCAGCTCACCCGGGCTGTAACACACAGCCCAGTCAAGTGTCTGGAGCTCTCCTTGGGCTGTGATGCAGCTCAGCCAGTGCAGGCTCTGCTGTGTAGCCCCCGGTTCTATCCAAAGACCCCAGAGGGTATGATCTGTAGTGCAGGTGCTGGGATTTTAGGTGCAGTTTCCCCAGCAGAGCAGCTTTCCCAGCACAGCCTCCCCTGTGGCAGGCACCTGCTAAGCCTTCCATGCCCCTTGGGGTGCCTGGAGCCTGTACTGGGAACAGCAGTGCCCATCTGCTCCACCCCCACACAGCTGCACTGGGTCTTGCAGCACTGCAGAGGAGAGAGGGCCACCCCCCAATTGCAGTAGTTGAACTACCCCCGCAGCTACTGACAAAAATGTGCCTAGCCACATCCTCTGTCCCCAGCACTATCAGTGTGGACCTGTGAGGGATGATGCCCCAGGAGGGTCTCTGTTGCCTCCCTCATGCTGCACCCACTAGCTGTGTCCTGCAGTGCAGGCTGACAGTGCTTTGCCTGGGGCTATGCCTGCCGTCCTAGCCCTCCCAGCTCCCAGACCAGAATGTGGCCAGTCCGGAGGGCTCTGATCCCAGGACTTGAGGGGGTCCAGCAGGGCTGGCCAGCTGGGAGTTAAGGGGGTGGTCTGAACAATTTTCAGGAAAATCCTCCTCCTCTCAGGACAGAGCAGATGGTCGGCTACACTGCCACAAAGGGAAAGCAGCTGCGCGTCTCAGTCTGGTTCCTAACTCCCACTGTCCAGACACCACGCTTAGCTGGAGGAGTCTGGGGCCTGTAGGTAGTGCCAGCTGGCATTTGATGCTGGGGGCCCAATTGTGGGGGGCAGCTCTGGGCCAGGTGCAGGGGTAGGTCAGTGCTGGGGCCCGGCAGAGCAGCCCACTCCATGTGTGACATGGCGTAGGCTGGCAGCAGTCAGGCTGGCCAGCATCCAATTTACTTTTGTGGGGCATAAGGTGATGGGGTCCCCTTGAGCCCAAGGCTGCAGCCCATAAAGCCCCTTTGTTAATCCACGCTGGGCAGGACTGGGCCAGCAGGGTACTGCAGGCCTGAAGGGGAGCTGCCTAGGGAAGGTGTGGAGCAGAGGAAGCAAAGCATGACTAGGGAAGGTGGCTGGTATGCACTCAGCATGGGAGTCTATTTGCATTCTCTTTCACTCTGTGGGTCTGGAGCCCAGCCACCTCAGGGACACTGACACAGGGTGAGCTGCTGTCCAGTCCCAGCCTCTCTGCTGGCTGATGTGTCATGTGTCATTCGTCCATCTGTCTGTCTCCCCCACCCCACCTGGCAGCGCATGGTGCCTGTGCTGCTGGGGGCAGTGAGATGGACTGGAAGCAGGGGGCAGGCTGTGCTCACCATCTGTCACTGTGAGCATCTCCTGGTGCCTGCCCCATAAGAAGTGTGTGTGAGGCCGTGCTGGGCTGCTGAGTGCCACGACTGGAACCTGTGTCGCAGATGTTGACTTCTCCTCTCTGCAAGCAGGATTTTCTACGTTTCCCATGACTCCCAGGACCTGAAGATCTTTAGCTACATCGCCAGAGATGGCTCCAGCAACGTCTTCAGGTGCAACGTCTTCAAGTCCAAGAAGAAGGTACCCAGTGTGGGTCGGCTGGGCTACGGGGTCCCTGAGAGGGTGTGGAGTTGGGTTTGAGATGCTGCCTGTGGACTCAGGTGCTCCATGTCCAGGTAGTCTCTTACTGGCCCCAGGGTAGGTCCTAGTGAACAGCTGATTCTTGGTTCCAAAGGGGTAGCCGTGTTAGTCTAGTTCAGCAGAACAAACAAGGAGTCCTGTGACACTTAAAGGCTAACAAATTTATTTATTGCATGGGCTTTTGTGGGAGAAAATCCCACTTCATCAAACCCCAGAGCTGCCAGATTCTCCCAGCTGCCCCAGCCATCCAGCCATGTTCTCCCAATTAACAGCCAGGAACTGACCAGAAGGCCAGCAGGTGCTTGGGCATGGCCAGCTGGTCCTGCAGTGGCTCCTCCCCTGCAGTGGCGTGTTCTGAGCGCTGCACCCCAGGACTGCTCCATAGCTCATCATGGCTTTTCTCCCCTCCTGGGCCATTGTGTGACTCCTCGTGGGGCGGGCATGGGCGCAGGCGCTGGATCACTGAGGATGTCCAGAGGGGTCTCTGCTGCGCAAGATCAGCAAGGCAGGGGCAGTGCTCTGGGGGCTGCCATTCCCCAGGTCTTGGGAGGCTTGGCTCCTCTGGCTGAACCCCAGGGGTAATGGCTGCCTAGCCTAGGGGATCCACTCAAGCATGATGGTACTTCCCAGCCTACTGTTCTCAGAGAGCTGGGACAAAGTTTCTCCCCTCCCTGAAGAGACCACCACTGCTCTCTCTCGCCCTGCCCTGCATGCAAACATGGAGCCCTCCCCCACAGAAGTAGACAGCAAAGACAGGGCATAGCTGGGGCTGCACCAGAACTGGTGTGATCTGGTGATCACGTACGGCTGGGAGTGGCACCCCCATGGCATGATGCAGGAGCAGAGGTGAGTGCTGACCAACAGCAAGTTGCCACAGCTAGGGCTAGTGAAGGCCAGATGCAGATGGAAACAGAGGCTGAGCTCAAGAAGGGCAGAACCAGGCAGCGGGGCACAGAGATTGAGTGTGCACTGGGCATTTGGGATGGAAATCACCCATTGTTGCCGATTCCAGTGTAGCTCAGCTGCCAGTTAATACTTGCTGGTTCAGGGCCTTTGAGCCCATGGTGCCTGACAGCCCTGAGAGATATTGGAGGCCTCCCACACACCAGGATAGACACAGTCCCTTGCAGAGTTCCAGGCCCACATGCCATCCAGGGCCCAGGCCAGTGCCAGAAGGCTCTTAGGGTTTGGCCCCACACTCTGCATGCAGCTGTGCTCGGTGCTACCACCAGCTGCAGTGGTTTGGTGCGGGTGTCTCTCCAGCTGTTAAAGCTCTCCTCTTTCTTCCACACAGAGCCAGGCCATGCGCATCGTCCGCACAGTTGGCCAGGCCTTCGAGGTCTGTCATAAGCTGAGCCTCCAGCACACCCAGCAGGACGCAGACGGACAGGAGGATGGAGACAGCGATGACTTGGGTGGCCCAGGTACACCGCAACCACAGCCAGAGGGTCGGCAGGGGCTCTGTGCTTGGGACTCCTTGGAGACGTCTCTTGCTTGTTCAGGGACTCTTCGGGCTGGTGATGGCAGGGGCTGAATGCAGCCCCTTGTGGAGAGAGAGGATGGCAAGTTTTTGTACCTCAGGCAGGGAAAGGACCACCCATTCCTTAAAGGTGGTGATCCTAAGAGCAAGGTGCTGGTGCCCAGTACATCAGGGGATCCCATGGATGTCCAGAGGCCAACAGTTGTCTTACAAGGCTGTGCTGTGAGAGAGCAGGGCTGTGCATGAGTCCTTCCCTTGGCATCGTGGCCTCAGGTGGGGTCTCACAGCAGGGAATGGCATTAGCTAGGTCCTATCCTTCATCTGTGAACTCCACCCCCCCCATGCTGGTAGCCCACTGCGAGTACTCATGTAAGACAAGCTGCTGCCAGGGATGTTCTGGGGTGCCTGTCAAGGTCCCTTCTGGCCCCACGCTTCTGCCAGCCTAGGCTCAGAGCCTTTAGATGTTTCTTCAGCGCACATGCAGTGAGCACATCCCATAGATGCAACACCTGGCTTGGGCAGCCCTTCCCTCCATGGGCTGTCCCTGGGGAACTTCCTGCTCTGAGCTGAGCCATCAGAACCTCAGAGGAGTCTCTTCCATGAAGAGGGTGTCCATGTTTCTGACCCGTTCCGTGTCTTCTCTGAAAACCAGCCTGGAAAAATTTAGCCCCTGCCTCCACTGGGGAGGGTACCCAGGCAGTGTTCAGATTCTAGCCAGCAGCTCACCACTACAGAAAGGACCCAGCAAAACTCCGGCTCACAAAGGCCCCTGACCACGAAGTTCCTGATTGGAGGAGACTTCAGCCCCTACTGATTGGCTAGGGTGCCATACTTAAATCAAAATCAAGAAGCTGCTTGTCTGAGCAATTCAGCAAATGCCGGGCTGCATCCCTGCCTGCTGCCCTGTTCCTGCCTCCTGTCCTTCTCACCCCAACCCCCTGCCTCTGCCCATTCCCTGCCGCCTGTCCTTCTCATCCCAAACCCCCACTTCTGCCCAGTCCCTTCCCCTGACATGGACCCTGACTGGCTCTAGCTTTGGTCCCAGGCCCCCAACTCTAGGAACTAGGCTTGGCTGTTCACACAGGGACCTCTCAGAGCAGGTACACTGTGTGGCTGTGGGCATTGCAGACAGGAGGCTGGGCACCCCCAGCCCGGCCCCTCCACTTCACGCATGTCCTCTTGTGCAGATTTGTAAAGGGCTCATTTACATAATTACATGAGAGAGGTGGGGCAGACAGCCCCCTGGTCCCAGCGAGTCTCCTCGGGGTCAGGGAACTGCCTTGGTGTGCATGAGTAAAGCGGGGCAGACAGAGTCCTATGTGACCTGGACCTCCTGGGATAACCTCCTGAATGTGCAAAAATCAGGGGCCCAACCCCTAAACTGCTAATGGGTGATACTTAAACCAGTCTCCCAGTCAGTAACAAAACACACTTCTGATTCCCCACTCTGCTCATCACCAAGCATAATAAAATAGAAACAGGCCCCTTTATTGTACATCAGTTCCTATAATCCCCACCTAGCCACTGGGTCTCTTAAAGAAATGGGTTCTCCTAACCCCAAAGGGTCAGCCGCATCACCTAGAACAATATAGGCTTGGATCTTACCCAAAATACTACTGTGACCTGGGCCTCCTGGGATAGCCTTCTGAATGTGCCAAAACCGGGGACCAAAACCCTAAACCACTGATGAGTGGTACTTAAACCAGTCTCCCAGTCAGCAACAAAACATGCTTCTGATTCCTCACCCTGGTCATTACCAAGCATAGCAAAATAGAAACAGGCCCCTTTATTGTACATCAGTTCCTATAATCCCCACCTAGCCACTGGGTCTCTTAAAGAAATAGGTTCTCCTGATCCCAAAAGGCCACAGAACAATATAGGCTTGGGTTTTACCCAAATTACCACGCTGCCAGCCAATCCTTTAGCAACTACAGCTAAAGGTTTAATTTAAAAACAAAACAAACAAAACATGAGATGTTAAAGGGTCAAAGTGAATCACATACATACAAATGATTGAGTCCATAGAAAACAAATCCTTGAAGATCCTGTAGTTTGCAGGTTAGTCACACTCCTCTGGTGTGCACCCAGCAGCAGCAGCAGCAGCTAGGTGGGTCTCAGTCCTTTGTTCAGTCCCAGGAGAATAGTTCCACAGGTGGGTGTTAGTTGCAGACAGATGGAAGACTGAAGACAAAATGGAGATGGGTCCACTTCCTTTTATTTCAGAGTCCTTGCCAGATCAAAATTGGGGCAAACAGCGTCTTGGTCCCAGTGAGTTTCAGGGTCAGCCTTTCTCTGCCAGGAACAGATCTCTAGGCTTGGGCAGTCTGTCTGAGGTGCTTGTAACACACTGCAGGTGAAATCTAGGGAGAGTCACAGCCATGTTTCTGGGTGCAGTGGGAGGGAGCACAGCTAAGGACATAGGCTTGGCATGTTCGTTCTGAAAGGCACCAGTGCACAGTCAATGAGGCTTGAGTCTGCCATGTTAGAGAGCTAGGTACCAATCACAGGTGGGCCTTCAGGGACTTTGTAAAATCATGGTTCGTGCTTGCCTATATGCTTGCGTCTGGGAACTGCACAGAAATATTGACCCAGGCAGTAGACAGGAAGGGTCAGGTTCCTGGTCCCCTGGCTCCCACCTCTATTCCCTTTCCCCTAGGCACAGGGTGACTGGAGTGTCTCCCTGGCTCTGTGCAGGCAACTATGCCAGGCCTGTGTAACCTGTGGCAGGAACTTGACCCCCCATGGATGAATGGGGTTTTCCTGCTAGCCATGTCAGCATTATCTCCTCCCAGGGAGCTGGACTGGGGCAGTTGCCATAGTCCCTTCTCCCCTCTGACCATGCCGTTGCCATCACCCCTCTCAGCCCGCCATCCATCCCGAGCCGAGAAGGCAGCAGCCCCTGCAGAGGAGACCGACATCGATGCGGTGGAGATCCCATTGCAAGGCAGTGGCGCCTTGGAGTTCAGCAGGGGGGTGACAGACCTTGACACCGTGGGGAAGGACTCGGGGTCCTGTTCGGCCACCAAGGTATGCCAGGCGCTCACCCCAATCAAGTAGCAGTACCTCCAATGGGAGCCTAGTCCAGGCCCAAATCCTGATGGACAGTGTAGAGTCAGGATAGTGTGTCCAACCAGGACATGGGTCTGTGTCTAGGGATGCCCTGCTCTTCCAGAGCTCCTCACTCTTCTCCTGTGGCTCCCTGGGACCTTTGGATTGGAATATTGCCCCTCTGTGGGGAGGGAGGAGCTCCCCTCTCATCATGGGGCTCTGCGGGGTGCTCCGATGGTCAATACATGGTCCACCAGCATGAGCCTGAAGCTGGTTCTGCAGGACATGTCTTAGTGGTGGCAGCTGGCAGAGCCTCTGCTCTGCCCAAGTGTTGACAAGGAGAATTAAGGGGCTGGCCAGACCTTGCGGAATAAGGAACGCCTCTTCCCTGCAGATGAACTGCCATGCTCTGGTATTCACAGTTCATGGCTGTGGCCCTGCACTGATCCCACTTCTCCACAGTGCAGGATATGTGTGTGCGAGGATGGATGGACAGATGGATTTGAGGACAGATAAGTATGTGTGAGGATTGATGGGGAGGGGGGTGAAGACAGGTGGATGAATGGGTGTTTGTGAGGATGGAGGGATGAATAGGATCTGTATGGCATGAAATTTTTGCTAAGAATAAATGGGAATTAATATGAGGCCAACAAACTCATTTCACATGTTACCAAAAGGACAGATTGGCACCCAGGTCCCTATGCTGAAAATGATCCCCTCCATCCCTCCAGACACAATCCCAAGCCCCCCACCCCACTCCCCAAAGTGAGAAACCCAGGTCCCTTCCCCCTAAGGGTCCTCTTCCTGGTGCTTCCTGCCTCAGAAGAGCATGGATCCCTCCCTCTGCAACAGGTCCAGCTGGTTCCCCATTGGTAGGCTGGTTCTCTGGAGCTACGCATTCATTTCTACACCCCCCACCAGATCCCCAGCACAGCCTGGGGTCTCATGTTTTCGTGAAGGAAGTCAGCCTTCCACTTACTCAGCAGAGACTACAAGTGCCTCAGAGCTGTCCCTGTGAGCTGGCAGTCTTGCTGCTAATGTGCCTGGGCTTGGCTCTGCATGTTGCTTCTCCCTGCTCCACCCTACCTAAGTGAAGCCAGGGCCTCAACCAGGGCATATCAGGACTGAGTGACTCACTCCAGGGGAGCCTGTGCCCTCCACCCTGCACTGAGAGCCACCCTTTTCACACTTGCACTTCTGGCAGTGAGCCTCTAGTGAGCAATGCTGAGTGCATCTGTACCATTTGGATGGGAGGGAGGACTTGCCTGGCTCCTCTGGGCCTAGGGCTATATGTGCTACATGCAGCCCAGAGCAGGGCAGGCCCATTGCTGTTCTAAGTGCCAGAGCAGCCAGCAGGGAGGAGTGGTGCAATGTAGCACATCGCTGTGCAGCTGGCAGGCAGAGTCCAGGGGGCTGCCCCCTCTTGTGGCACCTACTCCAGCTAGCAATGGTCTCAGCAATCCCATGCCACACCCCAGGAGCCCACACCCTGCCCCCTGTTGCTGAACCATGCACCCTAGCATCAAGGGGCCCCAGTCGTATGGATGCTGCCCTTACACTTGGGACCCCAACACCATCCTGTGCTTCCTGCCGGGTCATGAGAAACACTGATCTGGATGAGTTGACATATCCCTAGAAGAGCCCTGCATGCCCAAGGGACGTGTGTTTATGGTGGAGAGCTGCAGACCAAGAGATTGAGGGGCTCGCTCCTAACAGCCTTGGCTAAGAAAGTGGTGCTGTAGCTCCAGCAGTAGTGACTTGTGTGCTAACACTTCAGCTGTCCTGAGTTCAATCCTAGCTGTCCATGACTGAGGTCTGTGGGCATTACACAAAGCCCTGAGATGTGCCTTCCCAGGAGCCAGCCTTGAGCCATGCTGCCAGTCCTTGCCATTTTATCACAAACGCTTGCTGGGTGGTGTGTTTTGTAAAGCCCCAGTTCCCAGAGGCTCAGGAGTATGTGACAGTCCCAGCATCCATTTGCTCAGAAAAGGCTTTGCCTGGCCTGCCTAGTGCTGGTGGAAACCTGAGGAAGCCTGAAGGTGAGGAAATGGATTCTGGTCAAGGCTCCCTTCCGTCCCCCTCCACCCCTTCAGTTAAGGCAGGGCCCCCTGCAGGCACAGTCCCTCTGACTCCCATCCACCCCAGACATGAAGCAGGAGGGGTGGCCCTCCAGCCCCGCTTTCGGGGTGTATGTTGGAAGCAACTGGCCCTGTGCATGCAGGTGCCCCAGGCTGAGAGCTTGGTGTGCAGGGCAGCTCCCCAGGTTCAGTGGCCACTTGAGGGGCGTCTCTTCCTTTGGGCGCCAGGGTCCTGCTGTGAGCACCTACTGGAGCAAAACAGTCAGCCAGAGCCATGAAGCCTGCGTGGGGTGGTACCTGACCAGCAGGGTGTGAGATTAGACACCTAGGTGTTATGGGGTGCCAGCCCCCTCCTGTCCTGCCAAGGCCTTGGTGTCCCAACACACTGTGCTTAGAGCCAGGGCAGGTCCTTAGTACCTGGTTTGCCCTGCAGCCACTGGTGTGATGGGGTTAGATACCCAAACTCACCCACACAATGGGATTATGGGCATAGTGTGATGCCTTGCTGTATGAACACTAAGCATAAGGGCTGTGACTACATTTAATGCCTGTCTCACAGGCATTGCGCATAGCAGTGGGAGTTAACTGCCTAAATACCCATGAGAATTGGGGCTACAGTCCCTGCTCCTGGGAGCTTCCATCTCAGGGTCAGACAAGATAGGAGATGGATACAGATGGCCATCCAGGGAACAGGGAGATGAGCTGGATAGGGGTGTACAGGGTACAGAGGAGAACTGATATGAGCTGCTGGTGAGCATCCAGGAAACAAGGAGATGAGTTGGATACAGACAGAGATAGGTAGGCGGGGGTGTACAAGGGACAGAGATGAACTGACACAAACCAGTGGCTGAGGGGCATCCAGGAAACAAGGAGATGCTGGCAGCACTTAGCTCAGCCATTATTGGGCTGTTCTGGAGTTACCAAAGCATCTGTCAGCAAGCGAGGGGCCTCCCACAGTGGTTCAGGCTTTGCTTTTCTCAATATTTCACAGGGCTCCCTCCATCCTGAGAGCGTCCTGACTGCGTCACCCAAGCTGCTGCTCCCCTCTGCCACTCGGCTGCCAGACCTGGGGACTCCACTCTCTGCTCACCACCAAATGCAGCTTCTCCAGCAGCTGCTGCAGCAACAGACACAACAGACGCAAGTGGCCGTGGCCCAGGTTCTCTTCTTCCTGTTGCTGCCAGGGCGGTTGTTAGAGCACAGGGGGGCTTTCAGGGCTGGGATGGAGCGCGGCTGTGCCAACAACAGCCCTTTCATTGGGGGGGTGATGTGCAGCGGTGGGTGGAAGAGGAAATGGATGTGGGCATGGGAGCCAGAAGGGGCAGGCTGGGGGCAAAACCATGGAGCTCGGCCCTGAGCGCATGCCAATGGTCCCTCCACCTGATGCTGCCAGCAGCAGGTCGTGCTGCTTCACTCTGCCCTGACTGGGTAACAAAGGGGAATCTCTGGCAAAGCTTTTTCACTCTGCCCATCCCACTGGAGACTCCTTAAGGAGCAAGGCCTGCTGGGACCCTGCGATGGCAGGGAGCATGTGTGGGCAGAAGCACTGACATTGGTGGGGGCTGCCAATGAGTCCCAGGCATTAATGTGAGACAGACAGGAGCAGCTGGTGCCCCAGAGGGTCCTGCTGCCCCAAGTGCCCCACAGCTCAGTTACACACCGAGCTAGATCTGTTCAAGCCAGGCTCCCCTTGGGGCTGTGCTAGGCTGGTGTTTTCAGCCCACTGCATGTCTGCTGCCATGGCCATCCCAGGCTCAGAAAAGGGGACCCAAGCACTGCAGAAGTTGGTGCCACTGACTCCTAGGCATCACTCCCCCTTAAGCGCAGACTCTCCTCCTCTTGGCTACTCTATGGCACTCTGGTGGTGCCAAGTGGAAAATCTGGGCCCACCTGTGCAGCTGTGAAGTCCCCCCATGGGGGCAGCAGCCAGCAGGTGTTATGGGACATGACCAGTTCCTCCACGGGTGTCCCCAGCCTGCACGATGCCTTCTGGGCTCAGAGATCCCGGCTGGCTGCGTGTGGTAGAGCAGTCCCTGTGTGCCTGTGACATTCCCCTCCTGCAGTCTGGGCTGGTGTGCTGCTGCGCCCGCTCCAGGGCTCTGACCTACCCCACCTTGCTGTATGAGGTCGAGAAGCCCCTGTGTGCTGTTGTGGTGGCAAGAGAAAGAGAAAAGAGAATTTTAGCTGCAGAGTAGTAGGGGAATGTCACATTTGGCCTTCACTGGCTTGCAGAGGGGAGGAGGAGGATGTTCTGAGTAAGAGGTTTCCTAGCCCTTCGCTGGAAGGGCAGCCTGAGTCAAGAACAAGAGTAGCAGCTTTTCAGTGTGTTAGTTCAAGGGGGGTAACTGAAAACAGAACCGTCTACCTAAAACTCCTGCCCACCCCATTTGCCTGCACACAGCCTGCACCCACTTAACAACAGGCTTGTGCTGGTGTGGCTACACTTGGTGTGCATGACAGCTGATCCATACAGCGTGAAAGGAGACAGCAGAAGGGGCCGTTCCCACCCCCAGCCAGCAACCATAGGTGAACTGACCACTGGCAGCTGCATGTATGCAGGGCGAATGCTGGTCCCGCTCAGTTGTTATTAAGCCCTTGTGTGATCCAGGCCTCCTGGGACAACCTTCTGAATGTGCAAAAATCAGGGCAAGCTGTAAATCAGGAACCAAACCCCCAAACCACTGACGGATGGTACTTAAATCAGTCTCCCAGTCAGCAGCAAAACATGCTTCTGATTACCCACTCTGGTCATCACCAAGCATAACAAATAGAAACAGCCTCCTTTATTGCACATCAGCTCCTATGGTCCCCCCTAGCCACTGAGTCTCTTACAGAAATAAGTTCTCCTGACCCCAAAGGGCCAGCCACATCACCCAGAACAATAAAGGCTTGGATCTTACCCAAAATACCAAGCTGCCAGTCAGTCCTTTAGTAACTACAGCTAAAGGTTTAATATAAAAAGAAAAGAAACAAAACATGGGAGATGTTAAAGGGTCAGTGTGAATCACATACATACCACTGATTTAGAGTCCATAGAAAGCAAGTCCTTGAAGAATCTGTAGTTTGCAGGTTGGTCCATTTCCTCTGTTATACATCCAGCACCTGGGTGGGTCACAGTCCTTTGTTCAGTGCAGCAGAATAGCTCCAGAGGATGGTGTTAATTGCATGCTGGAGGCTGGAGACTGGAGACAAAATGGAGATGGGGCCACTGTCTTTTATCACCTCCAAATCA
Organism: Podocnemis expansa; assembly: GCA_007922195.1. Taxonomy (NCBI): domain Eukaryota; kingdom Metazoa; phylum Chordata; order Testudines; family Podocnemididae; genus Podocnemis; species Podocnemis expansa. Next base: position 1,708,419 of record ML682022.1, on the reverse strand, counting down.
AAATGGAGTTGTGTCACATGGTCAGTCTGAGTGACTCATCAAACAGGTTTCTTCCTGGGCCCACTGTAGCTGGGAGCTTCTTTAATGGGCCGTTAAGGGGACAGTGGTTTCACAGACACCCAGTCTGTGAGTGCCTTAAAATCATGTAACTTGGAACTGAAATAGGGCAAACATATTCCTAATTTCTCATACTGATTTGACACCTACATATAAACCATATAATCATTCCTGGCAAATTACAACCTTTCTGTTGGTACCAAACACTGCGTATCACATATAAATGATTACAAATATGAAAAATTAGCATGAAAGATAATGATAAACAGTCCCCTAGACCCAGACACCATCGCACCCTGGTAGCTCGGCAGGTGCTTTCTGCCTGAACCTGTCATATACACTGTCTAGGCACAGACAGACAGATCCCGAGACAGACAGGCCTGGTCGTTGAGCCAGCCCTGCAGACACCTCCCTGGCTCCTGTTCCCAAGAGGAAGGTGAGGGCAGCATCCCCCTTGCAGACCCAGGGCAGCTGACTAGTGGTCCTGTGCCCTTCTCACAGCAGGCACAAGAACCAGGCTCTGATCCTCAGCTTTCCCAGCACACACCAACCTGTGGCATCTCCCTCTCCATCCCACAGGTTCACTTGCTGAAGGACCAGCTGGCTGCAGAGGCAGCCGCTCGATTGGAGGCCCAGGCACGCGTGCACCAGCTGCTGCTGCAAAACAAGGACATGCTTCAACACATCTCACTACTGGTCAGGCAGGTGCAGGAGCTGGAGCTGAAGCTCTCAGGAAACACCACTAGTAAGTGTCCCTCCCTCCCTCTGGCTGTGAGCCATGCCCTAGTGCAGCCCTGCTTTTGAGGGGCTCCTCAGTACCACCAGCAGGAGGAGTTGCTGCAGAGCATTGCCGGTGGCTGGGTGCATGTGCCACATGTGCATCTCAGCCTGATTCCCAGGGTGATGCCCCATCTCCCACTGGCTGCCGTGGGGCCAGCTCAGGCCTGCAGTGACAGATCCCTTGTGTGTGAGTGAGACCTACAGTGGGCAGGCAGCACTGCCGCTTTGCACCACAGGGGATGGTGACATGCAAGAGACTGCCCCATGTCTCCTGGTGCAACTCGAGGATCCACCAGGAGAGAGGGTTTCTGATGGCCGTGCTCTGCAGGGAGAGTCCCTGCCAATGTTCCCTCTAAGGGGAGAGGGCAGCTGAGTAACACCTTTTGCTCATTGCGCTTCCCCCTCCCCCCACGGGGCCCACTGCGCAGCCCCACCCCACCCCCGGCGGCATCCCCCCCGCTCCCAGCATCGCCCCCCCGCTCCTGGCATCGCCCCCTGCTCCCACTCCCCCCGCTCCCGGCAGCAGCGGCCCCCCCTCGCTCCCACTCCCCCCCACTCCCGGCAGCAGCCCCCCCCGCTCCCACTCTCCCCCTGCTCCTGGCATCGCCCCCCCCAGCCCCCACAAACTTACCTTGGGGCTGGACTCGAGGCAGGGCCAGCCCTAACTCCTGGGCCAGAGAAGCTCTACGGACAATGCCCAGATTTTCTGGGCATGCTCCATTACAGCTTCTCTGGGCGGGAGTTTTCAAAACTCCCTGCTCCACAGGAGCTCTGTTGAGGGACTCTGGCTGCCAGCAGTGCGCTGGCGGCTGCGGCAGGCTGCGCTGCAGCGCGCCAGCACAGCTTACAGGGAACATTGGTCCCTACATGGACTTCCTGTCTGCTCATGTGTGTGTACAGGAATAGGGGTGAGGGGATGTTATGTGGACATGTGGAAGGGTTGCGGGGTGTTAGTGGGCATGTGGGTCTGGGGACTGGTATCTTTGCAGGGTAGCCATGCTTTTCGCTGTTGCTGTTTGTTCAGCTAGATCCCTTGAACCCAGCTTGGTGCCCCTGGAGATTCATCCGCTGCCCTGCCCCCTCCATCACTTCATTGGCGGCACTGGGGCAGGCAGTGGGGCTTGTGGCCACGGTTCAGAGCCAGGCCAGCCTAGCGCCTGGAAGTTGCCTGGCAGCTGCATGAGAAATCAGTGATGCCCCTGGCCATGCCCGCTCACACTGCCATTTTCTCTTCCAGTGGGCTCCCAGGACAGTCTACTGGAGATCACTTACCGCTCCAACGCCCTGCCAGTGCTGTGTGACCCCACCACCCCAAAGCCAGAGGACCTCCACCTGCCACTGCTGGCCCATGGACCCGACCCCACCCATGCCCTGGGCAGCCCCATAGGTAGGAGTGACTGCCTGGTGAAGCTGGAATATTTCCGCTTCCCGCCTGGTGCTGCACCACCACCAGAGCAGCTACTGGGCAGCCTGGAGCTCATCAGGTTCCACGAGTCAGGCATTGCCTCTGAGTATGAATCCAATGCAGATGAGAGTGAGGACCGTGACTCATGGGCTCAGGAGGACCAGCCACGGCTGCTCAATGTGCGGCATACACAAGACCTGGGCGACAGCTTGGACGATGAGATCGCAGTGTAGAGGGGATGGAGGGATGGCTATCCCAACCCAAGACAGGGAGGGCACAGACCAGGCCAGGAAAGCAGCTGCTGTAAACGAGGGCTCTGTTCACTGCCACTTAGAGTTGCCAGGACACAGCCCAGGCTTGCTGTGAGACAGAGACTGAGTGAACAAGTGCCCCTGCTCACCCAGCACAGCCATAGAGCCATGCAGACACATCTCTTAGACCCCAATGCAGGCATGTCTGCAGGTCCCTCACCACACTGCCCCAGGGCTCTGGCAGGCTGGCACCACTTTTGTTCTGGCATTCTTTGTAGGCCCTGGGCAGCAAGCCATTGGTAGCGGGCACATTGGCTGACAGGTGAACTGTGGCTGTACATCCTTGCTATGACACTTGGTATGACTACTTTCATCAGTCATGTAAGTCTCTCTCCCTTTTCTGAGTCCTACTCAGCTCTTGGCCTCCTAACACCTTGTGGCAAAGAGCTCCACAGGCTCAGTGTCGGTCTGTGTCTAAATGAGAATTTCCCTTGATTAGCATTAGCATGTCATAGTCAGCGTGTGTCCTCTGGTTCTGACACCAAGACAGTGTTTCTGACTCACCATCTTGCACCACTGTGTCTTCAACATGCCCGTGTTGGATTCCCTCCTATCAGCCCTGTGCAACCAAAACTGTGCCAGGGTGCGATGGGCAGGGGCGTTCAGTGCAAGGTTTCCACTTCTCCCTGTGGAATCAAGCTATGGATTTCAATGACCTGCCAGTGCCTCCAGCCCCTGAGACTCTGCTGCTTTCCTCTCTCTTATCTGGAGACTTTTGGGTCCTCTCGCCATTGCGGGCACTTGCCTGAGTCCCCGTCGATTCCTGAGGGGGCCAGACGTCACCTCAGGACTGTGCCCACATAGTGTTTGCTGCAGCCAGCTGTGGGGAGTGAACTGATGGGGAAGCCAGGAGCTAATGAAGGGCACCTCTTGTCACCCATCTGCCCTGCTAAGGCTGTGGTGAGGGTTCCCAGGTCCATTTGAGTGGATCTTACAGGCCTTGAGCTTGTACCAGCACCAGGACAGATGGAGCCAGAATCTCAAAGGATTCTGCCTCCAAGCGCTCAAAGAAAATCTCTGATAAGTTGTGCAGGTTTCTGCTGTCTAGCTGACTGAGGCTTAGAGGCTTATTGCTGGAGTGGGTGCATGAGGTCTAGAGGCCTGCACTGTGCAGGAGGTCAAACTAGATGATCATATTGGTCCTTTCTGACCTTAGAGTCTATGAGTCTGTGGCTGCCACCAGTCAGTTCTCATCAGGAGCCAGAGGCCAGGGGACTGGTTTTCAAAAATAAATGGGGGCTCTTCTTTGCTTCCTGCTCTCTGGGCCTGTAGGGGTACTTGAGTCCTATTTTCAGGCTTTTCTTTGCTCCCACCAGGGCTAGAAAGTGTTTTTTGTTTTTTTGTTTTTTTCCCATTTGGTAAATGAACGCAGAGGTTCTCATCATATCATATGACTCCAGAAGCTGGGGCTTTGCAACTGAAATGGGGAGAGCTAACCACTCTCTGTGCACACAACGGTGCTTGCAAATGTGGATTTCTGTTTGTGCAGGAGGAGGCCTTTGCATCAATTTTGCTCTTGGAGGGGACACATTTACAAACAACTGAGCTTTATGTGCAAGCAAATAAATGCACTGGTAGCTGCTGTGAAGTAGTTTGAGAGTGTGGCCCTTAGTTTCTTGGAGTACTTCCATGCTGGAGAGTGTGTTTTGGTGCAACTCATTTGAGGCCCCATTCCCTGACTGTAATTATTAGTTGGCTTTTGTTAACCCAGCTTCTGTGCATTATTTTGTGTTTGAGTGATGACTGAACGTGCCAATGATTGAAGCCTGTGAGGAGTGAAAGGGCATCTCCTAAATAAGCACCTGATGGTCATGAAATTCCAGTTGCACGAGGCGGCCAGGCCCCAGTGCTGCAAGCTGCCCAATAGCTGCCTGGCACATGCACTGAGGCTCAGCATTTGGATCAAACGACTGCAAGAGGAAACCAGGCAGAGCACCAGGGAGGGTTTTTGCAGGGGGCAGGAGAGGGTCTCTGACCTGCATTGTGCAGGAGGTCAGACTAGATCACACTGGTTCCTTCTGGCCTGAAAATGTAAGAACCTAAAGGATGTCATTAAGGATATGGGCCAGGCTGAGGCCTGGGTAGTGACAGCAAACATCCCCTATTGACAGAGCCCTACATGAGAGAGGAGAGGTTCGTCCCAGCCTCCTTGACTCCTGCATCCTAGTGCAGAATTGTCATATCATCCTGCTTACTTCACTGATTAGGTCTGGGGCCCTGCTGAGCAGCAGCCTGCCCCAGGGATACCCCACCAGCATGCCCACTGTGGGGTGCCTGTGCTGGGGCCCAGTCAGTCCCACGCAGCTGGTGGCCTCTCCCTGCCTGTTCCTGAGGGTCTGGGTCACTGCAGTCCATTTCTGCAGTCCCCAGCCCCTCCCAGGATCAGGAATGAGACCCTGGGGCAGGAGCTGCCATTCCCTTCTGCTCCATTGAGCACATGGGGGTCAGGGAAGTGATTCTTCCTCTTTCCCCTGGTTCCTCTGATCTCTCCCTTCACCCCACCATGCCTGGGTCTGGCAGCCTTCACTGGAATCAGTTCCCTGCTGAGGGCCACTGTCTCTGCCCAAGGGGGCATGGAGGGCACCAGAGCCATTGTCTCTGTAGGGAGAGGCACTGGGCTGATGGTTTCTCAGCAACTGGGGGCTGCAATGCACATAACTGCTTCATCAACCTGGTTAAGCTGTCCAGCGTGGATGGGCCTGGGTCGCGGCCACCGGCTGTTCTTTGAGGAATTCAGGCAGCCCTAGGTAGAAGGGAGCTGTAACTGATCTTTGGTGCCCCACAGAAGCCATGCAGCCAGGATTTGCCTGTGGGGGTATAGCAATGATTGTATCTTCCACCAGCATTACCCCATCTCACCAGGGCTCAGACTGAGCCAGGTGCCATCCTTAGACAGGCAGGGGCAGTGCAGACATGGTTCTCGTCTCCTGAGCAGACAGGTTGGAGGGACTGGGAAGCTGAGATGGCAGCACAATCCTGCTCAGAGCTCAGCTGGGCGGGGGGGGCAGATCCATCCTGGCTGGTAGAGTGGGCGTGGCCCCATCCCCTGCTGGCTGCAGGCCTCGAAGGGGCAGCTGGGCGCTGGCAGTGAGGATGGGGTTGGCCAGGCTGCACCAGTGGCCATCGCTGGGGCTAGCATGCAGGTAGGAGGTAGGATGGCAGCAGGGACGCAGCTGAGTAAGGGATTGGGAAGGGGACTTTGCGGGGTGCAGTGGCGGCTTTGGGAGCAGAGCAGACAAGTTAGCAGCATGGGTTGATGAATAGGCAGGAGTCAGGTTCTGGCCAGGCTGATGCAGTGGGGGAGGAACAAAGAGCAGTAGCAGGAGGAAGGAAGGAAGGAAGGACGGATGAACGGATGGATGTTACTATGACTCTCACTGTCCTTGTTCCTTGTGGCAGAACCAGTCCCATTCCCCTCTCTTCTCCTTGCCCCAGGCCTCTGCTCCCTATCTCAGAACTGCTCTGCACTGAGCCCAGCAACAGTGGGAACAGCTGTCCCAGGGGGAGCTGGGATCCTGGTGAGAGAAATGCTTCTCAGAAGCCATGGCCCTAGAAAATGCCACACTGGGAATAGTTAAGTGCCCTGAGTTGGGCAGGCAGCTGGGTCATAGGCTGGCTTCCAACTCATCCCAGGATCTGCTGACACTCAGGATGTGGCTGGGTGGCTGCTGTTGGTTTGAAGAGTGGCCCTTTTCTTGGTAGCCACTGCTGAATGGCCAGTAGCTAATAGGCAGTGGTGTGCTGCACTGGGAGGGGGCATTGCTGCGCAGGCAGGCCCCACATGCATCTCACAGACAACCTGGAGCAGGTGTAAATTCTCCTTCCCCAGCTCTGTGCTGCTGTCAGCCCTCTCTTCAGCCTCACTCAGGTGGGGATAAATCTATTTTTGTCTTTTCTTTCCTTTCCTACAACCGCTGTGTTACTAACTGTATTCAGTCGATCTGGGAAGCCAGTCTATTAATGTAAG
>ML682022.1:1621038-1701889 GCA_007922195.1 Podocnemis expansa | reverse complement strand
TCTTCTACTTCTTACACTTCAGGGCCCAAAGCAGGAACTTCTCATACCTAGGCTTACCAGATGTCCAAAAAAAGGAGGACGTGTCCTCCTTTTTGCCTTCATTTCCTCCATCCTCCAGGCATTTTAAAAATAGGTGCTTTTGTCAGGCTTTTTACTGATCAGGAACAGAATGTTAAAAACCCTCGAACAGCCAAGTTATGGAGTGGGGGATGTTCCCCCAGAGGCTGGAGATCAGAGGGGGTCACATGCACACACTGCCCAATCACAACTTGGCATGAACCAGGCCTTCTCACTAAGAGCTGTAGTATCCCTTGACCCTGGAGGTAGTTTTATGAAGTTGCCTGAATAGCTCAGTTAGTAACAACACTGTTATTTAAGTGTGGATTTGAGGGGTTCAAGACCTGAAAAAGGCACTTTTATTTTTGGCCCTTGCTCCCTACAAAATGGCTAAGTTGGGGGGGGGGTAATACAAATACTAATAAAATGAAAAAAAATAAAGTCTACCATAAATAAAATTATTAACAAGAACCAATTAAATAAAACCACTAAAGGGGCAGGTTTGAACTGGACAGAAACAAGTTAGGACTTTTTTTTTTTAACTGTAAAAATAGGCTGCTGTGGAAAATGAAAAATGAGAAGTGAGTTAACTGGGTTTTTTTCTTGGTTTTTTAAACTTTTTTGGGTACTTTTCAAGTTTATATTTGAAAATTTAGTATTTTAACTTTAGTCTCGTGAACAGTAATGAAAGAGTCATGAAAAACTTCAATTTAATGAAAAAATCCAGTTTTTGGTAGAACAAAATATTTTGGTAATTTTCTTTATTTTAAAATTATTTAAAAACACATGATATTTTGCAGTTTTAATGCTGCATTCATTAATTATTACCCGTTTTCCATAAAATAATATGGTAATAACAGTTATATTAATACTACATGTTCTCTACGTCCTCCAGTGTCCTCCTTTTCGGACCTCCCTGTCCTCCTTTCTGTGCTTTGGTATCTGATAACCCTACTCATACCTCATGGGCTATAACTAGGGGCCAGACTGCTTGGAAATGGAGTTTTCCAGGCACTGAAACCTGTGCCCAGGGATCAGCAAAGGGAACTGGACCCAGTCCTGGAGCATTGCTAGAGACAGCTGCCTGTGGCAGGTGACTCTTGGTACAGGCCATCCTCTGTACTGAGTGAGTGATGGCAGCCTCTATCACTTCCCTCCCCATCGAGCTTGAGTCAGCATGCATTGCAGTGGGTCTCTGTGGGGCAGGGACTATATGTCTGTAGAACACAGCGCAAAGATCTCACTCAGGGGCTTTGTAGCACCTGGAATGATGGGGCCAGATTTCAGTTAGGGTTGGTGCAGCACCAGAACAACCAGGCCCCAGTGTCACCTGGGGTCTCTTGTGGTACACGCAGCCCAGACAGTGATAATGAGACACTTCTGGGTCTCCATTCCTTGCCCCAGCGAAGCAATTTGTCTGTTCCCTCATCTGCTTGGACTGTGGGAAAGAGCCCCAACTTCGCCGTCTGCTTGGCATGGCCCCACTGGGTGAGCTCTGGCCCCCACCGTGGACATTGTACCAAGGCCTAAGCCACAGCTGGTAGGTAACTGGGCTCAATCCTGCTCTCCTTTCTCAGGCATTTCTCCCAGCACACCCTGGGTAGAGCAGATTTGACTTCATGCCTTCAAACAATGGTGATGTGAAGAGCCCAGTTCCACTGATCAGTCTCTAACCTCAGGGGAGAGGAGGCACAAGGCAGCCTTGCAGTGGGGTGGGGGGAGGGGGACAGAGTCCCAGCTTCATGAGGGGAGGGGGGGCAACATCCCAGAATGGTGAGGGGAGGGCAGCAGTGTCCAAGCATTGGGAGTGGAGGGAAGGGAGGGGGGCAGCATCCCAGCAAGACAAGAGAAGGGACGCAGCATCCCAGCGTGGTGAGCAGGGCTGTTGCTAGGGTAGGGCAAACAGGGCAGCTGCCCAGGGCCCCACAATTTGGGGACCCCTGCGGTGGCTGCACAGTTGCGCCCCCTTCCCCCCCCCCCAGTGCAAGGGACTGGGCGAGCCTGCCAAAAGTGACAGCCAGGTTCACAGGGCCGGGAGTGGTTTGAGGTGAAAGTTGCTTAAGGCATTTGATCAGCATTGCAACAAATGTGAATCATTAGGACTAACAATGAGGTGCTAAATGTTGTTCAAACAACCTCTATGCATTCTCTCTTAGTCAAGTTCCAAAGGGGCAGCTGTGTTAGTCTAGTAAAGCAAAAAAAGCAAGGAGTCTTGTGGCACTTAAAGACCAACAGATTTATTTATCGCATGAGCTTTTGTGGGAGAAAATCCTACTTCATCAGATGCTTTGATGAGAGGGAACTTACAGAACTGGATGAAAATAAATGCAAGGGAGTGTAAGATGTGGGATCAGGTCATACTGCAACAGCAAATCAGAGCATTTGTAAGGATTCAAACTCCAGGAAAGAGCACACAGAGGGAGGATGAAGTCGAATTACCTGTTATAATGTGAAAAGAATCCATAGTCATGATTCAGCCCTGCTTTCACACAATCTAATTTGCATATTAGTTCTTTTCACATTATAACAGGTAATTTGACTTCACCCTCCCTCTGTGTGCTGTTTCCTAGAGTTTGAATCCTTACAAATGCTCTGATTTGCTGTTGCAGTATGACCTGATCCCATGTCTTACAGTCCCCCGCATTTATTTTCATCCAATTCTGTAAGTTCCCCCTCTTCAAAGCATCTGCTGAAGAAGGATTTTCTCCCACAAAAGCTCATGCAATAAATAAATCTGTTAGTCTTTAAGTGCCACAAGACTCCTTGCTTTTTTTTCTCTCTTAGTCTGTATCTCTTTAGGCTTCTCTAATTTGTATGAAAAGGACTGAGGTCACTGGCAAGCAACCTTTGAGTTTTTTTATCAACAGACCCAATGAAGAAAAGAAAAAACTGTGAAGACCCCTTATTCCACCATTTCTGGGATATGGGGATTGCAGTTATTTTTGCAAATTAGGATTTGCCTCTTTTTCAGTGGGTTGAGAATTCCCTTGTTTGCAAAAAAAGTTATAACGTGAAGACTTTAATAAAAACTCCAGAGATTTTTTGACTGATAATTAAAAAGAGAAGAGAAAAGCAAACTGTTCTAGTAGGAGCCCGTGTTACGAAGTATGGTATTTTAGAAAGCCTAAGTAACAGAATAAAATCCAACTCAGGGATGGATTTGTTGAAAGGAGAAGTTATAACAAGGTCCCAATCTGAAGGGTTGGGGGGAGTGGGTAGCCCCATTGTGTTTTTGCCTTATGCACACTGCTAGGGGTCACCACACCAAGCAGAGAGGGCTAGCACCCCTTCAATCACAATAGTGTGGACAATTGTGCGTTCATGGAAACTCATGCAGGCTCAGGGAGCAGATGAAGTGCACAGGTGAAAGTGGAACCCAGAGGGGCTGCTTCAGTTCCTGGGATTTGGCAGTGGAGAAGAGACCAGGACCTGGAGGGACTTGGACAGGCTCAGCAGCAGACAGGATCTTCCAGGACCTTTCTTTCCCGCCTGTCATTGGCTCTTTTCTCCCTCCTCGCTCTCAGCACTTCCATCACATTTCTCCACCCAGTCGTCCCCACCCCCATTTGCAAGAAGTTCCCAAACACACACTCCAGGCTACTACATGCTATTTTAGAGACTTTACATACTTCCTGATATGAGACAGGAAATGGCATGTTGGATCACCCTCTGCATGTTCCATGTAGGTGATCTCAAATTAGATGTATAGGTTTCAGAGATGCAATAGAAGCCTCAAGAGAAAGGATGATACCCATGAGGGATTGCCACTCTCCCAAATCCCATGCCTCCCCCCCCCCCCCCCCCCCCCCCCCCCCCCCCGCAGCCATGGTCACTGTTTTAATTTTCTGGCAGCTGCCACTTTTCTTCAGTGGAGGGTTCCTGCACATCAGAGGGGTCCAGTGCTAGGTCCTGAGGAAAAACATTTGACAACCACTGGCTTAAGGGTGGCTGAGAAACTAGACCCTGCACTCTGTTCCACTGCTTTGGTCAGCTCTTCCGGTCCCTGGCATGGGACAGCCAGCGCAGGTGTCTGCCCTTCCCCTGGGCTAGCTGGTGCTGCCTCTCCATGCCCAGGGGGAAGTGAGTGGGGGACCTGCAGAGTGTGATTTGCACAGGGCCCCACACCCACCTAGGGACTGTCCTGGTGATGAGGGGAGCAGAGCAGTGTCCCTGTGTGGTAAGGGGAGTGGGACAGCATCCCAGCAAGGCACCCTCCTCTTTGCCAAGGGAGCGCTGGGTTGAATATACATAGTTGTGTGTTCTGCTCTGCACTGCCCCGTGGGGTTTGGCACCATCTGATAACAGATAGAGCTCTGTGCCGACCCTCGTGCAGGGTGGTGCTGGCGCTCTCACCATTCAGTGGGGTGACACACACATCTCCCCCAGGCCAATCACAGAGGCTAGAAGCTGGCACCACTCATGACAGGCTAATGTACCAATTTTTAAAAAGTGAATGGCGTAACCTGGGTCATTACAGGTTTGTCACTCCAAATAGAGCCTGGGCCTAACAATGGGGTGGCTGATCCAGGACTTGATTAGTAATGGAGGATGATATGAATAATGCCCATCAATAGTGTTTGTGCAAAACAGAGGCTGTCCAACTAACTGGATTTGTTTCAGCTGAGGTTACAAGTTTGGCTAATGAAGGGAATAGTGTGGACCACTGTTCCCTCTAAGTTGTCCGCGTGTGCACACGCACACAGATCATGAAGCCTCCACACACAACAAAATAAAGTGTGCACAAAAAAATTCAATAGTGCTAATATTGGTGCTCACAAAGAAATGTTTTTGTGCACACAAAGAAATTGTTCACACACAGTCTACGAGTAATTAGAGGGAACATTGGTGTGGACGTGATATCCTTAGACTTCTATGAGGAGTCTTGGAACTGCCTGTTTTGATTAAAAAACTAGGAAGACAAAATGAACGTGGCCCACATTAAATGTATTAACAGCTGGCTGATAGATCTCAAAATGTTACTGCAGAAAGGCAATCATCAGTGAACTGGCATTTCTAGCAGGGTCTTGCAGGGATCAGTTCTTGGTCCTATGTAGAATCCTAGAAGATGAGTTTTGGAATGGAACACAGGAGGTATCTCATTCCACTGAGGTATTTATACAGAGCAATCATGTCTCCCCCCAGTCTTCTTTTTGTAAGGCTAAGTAAGCCAAGCTTAATTGCTGATGGATTCTCTGTACCTTACAGTCTTTACACCATGATTTGAGGAGGTAAATAACTTATAGGTTAAAGGTTTATTGCAGGAATGGGTGGATGAGGTTCTCTGGACTACACTGTGCAGGAGGTCGAACTAGAAGAATATATTGGGCCCTTCTGACCTTAGAGTCTATGGGTCCCACCCCAGCTCTGGTGCTCACTATTCACACAGAATGATGGCAAGCTGGAGGGTGTTCAGAGAAGAAGCACAGGACAGAGTGAAGGATAGAGAACTCATGCTCAATAGAGAAACACTCAAGCAGCTCCATCTATTTCACTTAACAAAGAGGGGTATGGGTGTCTTGATCACAGTCTGTAAGTACATAGAGAACAAGTGTTTGTTTATGGACCCTGAAGTCTAGCAGAGAGTGATCTAGTGGCTGGAAGATGCTAGACTAATTCAGACCAGTAATTACCCATTGAAACAACTAGTGAAAGGAAGTGGATTCTCCAGCACAGGAAATTTTTAAATCCAAATTTGGGGTTTTGTAAGAGCTGATCATTTATCTGGGGACTTTCTGTGGCCTGCAGCACTCAGGAGGACTGGTTAGATGTTCACAAAGGTTCCTTCTGGCCATGGAGTCTCTGGGTCTTTACTTTCAGTCCTGGAGTCCCTGTTCAGTCCCCAGGAGGCTGGTCAAGATGCAATTGTCAACCTAGCAAAGCTCCCTGGTGGTGCTGGGGCCCTGCTGATCTGCTCATTGTCGCTGTCCAGCCAGGTTCACATCCAGTCAGTGCAGCAGCTGACCACAGTCTAGAGCAGGGGTGGCCAAACTTATGGAACTCAAGAGCCACACAAGTTGATTATTAAAACTTCGAGAGCCACACTGAGGCATATAGCCATACACTTTTACCTATTGCAAAATTACTAAGTTTAAAATTCATTGCACACTTTAATTTTATCATAAAAAGAGGACAAATATTGATGCTACTAATGTCAGATTCTAATAATTACTTAAGGTTACCATGAAAACTAGACCTATACAGTAAAAACTTAGCTGCTGCTCAGTGTTGAAGACTGCAGGCTAGTGGAGAGTTTTTTTAAAATCCTGACCATGCTGCATTTCACCCCACCATCCCGACCCCCTCCTGTACTCCTAGGCTGGGGCTGCTTTCCTAAATTGATTTTCTGACATTCTTGTGGGAGCCACAATTTTTCATTCAAGAGCCACATGTGGCTCCCAAGCCGCAGTTTGTCCATGCCTGGTCTAGAGTGAAACGGAGCAGCCACATATGCCCTTTTCTGGCCACAGGACAGGAGTAACTGCAAACACCTGAGGGGCTGATCCTGCAGAATGGGTGATCCAGGTAGGAGCTCATATTGCATGCCCCGTGGCCTACTGTTTTTACAGCAGCACACGGCTGGGATCCTGGGCAGAATAAATGTACGTCTGAGAATATGCTATTGGTTGATTGTCTGAAAGTCATCTCCCTGCCTAAGCCCTCAGCCAGCCCTCTATGCCACTGTGCCTCGCCCTGAGCCAGTGCCCAAGTCACCAGCATAGGGCCACACCTCTTATGTAGAGCAACATCTCTCTCAGTCTGTAAATCAATGCAGAAGATCACAGTTTTATATCAAGTGGTGAATTTTTTCTTCCAAAATGAAAGGTGCTAGGCTGTCTTTGCCCTGCTCTACGCTGGTCAAAAGGGCTGTGCTCAAACAGGATGCGAGGTTCAGAGCTACCTCTAGTCATCAGTCACTGTGAATCTACGCTGCAGGAGTGAAGAATGAGAGCAGGGCTGCCAGGATATCTCCCACGAACCTACACTCTTCCCAGGGCTCCCTGGAAATCCAGGCCACCCTGAGACCAGGCAGTCACTGGGCCAGTGCATGGACGCACCCTCCAGACATTGACCTCACCCATCTCCTTTCTGAGCCAGCCCCTCCCACTCTTTCCACTCACTGAAGGATCCTGGTGTGACTTCAATGACAGCTGGACGAAGGAAAAGACCCAGTTAGGGACCATTGAATTGTGGAAGTAAATGCATGGTTACACAAATAGTGTCGGAGAGAGAGGGCATTGGACATTTCAGCCATGGAATGATGTTTCAAGAAGGATTGCTAGGAAGAGATGAGATCCATCTAATGAAAATACGAAAAATCATCTTTGCAGACAGACTTGCTAACCTAGTGAAGAAGGACTGTGTTCACCATGGGATGGAGAAATAAGCCTACAGGTAAATGAGGAAGGGGGATACAAGGAGGAAGCACAAGAAGGAGGGTACACCAGGGGCAGCCTCTTGCTTCATACTAAGAAGGTAGGACAATCAGCTAGTTATCTTAGGGGCCTGTACACAAATGGAAAAGCCTGGGGAACAAGCAAGAGGAATTGAAAGTCTTGGCCCAGCAAAGGAACTGTGATGTGATTGGCATAACAGAGAGTTGGTGGGCTAACTCACGTGGCTGGAGCACAGTCATAGACTGTTCAGGAAGGACAAGCAGGGAAAAAAGATGGAGGAGTTGCACTGCAGGTAAAGGAACAGCATGACTGCTCGGAGCTCCACTATGAAATCGGAGAAAAGCCTGTTCAGAGTTTCTGGGTTAAGTGTAGAGGTGAGGGCAACAGGGGGGATGTCGTGGTGCATGTCTGCTGTAGACCACCAGACCAAGAGGAGGAGGTAGATGAGACTTTCTTCAGACATCTATCAAAAGTTTCCAGGTCACTGGTCCTGGTTCTCATGGGGGCCATCAATCACCTTGCCACCTCATGGGAAAGCAATACAGCAGAACACAGACAATCCAGGAAGGTTTTGGAGAGTGCTGAGGACAACTTCCTTGTGTGAGTGCTGGAGGAACCTACTAGGACCCATGCTTTTCTTGAGCTGCTGCTCATAAACGGAAGAATTTGTAGGGAAAGTAGAAGTAGGTGGCAATCTAGGCAGCAGTGACCATGAGATTGTCAAGTTCTGTATCCTGACAAAAGGAAGGAAGGAAAACAGAGGATATGGATCTTAGACTTTAGGAAGGCAGACTGACTCTCTCAGAGAGCTGATGGGCAGGATCCCCTGGGGAGGCTAATATGAAAGGGAAGGAGTCCAGGAGAGCAACTTGATTGATGACACAAGAGCAAACCACCCTGATGTGCAGAAAAAATAGCAAATATGGCAGGCTACCAATTCGGCTTACCACAGAAATCTTCAATGAGCTTAAACACAAAAAGGAAGCTCACAAGTAGTGGAAGCTTGGTCAGATGACCAGGGAGGAGTATAAAAATATTGCTTGAATGTGCAGAGGTGAAATCAGGAAGGCCAAAGCACAAATGTAGTTACAGCTAGCAAGGAACAAGAAGGGTTTCTATATGTTAGCAACAAAAAGGTGGTCAGGGAAAGCATGGCAATGTACAGAATGGGGGAGGCAAGCTAGGGACAGATGATGTGGAATAAGCTGAAGTACTCAGTTGCTTTTTTGCCTGTCTTCACAGACTAAGTCAGCTCCCCAACTATGGTACTGGGCAACACAGAATGGGAAAGAGGTGAGGAGCCCTCATTGCTGGAAGAACAAGTTCAGGGTTATTTAGAAAGGCTGGACATACACACATCCTTTGGGCAAGATGCAATGTGTCCAAAGAGTTGGCTGAAGTAATTGCACTGCCTTTAGCTATTAGCTTTAAAAACTAGTAGCAATAGGGGGAAGTCCCAGATGCCTGGTGAAAGGCAAATACAGTGCCCATCTTCAAAATGGGGAAGAGGAAAGGTCTAGAGCAGGGATCTCAAATACGTGGCCCTGAAAACTATTTCTTGCAGCCCGCAATGACACAATTGTTACCAATATTTGCAATATCATTGTATGGAAAGGTTTCAGTGGTGCGGCCCTTGCGCTAATGTACTAAACCTCAGGTGGCCCTCTACTAGTCCTCATGCGGCCCTCACAGTGATTTGAGTTTGAGGCCCCTGATCTAGAGAACTACAGACTAGTCAGACTCACCTCAGCTTCCACAAAAACCATGGAGCAGGTCCTCAAGAAATCCATTTTGAGGCAGTTGGAAGAGAGGAAGGTGATCAGGGACAATCAGCATGGATTCACCAGAGGGAGGTCATGCCAGACCAACCTGACTGCTTTCTATGATGAGGTGACTGGCTCTGTGGATGGGAGGAAGCAGTGGATGTGAAATATCTTGACTTTAGCAAAGCTTTTGATTTGGCTTCCAACAGTATTTTTGCCAGCAAGTTAAAGAAATATGGATTGGATGGATGAACTATAAGGAGAGAGCTAGCTAGATCATCAGGCTCAACTGGTAGTTATCAAAGGCTCAATGTCTAGTTGGCAGCTGGTAACAAGCCGGGTGCCCCGAGGTCAGTGCTGGGGCTGGTTTTGTTCAACATCTTCATTTATGATCTAGAAGACAAGGTAGATTGTACCTCAGCGAGTTTGCAGATGACAGGGGGGACTGGTAGATATAGCGGAGGGTGGGGACAGGATCCAGAGAGACCTACACAAATTAGAAGATTGGGCCAAATAAATCTGATGAGGTTCCAGCAAGGACAAGTACAGAATTCTGCATGTAGAGTGGAAGAATTCCATGTACTGCTACAGACTGGGGACTGACTGGCTGGGCATTAGTTCTGCAGAAGAGGACCTGGGGATCAGAGTGGAGAAGCTGGATACGATACAACAGTGGTCTTTATTGCCGAGAAAATTAATGGTATATTGGGATGCAGTAGCAGGAGCACTGCCAGCAGCTGGAGAACAGTGATCATTCTCCTGCATTCAGCACTGGTGAGGCCACATTTGGATTATTGTGACTGGTGTTGGGGCCCCCACTATAGAAAGGATGTGGACAAATCCAGTGGAAAGCAACAAAAATGAAATGAGGGGGTGAAGCACATGACTTATGAAGAGAGGCTGGGGGCACTGAGCTTTAGTCTGAAAAAGAGAAAAGTGAGGGGGGATTTGATAGCAGCCTTTAACTACCTGAAGGGGGGTGGGTCCAGGGAGGATGGAGCTAGGCTCAGTAGTGGCAGATGGCAGAACTGGGAGCAATGGTCTCAAGTTGCAGTGGAGCAGGTCTAGGTTGAAAATTAAGACAAGCTCTTTCTCTAGGAGGGTGGTGAAGTGCTAGAATGGGTTACCTAGAGAGGAGGTGGAATCTCCATCCTTAGAGGTTTTTATGGCCTGACTTTACAAAGCCCTGACTGGGATGGTTTAACTGTGGTTAGTTCTGCTTTGAGTCGGGGGGAGGGGGGTCGGAGCAGATAGCCTCCAGTGGTCTCTTCCAATCCTCTTTTATGATTCTATTGGGGGGTGTTGCTGCAGAGCTGGGGAGGGGAGACGGTGATCTGGAAGGGGGAGGCTGAGGCTCATTCAGTCCCATCCCAAGAGGTGGGCCAAGGCTCCTGTCTCGTTGGAGGGTGCAGCCCTGGGCCCCATCTAGCCACAGACGTTTCACAGAGAAGCCAGCTACCCCTCATTACCTGCTTTATTTGAGTTTGGCCATAGACAGCATGGAGTGCCACATTGACCCCTGACAGTAACGGGTGGCAGCTGCATGCCCACCAGGCAGCTCTGGCCACCTGGGCACTCTGTGACTGGCAAAGGCAGCTGGTTGCTGAGCTGCACTTTGTGGTCCTTCTCCCACAGTCCTTTAAGCTTGTGGTAATATACCTGGCAGCTGAAGCCCTGCTTGGAGCTTCACTTAATGTGGGTCTTGAGGGAGTGCAGAGTGGGGAAGATGCAGCAGCAGGCCACACACTTGTAGCCATTGTTCAGCACTGGCTGCCATTGGACAGCCAAGAGGATGTCCTGAGAAGTGATACAGTTCCTGGCCTCAGCACCAGTGCTGGCTCTCCTGGAGCCCTCCGGCGGGCAGGCCTGTTCCAGGGAACAAGAGGAGGAGCAGATGCTCTCCAGGAGTTCATTGTGCCAGCCAATGTCCCTGGTGCTGGCCACCAGTGTGTCTGGGCATTCACGGCATGCCAGGACCATAAAGGCTTGGTTCATGCACTGACCTGCAGTTGGGTCAGAAAAGCCTAAGGACAAGGGTGTTTCCGTGGCTCCCAGGGTGAGCAGTGACTGCCCAGGCTTAGGTGCTGCCTGAGGCTTCTGGGGCACATACATTTTCTCTCCCTACCCCATCCCCTCATTTTGCAGCTGTGAGGCCCACAGCAGGCAGCCCTTGCCTTAACCCTCTAGATGATGCCTAGCTGTGCTAGAAGAGCGCAGTGGTTTCCCAGCTCCCTCAGCCAGACCTCGAGTCTGTTTTCCTTAGGGCTGGGAGTGCTCAATGTACTGGACTGGGCTCAGAGCTGGCTCAGCTACTGCCCTCCATTCCTGACTCGCTGTGGGACCTTGCCCAGCTCACTTAGGCCACAATTTTCAAAAACAGCTTTTGGCTTTGAATGGTTGTTTGGAACAGCAAGCCCCTCACTCCAGGGGTGCTGGAGCAGGTGAGTGTTCTGGCTCCCCAAAAATCAGGGCCTGGGTTCTGACAGTGAGCACCTGACAGCTGAGAAAAAAAGCTGTGTGCCTTGGTTTCTCCACCTGGACAGCAGGAATCTTACCCCTCCAAGGTCAGGTAAAGTGCCCTGGGGCAAATGGTGAGGGGGCTGGAGACATGCAGATCATGGTTCTGTTCTGTGCCATGCTAGGCTGGTTGCTGGGTCTCGCTGTGGTGCTGTTACCTGGCAGGCTGAGCATGCTCCTGGGGGGTGGCAAATCGCGTACGCTCTTCATAGCACAGCTGGACAGCCGTGGCCCAGAAATCATCAACGGGGGGAGTTTTTTGGGCTCAGGGAGGGCCTCTGGCTGGCTTGCTCAGGGACCAGTATTGTGACATATCCTACTGACGTCACAAGTGGCAAGTCCCCGGGTGTCAGGGAGGGCAATAGCATAGGGCTGAAAGCAAGGGATGGGGCTCACAGGCTGCAAGTTGAATGGGTTTAAAGAAGCTTTGTGGTAGCTGTTTCTCTCTGTAAGTCTTGGTGCCTTTGCTGGTGCGTACCAAGACCTGAAAGGGACTGTGTCACTGCCCCATGGTATCCATAATGCCTGCGTCTGGAGATGGATGTGTTTCCATCTCATGACACTTGCCCTGCCTGTCTTCTAAGTGGGGCTCATGTTCATTCTGCCCCATGCCCCAGCACTCCTGCACGCATGCCGCCTCTGGCCATTAGCTTCCGAAGCCCCTTCCCTTTGTTAGCACTAAAGCACTTGGATTATCCCACACACTCACAGTCCATTGGGGAACTATCTCCAAAGGCTACCTGCTGCTTTGCTGCCAGGACCCTCCCTCTGGCTTTGCGCACCTTCCCGACTTGTATTCTCCACTGCTTGTGAGCTGCACCGCCCCCCCCCCCTTGGGTTTAAACTGACTGTCTGACGGAGCCTCCATTTGCACAATGGGACAAGCGTTTATCATACTATGTGCATCCAAAGGCGGCAGCCAAGTCTTGTGAAAGTGGGGCCAAAAGCCAGGCTGCTGCATCTGTTTGGAGGCACAAGACCAAACAGCTGGACTCATTAGAGAGCTGTGCCCCCCACTGTTGGCACAGACACTGGAAGTAGAGGTTACAGCCTTGGTTTTCCAAAGGTGGTTCTGTCCCCTTGGATGCCTGGCTACCAGCCTAGCAAATGAAGGAGATGCCAGCCCTGCTGATGACCGGACCCATGTGCTGATTCGTGGCAGTAGGTGTCCTTCCCCCTAACTCTGCCAGGTTGACTTAAACTATCAGCCCAGCAACTTCCCTGTTTCCCCAGCTCAAGCATTTTCCCAGGGAAAGCTAGCCTGTGCCTGTGTGTGTTACTTAGACAAGACTAACCCTACATGCCACTCACTGAGGGCATCTCAAGAGACCTGCAGGATAGTTGAGTCTCCGCTCAGTCCCAGACTTTATAATCTCTTCTTGCTATGGAACCCTTTCCATCCCCCTAATGATATTTGTTGCCCTCTCTGCACCTTTTCCAGTTCTAATATCTTTTTTGAGGTAGGTTTACCTGACCTGCACTCAGCTTTCAAGATGTAGGGATACCATGGATTTATACAGAGGCAATATGATATTTCTGTCATATTAGCTATCCCTTCCCTTATGGTTTCCAACTAGATTTTTTGACTGCCCTTGCACATTGAATGGATGTTTTCAGAGAACTCTGCACCAGGGGGTCTCAAACACGTGGCCCATGGGCTGCATGCAGCCCCTAAAGCTAATTCCTGTGGCTGCAACAACACCATTGTTACCAATATTTGCAATATTGTATGCAGCGGTTTCGGTGGTGGGGCCCTTGGGCTAATGGCCCTCATGGTGATTTGAGTTTGAGACCCCTCCTCTGCACTGAGTCCAAGATTTCCTTGAGTGGTAACAGCTGATTTAGAACTCATCATTTTATACGTATAGTTGGGATTATGTCTTCCAATGTGCATTACTTTGCACTTATCAACATTGAATTTCATCTGCCATTTTGTTGCCCAGTCATCCATTTTGTGAGATCCCTTTGTAATTCTTCATAGTCTGCTTTGGACTTATCTATCTTGAGTAGCTTTGTATCATCTGCAAACTTCACCACCTCATTGTTTACCCCTTTTTTTTCTGGAACATTTATGAATATTTTGAACAACACTGGTCCTAGTACAGATCCTTGGATGACCCTGCTATTTATCACTTTACAATGTGGAAAAACTGACCATTTATTCACACCCTTAGTTGCCTGTCTTTTAACCAGTTACTGATCTTCCCTCTTATCCCATGACAGCTTACTTTGCTATAAAACTTTTGTGAGGGGCCCTGTCAAAGGCTGTCTGAAAATCTAAGCACCTATATCCATTGGATCACATTGCTCCACAAGTTTGTTGATCCCTTCAAAGATTGGGAGGGCAGGATTTCCCTTTACAAAAGCCTTGTTGATTCTGCCTACCCCAACAAATCTTGTTTATCTAAGGTTCTGATCATTCTGTTCTTGGCTGTAGTTTCAACCAGTCTGCTTGGTACTGAAGTTAGGCCTACCTGCCTAATTGCCAGGATCACCTCTGGAGCCTTTTTTAAAAATTGGCTTCACATTAGCTATCCTCCAGTCACCTGGTACAGAAGCTGATTTACATGACAGGTTAGTAGTTTTGCAGTTTCACATGTGAATTCCTTCTAAACTCTTGGATGAATCTGTCTGGTCCTGATGACCTATAACTGTTCAGTTTATTAATTTGTTCCAAAATCTCCTCTACAACACCTCAATCTGGGACAGTTCTTCAGACTTGTCACCTTATAGAATGGCTCAGATGTGAGACTCTCCCTCACCTTCTCTGCTGTGGAGGCCAATGCAAAGAATTCACTTAGCTTCTCCACAGTGGCCTTGTCTTTGTTAGTACTGGAACTGTGATCTCCTCAATTTCCACAAGTGAGGACACTTGCAAAGTGCACGGTGTGGTGAGCCAGCCACAGGCTGGGCCATTGTCACACCTTACAAACCTGCACCCTTGGTTCTCCTTCCTCATCTTCACAGCCTCTTCAGCATTTATTGAGGATGTGGCAGGAGCTAAGGCTTACCCTCCAGCCATGGTCTTGTCTTTGCCCTTGGCCAGCATGTTCTCATCTGTGTGATGAGCTGCCATGCCTTGAGTCAATGGTCTGTGCTGGTGTGATGGTCTCGCTGAGACCTGGGGATCATAGATAGGTGTTGGGGGCTCTCTCTGGAGGCTGCTGAGGAGTTACCGTGACTGGTCAGAGCTGGAAGGGCAGAGCCACAAGGAGAGCATAGCCAGGTGGGCGAGTCTAGTCTGTGGAGAACTGTTAGGAAGCAAACTGAGGGCACACGATGTCCCCTAATCTATATGATCGAAAACACAGACAGCAGCAGCCATTGCACCACCAGCCCCCCCGGCCTCATATTTCACCTTGAGGGAGCCAGAGGAGTGGGGTTGCTTACCAGGCCCAGACTCCTCTTTGCTGGGAAGCCCATCATGATGTGATGGCGGGTTCCCTAGGAGCACCCTGACACCACCAATCGGCACTCACAGTCATCTTCCAACTCCCTCCAGCCCCCAGAGCTGAGAGGCAAAGTGAGATGACTGCCCGTTCCCAAGTTCCAAAGGGGCAGCTGTGTTAGTCTAGTAAAGCAAAAACAGCAAGGAGTCTTGTGGCACTTAAAGACTAACAGATTTATTTATCATATGAGCTTTAGTGGGAGAATATATTCTATTAGCGTACTGCTTGTGTCACTTGTGTTTTTATGTGGAGCTTACTATTGCCCTTCTGCAAATCCCTCCCAATGGAGCCACTCTTGCAGGACCTAAATTCCCAAGACTGGGTTTCTAAGTGCCACAGAGCAGACCAGGTCTATCAGCACTCTCAGCTGATCACTTATATGTCCTTGAACTCAGCAGGCCAGGATACGCAGCACTTGTCTGCTGCTTCCCTTATGTGCCCCTGTACCGCACTGAACTAGAATGAAGTATGCATCTGAGCAGGCTGGGTTAAAACAGCACTTTCAGCTGCCACCCTTATATGCCCCTGGACTCAATCAGGCTGGGTCAAAACAGCACTTTCAGCTGTCACCCTTCTGTGCCACAGGTTCAGCATGCTGGTAACCCCTTAATGAGCAAACCTTACAAGGAATTGGGTATCACAAGGGTCTTTGGCTAAGTAAAAGGAGCGTTGCAGCAGAGCAATATAGGGAAGCCAAGAACACAGAGGAAGTTGATTAGGAAAGTTACTTTATTGCCAGGTACAGAAAACTTATGAATAATTATAAAAGGAAAGAAAAATGCCCAAACAGTTACAATATTAATAACCATACAAAAAAGAGGAAAATGATCAAACAGTTACAGTATTAGCCAGTTTCAGTTATAGTATTGAGGAAACTAGCCCAAATGGATTACAAAAGATCAGGTTTAGAGAGCTATAGTTGGACTAAGAGGAAAAAAGAAAAGAGAGAAGCAAGGAGGGGCAGAGGGGAGTTGTCTCACCACTCAGTGCAGCTCAAAGGTACCCAGGAACCAGGCTGTTCAGCTTAGGGTCTAGAGTGCTGGAGACAGGCAGAACCTCCACCACAAGCAGCAGAGAAGGTGAAGTCCCAGTGGACGTGATGCAGCTTGTAGGTCCAGGCAACAGATCAGACATCAGAACAGATTCAGAACTAATCAACTATCTAACTAACTCTCATATGGAGCTTGGGTAGGGATTTTTGTAGGGAAGAAACAATGGTTCAAGCCAGAACACTGGGGTTGTTTTGGGGGTAAATAATGACTTAAGAGAGTATACCAAAGGTGTTTTGTTTAGGTGGACTATAGGAGCTGATCATTCCTGGTGATGGGTGGTATTCCTCTGAGGGAGCTTACAATGCAATCAGGAAGATTCAGGATGTTGGATATCAATTGAAGATCTATTGACTAGAAATGGTCTGATAACTGCTGGGCTGGGTGTGTGCAGGCATGAGTTCCTTTGTCTCAGGTGCAGGGATCCCCCATCATGTAGTGCTTCTCTGCTTTGCCAATCCCAGAGTTCAGTGTGACTCCTGCCTTGGAGCTTCGTTCTCCATTCAGTATGCTAATTCTGGTTCCATCCTTGATGCAAATGAAGTTTGTGCTCTCCATTCAGTGTGCTAATGGCTCACGTCTTCCATGTGGATGAGGCTAGAGGAGTTGCCCTAATTCCAGTGCCCTTGTTCAAAGGGGTTTTAGGTGTGTCTCCCACTGCCTTTCATTGCTTCTGGTTTCTGGTTCAAGCAGAGGCTGAAGGTGATGCCTGGGGGGGGGGGTGAGTCTCAGTGGCTGGATACTATGCCTAGATCTCCAAGAACACAGAGCTACCAAGTAACAGCCTGCTCCCCAGCAATGCCACTGAAAGGGGAGGAGTGCCTCCAGCTAGCCGAAGAGCTGGCGTAGTTGGGATACACACCCAGCCCAGCAGTTCCTGTAGAGGAGCTAGTGTGGGTAGGGTTACCAGACATCCGGCAAAAGGAGGACATGTCCTCCTTTTTGCGTTCACCTCCTCCATCCTCCAGGCATTTTAAAAATAGGTGCTTTTGTCAGGCTTCTTACTGATCAGAAACAGAATGTTGAAAATCCTCTAACAGCCAAGTTATGGAGTGGGGGATGTTCCCCCAGAGGCTGGAGATCTGAGGGGTCACATGCACACACCGCCCAATTACAGCTTGGCATAAACCAGGCTTTCTCACTAAGAGCTCAGGTATCCCTTGACTCTGGAGGTATTTTTATAAAGCTGCCAGGATGGCTCAGTTAGTGGCAACAGTGTTATTTAAGGCTCAAAACCTGAGAAAGGCACTTTTATTTTTGGCTCTTGCTCACTACAAAACAGCTAAATTCGGGAGGGGGGAATAGGGATACTAATGAAATGAAGGAAAATAAAGCCTACCATAAATAAAATTACTAACAAGGACCAATTAAATAAAACCACTAAAGGGGCAGGTTTGAACTGGACAGAAACAATTTAGGACATTTTGTTTTAACTGTAAAAATAGGCTGCTGTGGAAAATGAAAAATGAGAAGTGAGTTAACTGGGTTTTTTTCTTGGTTTTTTAAACTTTTTTGGGTACTTTTCACGTTTATATTTGAAAATTTAGTATTTTAACTTTAGTCTCATGAACATTAATGAAAGAGTCATGAAAAACTTCAATTTAATGAAAAAATCCAGTTTTGGGTAGAACAAAACATTTTGGTAATTTTCTTTATTTTAAAATAATTTAAAAACACATGATATTGTGCAGTTTTAATGCTGAATTCATTAATCATTACCCATTTTCCATAACATAATATGGTAATAACAGTTATATTAATACTACATTTTCTCTATGTTCTCCAGTATCCTCCTTTTTGGACCTCCCTGTCCTGCTTTCTGTGCTTTGGTATCTGGTAACTCTGTCTGGACTTAGTTAAGGCTGGCTAGCTAGGGAGCACTGGGCCCGTGAGCTGACCTGTTGCAAGGACCAACACAAGTTGAACAAAGGGCTGGAAGCAGCATTTTCCTGTGTTGCAGATGGGGAAACTAAGGCATGGGGCAGGGCAGTGAAGTCACTACCCTAAGTCACATGGAGGATTCACAGTCCAAGCAGAAACAACATAGGCTGCCTGACTTCCAGGCTGGCACCTGGCTTATGATGCATGCCCTCCCACCCCCCGAGGACATCCATGTTCACCAGCAAACAGATGCAGAATGGTTGGGTACCCTGGGCTCTGCCATAGACTCTGCACCAGACTTGGGAAGTTCTGACAGACACCTAGATTTTCACAGGTGGCCTGCCTTGGGGTCCTGCACTGGAGCTCTCCAGGCTTTGTCCAGAGGAGGGGTCCTATGGGCATCTCTGTGCCCGTGAGGACCAGAGCCTGGGGTCTCATTCTGGCTACAAGCCACTGTGCCAGTCCCACACCAGCAGCCCAGCCCGCTCAGCAGGGCCCTGTTGAGGGAGGAGGGAGCAGTCTGGAAACGTCTGCTTCTTGCTGCCAGTGTAACAGAGGCACTGCACCAGCTCGCACCAGATGCTGCTGTTCTTGTTGGCAGCTCCTCGGGCAAGGCTCAGGGAGGTGGAGCAGAGCCTGGCCCCCACTAGCCCTGGCACGCTGTAGCTGGGGATGGGGGGAATCCCTCTGTCTCTGGAGAAGCTGGGAGCTCCTCACTCTCCCCACAACCAGCCCAGTAGTGACACCTAGCACTGCCTGGCACAGGGCAGCCACCCTCTTGTACAGTGGCATGGTCACAGCCTCTCCAGAACCCACCTGTAGCCCAGCTGGAGATTTGCTGTGCCAACATACTGAGGTCCATGCCCGTGCCCTTGTCCCTACATGCCCTTACTGGCACCAGGAGGCCAGCAGCCCTTATCTGCTCCTGGCCAGTGCCTCCCGCCAACCAGAGGGTCCATTATCCTGATCACACCTTGGGTGCCTGGCAGTGACATCAGCATGAGAGCTGTTTAGTAGCTACTCTGCAGCTCCAAGTTAACCTGGCCAACACGAGCTGCTTAAACTCAGGGCTTCTGCTGGGAATGGCAAGGAGGCCATGACTGCCAGGAACTTTAGAGCTCTAGCCTGCCACTTAGGGAGTAGAAGCATCTGAGCCCAGAACAACATACTGCTGTGCCTGGTGAGAGTGCTGGCTTGCTGGGACACCCACCCCACCCCCATCTGTGTCTACACTCCCGACTTGTGTACCCCACCCATGTGACCAAGTTCCTTCCTATCAGCCCCAGCTCCCACCCATGGTGTGCCCTAACCCCCCTGCCTATGTGCCCTAGCTCCCTGACCCAAGTGCCCAACCCTCAACTGCACCAACACCCCCCACTCTTCTCTTCTGTTCCAGTTGACCAGAGTATGTTTGAGAACTTGAACACAGCCCCCACGCCAAAGCTGCCACCCAGCAGGTCTGTCTCCAAAGCCTCACTGGGTTCCCAGGCAGCCCTACCCATGTTGGCTGACTCAGGACTACGGGCGGGGAGCAGCCAGCACATCAAGAACCTAAGCAAGGCCGTCGGGGCCAAGGTCAATGACCTCCTGCGCAGAAAGGAGCCCACCAGCCTGGGGAAGGTGGGGGTGACGGAAGTCAACGCCAGTGTGGGTGCTGAGCTGACAGGCAGGAAACATGCACTGACAGGGGTTGAGGCCCCTGAAGCCAGGTGAGTCTCCCCTCAGGCATTAGGGAAGTGTGTGCTGACCTCAGCGGAAGCAGGTGCACCTCCAGCATGATGGCCCTCACTGGGGGAGAAGATGCAGGGGTGGCAGCTCCAAAATGGGGCCAAGGCAGCAGTCCCCTGGGGAGCTGGGAAACCTACACTCTCCAGCCTCCTCCTGAGTGCCTTGCCCTTCCCACTCTGATTTCCCCACAGACTCAACTGCCAGTTGGTCTGCAAGGACAGCCCCCCCTGTCCTGGCCCAGCATGTGGACACCAGGGGGAGGCTGGAGGTGGGGGTGGGACTGCTGCAACGGGCAGTGCTGGCTGCGGAAAAGTGCCACAGTCCTGCCCTCCTAACCAGCAGCAGCCCCATCCAACCACAGCTGTTTTAGCTCCTTTCCCATGAATCCAACCCCCCATCGCAGCCCCATCCCTCCAGATCGGGGGGGGGGGGGGCAGATGTGGCTTGAAAAAGGCAGGAAGGGAGATGAAGCAGGGGTGGCCACAGTGAATAAGAGCAGTCCTAGAAATAATTAGGCATAGCAATTTCTACATCAGCTGGTTCTGCTCTCAGCCCCATGCAGGCTCTTACTGTCCCCACCAGATAGAGAGGAAGCTGCGGCATGGAAGGGCTTGCCCAAGCTTTCTTGGACTCTTTGGCAGAGCAGAGACATGAACCCACATGTCCTGGCTTCCTGTCAGTCAGTCTGTGTGGCCAGCATTCAGCACATGCAAACCATCCTGATGTGAGTAGTGTGTGTGTGTTTGCCAAGCTGCTGGGCCTGTGGCACTTCATCCCACAGGGGTCCATGAACCTCACCATGCTGGCTCAACCCTGGTGGGAGACCACCTGCAGGTTCCCAAGCTGGATGGAGTGGTGCTGTGTCTTGCAGCTCATGGAGACTCCATTGTGCTTGCAGGAACGTGCTCCAGGAAGCCTTTCCCCGTCTTGACCCACCGCCCCCAACAGCCAAGAAGCGCACACCCCGGGCCCTGAAGACCCCACTGGACATGCTTATCTCCTCCCAGCCAGCTGTGAGCAGCCTGGAGTGCAGCACTGCAGTGTCAGAGCATGGCCAGAAGCGCCCCTGCCAGGCTGACATGGCAGAACAGTGGCGAGTGGCCTGGGATGTGTCTCAGCCCAAGGACAGTGCCGAGCTGCATGCACCTGGGACAGAGAGGCAGAACAGGCAGGGGCCTGCCTGCAGCAGAGCCCTCTCGGCACCTGACCTCATCCATGAGGAGAACCTGGAGAGCAAACTCAGAGCTGCTAACAGGCGGGCAGCCTCCCCGCCCTGCCCAAAACCGTTCCTCAGGCTCAGCCTTGTTCCTGACAGCTGCCTGCTGGAGTGCCAGCCGCCCGAGGGCAACAGCCAGCCTGCAGCACAGCCCTCCAGTCTGGAGAATGGTGGACCCCACCCAGACCTCCTGTCCTTTGAGTAGCAGGCCCCTGCCCAAGCCCCAGGGTCAGTCACTTTCCCCCAAGAAAACCCTTTCCTATCTACTGCTTTGTGCCCCTTTGCCCTGCTAGCCTGGTGGGGGACACCCTGCCTATCCTCTGTGCGGGGGGGGGGGGGGGTGTGCAACAGTGACTGCTCCAGGAGAAACCAGGCTTCTGCCTTCCTGGCCCCTCCGGCAATGGCAATGGTGGCTCCCCACACTACACTGACTGCCCTCTCTGGGAAGGGGTGCACCCAAGGTCCTAGCACAGGCTGGTGCCCCAAGGCCAGGCTGGTGTGGGACTCCTGGGGAGGACTCCTGTCTCCCCGCTAGGCATTCCAGCCCCATCCTGCCCCCCCACTCCTCAAATCCACTATGCCTGTCTCACAAGCAGCCATAAGAGAATGGCTTGCTGCTCCCGCACCCTGTAGTCACATCTGCTTGCACACCCAGCAACCGCGCCCACTCCCATGCCTGATGACAGCCCACTCACACACCCTGCAGCCACAGAGGCAGGCTAGTCCCATTGCAGCCTGGGGGAAATCTTCCCTCCCCACTTGATGTGTCACTGTCCCAGCACACGCTCGGTTGGTCCACTGAGCGGGTGTCTCCATCCCAGGGCCTTTCTCACACTGTCTTGGTGCCAGCTTGAGCTCTCCTGAGCCCAGTTTGAGCCCTCAAGCCCCCTCAACTGCCCATGGCCCACAAGGGCTGGGTGGGTCCTGACATTACCATCTCCTGCCAATGGCCCAGGCTTCATGTGGACTGTCACCTCCCTGTGCCCTGCACTGTATGTGGCCCCAGGCCTGGCATGTGATCTCCTGCACTACTCCCAGCAGAAGCCCACTCTGTATACTCACAAGGTCTGGGTTGGCTGCAGTGAGACTGAGGGCACAGAAAAGTGTACATCACAGAGCAAGCGTGAATGTCTCCCTGGGCGTCTCACAGAAACAGACTGGGTGGATTCAGAAACCACAATTCACCACTCGTGCTGGTGCACAGATGGTGCAGATGTAGGCCGCTCAGCTTTCAAATCCCTGCTCTTTTGCTGATCAGAAGGTCCCTAATGCCCAGCCACCTTCTGTTCCTGCTTCTTGGGCCCACGAGGGGCTAACAGCCCTGAAAGAGAGGCATCACCTTAGTGGCACACAAACCAGTGTGTCTCCTGGGATCAGCTGTCTTCATACTTTCAACGCACTTGGCTGGTGCTGGGGCCCTCTTACTGATGTTGGGATGTGCAAGGGGCAGTCTGCACATGCTAGGACTGCGTGTGTGTGATTGCCTGCTTTGTTGCTGGATGGAATCAAGATTGTCCAAGGGAATAAAGCCCAGACGGGCTGCAGAGTCTACAAGGGCAGGAACGACTAAGGAACTGGTGAGACCCAAACCTCAGCCCCATCACCAGACTCAGCAAATCCCATGGTATCCTGGCCTTTCACCTTGTGCTTTCCAGGCACCTACCAGGGATTGAGCCCAGAATGGCACAGGAATCCTTCATCTCATGCTTGGGCTCCTCTCCAGCCTGCACACTGCACCTCAGGGAGCTGTCCAGCCCCACTGGGCAGGAGCCAGAGTGGGATGCAGTGGAAGCTCAGATATACAAACACCTCAATAATGGGAATGGAGACTGTTTGTTACTGAGCAGAACACCATGGTGCAGTGCCTGGCAGTCAGTGTCATCCAGCTGGGACTTGGAGAGATCTTTGCCAAGGTGGCACGTGGCAGCAGTGCCTGGTTTACAAGCAACTCCCTGCCCTGTCCCTGTTTCTTTCCTTTGGGCTGAAATGGGTGGCCCTGCCCTGCGCCCTTGGTACTACAAGCTTCAGCTAGGTTCCAGCCTCCTCCATCCCCCACTCCTTGCACTTCCGGAAGTGCTGGCAGGATCCAGGTGTGCAAAGCTTTAACACTCTTCCAGTGCAGCCACACCAGCTCCAGGCCAGATTTTGGCTGCAACAACAGCAGATCAGTAGCTCCCTGTGGCAGCTTCTTTCTGGGCTCTGGGCTGATTCTCCTGACACTGAGTGGTGTTGAAAGCAGTTTCCCCTCCTAGTGGCGTGGGTTTAGACAGCACCTTTGGCTTACAGGAAATAGTGCAAACTCCAGGCGGTTTCTGTTCTGCATGTGACCTTTGAGATTCAACACAGGCAGGTATTGTACAGGTACTTGTTTTCCCCACCCCCCCTTTACTTTGCTTTCATGGGGTGTCTCATGCTTGGTCAGTTTATAACTCTGGGGTTTGTGTCTCTGAGGGTCTGGTGCAGCTCCCACAACTGTCAGATTAATATTTCTGCTGAAGCACTGAGCATGGATGAGGCCTGAGTAGCCTCTTAATGGTGGTCTGTGCTCTGCAGGCTCCAGGAACAGAATATACCTCTGTGAGCAATACAAAGGCCAGGCTGTGAGCCAGAGGAAAAGTCAGCTGCAATGCCCCCAGTACAACAGCCACCCTCCTCTTTAATAGGGAGGCCTTCCATAGCAGGTCCTGGTGCTGAGTGTGACCCGCATGTGACAAACAGCTCCATGGTGCAGGTGAAGTTGCTGCTGCATCGGATGGAAGCTGGATGCAGCCCATGTGTGTTGGCAAGCAGCCCTTGATCAGACAGCATTTGGATGCCCAGCTGCCCCCCTTTGCCAAGGTCAGCACCTTGGTTTGGCTGTTCTCTGTAGACACAGGGCTGGGAGCACTGCTTCAGTCCAGGCAGTTGGAAGGAAGGTGGTTTTGACTAATCAAGCCAGCAGAGCTGAACCATTTCAGCACCGGACAGCAGGGCAAGAGGTGTGTGCACCTGTGGCTAGGGAACTGAAAAACTGAAATGTTAACTACTTAAGGCTGGGATCAGCAACACAGGCTCAGTGAGCCACCTGTGATTCTTTGAGCATTCCCTTCTGGCTCCCTGGCGATCTCCTCCAGCTGGTCCCAGCTTGTGGTCAAATCAGGGGCTCCGGGATCACCCCCACCTTCCCAGCACAACTGCATGAGCTGGAAGCAGCCCAGTGGCCGCAACACAGCCCCTAGCACTGGCTGGGGTTGTGCGGGCACTGCATGCTCCCTCCTTCCCCTGGCAGGGCGGAGCAGTGCTGCCTTGCCAACCACCAGCCAACCATCCCTCTGAAGAGCGGTCAGTGGGGAGTTGCAGCTTGCAGAGGCGGGGCCCTGGAGTGGCCCGCTCTATGGAGTTCAGGCTGTTTCAACCTGGCCGCTTCAGGCCTGAACGGAGGCCGCCTCACCCCCAGGCCCTGGATCGGGCCCATTCAGTCCTGGGGTGTCTGGGTCAAAGTGGCCTGAACTCCACAAAGCAGGCCATTCCAGGGCTCTGCCTCCGCAAGCTGCAGCTCTCCGCCGGCCACCTTTCGGAAGGACGGCCACCCGGGGTAGAGGGGGCAGCGCTGCTCTACCCCGCCAGTGGAGGGAGGGACGGAAGGAGTGCGTGCCACCCACATGCACACCCCGCCAGTCCTAGGAGCTGCAGCACGGCTATTGGGCCAGCTTGGGCTCATGTGGTTGGGGGGGGGGGGGAATGGCTTTTCTGCTCTTTTGGGTTTCTGACCCCTGACTTAAGCTCTTGGTTGTGGGGGGGGGGGGGAATGGCTTTTCTGCTCTTTTGGGTTTCTGACCCCTGACTTAAGCTCTTCTCATTGGCCAGTCTCTGCTGCAGCCAAGTCACAGCCAGCTAAGTGGCACTGTGGTCAGGAAAAGGCTGGTGGTGACAGTCAAGATTCAAATCCCTTGTGTCTCTTTCTTTCTCCACCACTGATTCCCTGGGTCACCTTGGCCATGTCTCCTAACCTCTGTGGCCTGACAGGCCCTGGTGTAGCTAAATTCCTTCATGCTTATGAAGCATTCAGCATTGTGAGACCCTCTAGGTGTGTTGTGTATGTGTGTCACAGACCTCACTCTGTGAGGGCAACTGTGTTGGCCTAGCGCATCACTTCTTGAGGCTGAGAGCTCACAGCCAACACCTGGTTTACTCCACAGTTTCATACTGCATCTTTGGCACCTTGCCCTGATGTGGGACCTCTGCAATGACTGCTGTCACCTCTCAGTATACATCTCAGGGCACGCTACCCCAGTTCTGTTCAGTTCACCTGTAAGCCCTGAATCTAGAGGCAAATTACAGGCAGATCTGAGCCTGTGTTTAGAGTGGGTATTAAATGCTGCTAGCCTACTGAGCCAACACCTCAGGTCAGTCTAGCTCAGGTGTGATCACCAACCCAACCAAGCCCTGCTCAAGTTCCTCTGCCCAGAGGCCTTCTTCCCCAGTGAATCATGGGAGAACACCTCTGGCCTTCTGGGCATATAGAGGAATTGTGGGAAGGTTTTGGAGGACTGTTAGCACTCAGCTGGTTTAGTCTGTCCCTTTACTGTGCAGTGAACAGGTACTAGCCCAAGCAAAAGTGACACCTGTGTTCCAGCCCCACCAAGGCCAACCAGCTCAGGTTGAAAGCATCACCAGACTCAGGTCAACACACAAGTAAGAGCCTCGACTAACTGCAGTGGAGGTGTATGTTAGAAGGGGTGTTTGACCAGCTCATGCAGTTTGTACCAGTTACTGTAGTCAGAGATAGCACCTTGCACTATAAGACTGTTTGTATCATTGCAGAGTCAAGAGAGGGAGGCTCCACGAATGCATGCTGGACCATCCCTCCAGCCAATGGCCCATCCAAGTGAGGCAGCTTGCTGGCAGTGCAGTGGACAACATCCTCCATGGCCTTAGGAAAACGTTTATGGAGAACATTATTTTAGGTTTCTACAGGTCAAAGCCCCCTGACCCGTGTTTCACTCTGCTTTGTCCCCATGTCTCCTCTACTCACCTGCAAACTGTCTTTCACCAGGTCAGATAGGAAAACCCCCAAAGGCTAGATTCTTTGCTGCTGAATTGACATGATACAGTTCAGTGGTGCCCTGCTGATTTGCAAGGGAGGGGGCTTTGGGCCCAAGTCTTTAGGGAAAGGAGGGCACTGTATAATTCCCAGCCCAGCGCCACAAGAGCTGCCTGTTACAATTAAACCTCCAAGTTCAGATCCATGGCCTTGCCTGCACTGAGCAAAATGACCATTTCAGTTGCTGAGGTGATAGGGGTGCTGGCACAGAGCCCATTCTTGATGTCCAAAGCTACCACACAAACAGCAGTACTCATGTAAAAAGACGTGTACAATGTATTCTAGGCACACCAAGAAGTCTCTGTGTGCTCTGTTCTCTAAGGAAGCAGTCTCACACTGCACCGACCTGCTGAAAGCACAGGAAATATGCCAATTGCACAATAAAGACTTTTTATCCAAGTTCCAAAGGAGAAGTGTTAGTCTTGTTCAGCAAAACAAACAAGGAGTCCTCTGGCACTTTTAAAGACTAACAAATTTATTTATCACATGAGCTTTTGTGGAAGAAAAACTCAGTCTGTCAGAGGCTAGAAAAGGGATTTTCCCCCACAAAAGCGCATTCGATTTAAAAGTGCCACTGGACTCTGTTTTTTTATCCAGTGTAATGAGTTCTCAAGGAGAGCTGTGTCCAGGGAAATGCACTTGTTACACACAAACTGCGTTAGAGATGCCTATTGCCTGGGTGCTGCTAGCAGCGCAGGAGGCTTATGGTGTGGGGTATGCCCACCTGAAATCATTCCCTTCCTCCAGAAAGGTGCATAGCACTACATGCACAAGCATGTTTCTGACATTCTGCTGCGATCAAACAAGTAAGGGTGGGCAGGACACCACAGGCTAGTAACAACAGATCCTCACTGAGGCCTCAATACCAACCTGACTTCACACAAGTGGCCCCATCACTTTCAAATCCTGTGGTGGGATTGGAGAAAATACACAGCAGCTCTCCAAAATTGCCCTGACCCCCCTCCCCAGCAGATCACCTAATGAAGTAAAGCAAGCACTAAGAAGCTGTAGACTAGGAGTGTCAAATTTATGGCCAAGGTTCTGGCCTGCCAAGGGCTCTGATCCAGCCCACAGAGCTAGTTCCTGGGCTGCACACAGGAGCTCGTTGCTGGAGCAGCAGTGAACAGCAAAGACAGGCACCAGCAAAGGTAAAGCAGAGGTAGGTGAGCTGCTGACTCACATGATCCCAGTCCAAGCACAAGGGAACAAAGGAGGCACTTCAGCCAAACCTGGCTCAGCTCTGCTGTGATCTGCTGACCAATCAGAGTCTCAGTGATAGCAGGCCAGGCCAGGTTCCTGGGGAGCCACCCCCAACTGTTCACTGTGAGTCAGCATGCTAATTTGATTGAGAGCACATTGCATGCATCGCAAATAAGAAAGGAAAAAGTGTCTGGGACCCATGTGGGAATGAGCCAACCAAAGGCCAGCATGCCAGATGACTGACAGTGAATGGGCAAGGAGAGAGTGCAAGAGCCAGAGCCTGCCTGTGGCTGAGACTGACTGAGTGCCTGCCACCATGCAGTAGGGGAAGTGGAAAGGGGGGGGGGGCACAGCAGGGAAAAGGGAAGGTGTCAGAAAGCCTCCAGGGTTAGGGAGTAGAAAGGGGAGCCCATGCCACCCTGAAAGTGATGGGGGAAGGTTGGGGAGCCCAAGCAGCCACAGGGCCCAAGGCAGGTGTCCTGCTTTCTAGTGTGCCCCCACACACACACACACATTGAATGAGTTTCACACCTCTGCTATAGACTACAGTATTGCCAACAGCCATTTCAACACAGTGAGTTAGGTGCCTAAATTTCAGGAGCTTGGTTAAAAATCATGAGATTTTCCAAAATGAGTCAGTGGCGGGCCTCTGATTTTCCAAAACAAATTGGTGGTGGCCTCTGTTCAGCCCTAGGGTGGCAAGGGCAAAGTAGCCTGAACTCTTTGGAGTGGGCTGCTTCAGGACCCCATCCCCACAAGTTGCAGCTCCATGCCAGCTGTTCCCTTCCCACTGGTGAGGTGCAGCCAGCCGCAGATAGGCAGGAAGTGCTACTCCTCCCTGCCAGTAGAGTGGAGGGAGGGCAGGTAGTGCAGCCTCTGGCCAAGGTGGCCCACGCCCCATACCCTCCATTGAGTATGAGGGTCCACGGTGCTTCTGCTTGGCCACCTCGTGCTCATGCGGTGGGAGGGAGGATGGCTTTTCTTCTCATTTGGATTGCTGACCCCTGTTATGAGGGTGTAAGGGCAAGTGAGAGATATGGTATTGGGTAGATGGGGATTACAGAGGCTGCAGAGGTAGTTGGAGGTATTGGGGTATATGAGAAGTATGGGGTGTGTAGAGGGTGCCCCACTAGGCCGTAAAGCAGTAGTTTTCAAACTTTTTTTCTTGGGAGCCAGTTGAAGAGAAACATTCCCGCAACCCAACAATTACGTCTTTCAGCAACATATTCTGTCTTTTGGTGAGAGCAGCAGGGGGTGCTGCGACCCAGTATTGAAAACCACTGCTATAGAGTATATAAGGCAGATGTGGCCAAACTGCGGGTTGCGAGCTGCATGTGGCTCTTTAAAGAAAAATTGAGGCTCCCGGGAGAGCGCAGGAGGGAAGGGCGGCATGGCGGGAGCCACGGGTGAGAAATTTGCAGTGGTCGGGGACAGCAGACAAGCGGTGGCATGGTAAGAGCCAGCAGCGGAGGAGCAGCATTGTGAGAGCTGCAGGAAAAAGCAGCATGGTCAGAGCCAGGGGAGGGGCAGCCTTGTCAGAGCCAGCAGGGAAAAAGCAGCCTGGTAAGTGCAGGGAGGGGAGGGGCAGCATTGTGAGAGCCCGCAGGGAAAAGCAAGTCATCAGTTAGATATAAAGACAAGCAATGGGAGCAAGTAACTGCCAAATTGTACAGTTTACCCATACAATATTCATTCTACCCTCCTTGTCTGTGTGCATTATGACACAGTCTTTAATTACATCAGTGCATGATTTTTTAAATACTTTTCTTTTTTGATATTGTTTTCTGGGTAAATATTTTTAAAACTGGCAACATAAATTGATAAAGAACAAGTCTACAATGAACTACAGATAAGTGATGATAATTAGCAATTTAAACCTGAAAAGCGATTGTAAATTAATTTTCTTTTTTAAAAATCACCTGGCATTTTCAGATATTGTAATATAATGCAAAATTATTTCTCTTGTATTTCTATTTTGAAAATTAAATAAGAATCATCAGAAATGACTGAAAATTGACATGTGTTACATCCAAAACCACAGACTACTGTCAAAAGGTTATTTAAAAACTCTATTCATTTAAAGAATGTTACAAGTACTTACTATGGATCATGGTTCATTTTCAGCATGCAAAATGATTTAGACTTAGGATAGACCACCACTACTGAAAACTGTCTTTAGAAAAAAATTCCTTAAGTCCATTGAACAAGTGTGCCTGAGACATCAGTATGTCATCTGTTTGCAGAAGGAACTGCTAATACATTTATTTTACAAGAAAATTTAATTAATATAACTAAGTCAATTACCAAGATAATTTACATTCACTGCAAAGTTCAATAGCAGCACTATACTTCTACTGATTAAATAACATTCAATATGTATTAATTCTTCTTTGTTGTATAGTCAAAATCTATTTATATTTCAGTGCAGTCTTCATTAATGAGTCTATGGGTATCTGAGCCCATTAGACAAGAGTAATTGTTGTGAAGGGCTGAGGATGGAAAACTGTGTTGTAAACTTTCTGAAAAAAAAAATCTTTCACCAATAAAGATTTTACTTTGTATTATACAAACCAAATAATGATATTTAGAATTTATACAGGGCCTGA
Source organism: Podocnemis expansa (assembly GCA_007922195.1). Classification (NCBI taxonomy): domain Eukaryota; kingdom Metazoa; phylum Chordata; order Testudines; family Podocnemididae; genus Podocnemis; species Podocnemis expansa. The sequence goes on along the minus strand of ML682022.1, from coordinate 1,671,946 downwards.
CCCAAAACTGAATAAGCTCAATGGGATTTTTTCCATAGTATTTTCTGTGCATGGACTCCAAAGCACTTACTGAAACAGGCTCTGATCTTGCACTTTCTGTCCCCATAAATTCTCATTGATCTGTTGGGATTCTGAACACTTGAAAAGGTGTCCCTGTGTGCATCTCTTCACAGGATTAAGATGAGTGCAGTGTTTTCCCTTACTATTACTTTCATTTTAAAATTAATTGTGTCTGAGTCCTCAGACCTTTTGGCGAACAAATTTACTGGCAGAAATATTGGCAGGGAAGCGGGGGCATGGTAGGTGCCAGGATGGGGTGGGAGGCAGAAGTCTGGCATGGTTGGGGAGAGCAGAGAAGCAGCAGCAGCAGCGTGGTAAGAGATGGCAGGGAAGCAGCAACAGGGGTGGGGGAAAGAAGCATGACATGGTCAGAGAGGCCATAGCATGTTTAGATTTTCTCATAGGCCCCAATGCAGCTTACTTGTTGTTAAAATAAAATAATGTTTTACAAGTCTTAAACATGATGTGGAATACTAAGAAATGAAAATACAAAGGAGAAAAGTATAAAACTGAACATAGATTACTTTCAATTTTTGGCACAGCTTACATAGATTACTTTCAATTTTTGGCACAGCTTACTGCTGTGAAGCATCATATTCCACAATGAAATTCAAAAGATTGTGGAATACTTAAGAGATCAGCATCTCAGAGAGCTTTTACCTGCTGCATTGACAAGTTACTGCCCAGATTTAAAAAAAAACTCACCACAAGCCTATAGTGTTCTACATCTAGCAACAGCTAAATTTTTACTGTGTAGGCCTAGTTTCATGGTAATCTTAAATAATTATTAGAATCTGACATTAGTGGATCAATATTTGCCCTATTTTTACAATAAAAAAGTGCACAATTAATTTTAAGCTTAGTAATTTTGGAGTACATAAAAATATGTGGTTATATGCCTCAGTGCAGCTCTCAAAGGTTTAATAATCGACTTGTGCAGCTCTTGTGTTCTGTAAGTTTAGCCGCCCCTGGTATAAGGTCTGGTTGGGAGTCTGTAGAGCCCAGAGTGGGGTATAGAGGATTTGGTGGGGATCTATAAGATCTATAGAGCCTGGTGGTGGTGCTCAGTCTGTAAGATCCAGTGGGAACAGACTATGTGAAATTCTGTAGGGCCCCCTGGAGAGGGTCATTTGGACCAGTGGTTTTCAAACTTTTTTTTTCCAAGACCCAGTTGAAAAAAAAGTTACATGTGCCTGCAAGCCAGCAATTACATCTTTCAGCAATAAACTCCACTTTTTTGGCACTGGCAGCAGGAGGTGCCAAGGTTCTGAGGAAAAAACAAACAAACAAGGAGTCGTGGGTCACTTAAAAACTAACAGATTTCTTTTTCGCATGAACTTTTGTGGGAGAAAATCCCATTTCATCAGATGCTTCAAAGTGGGATTTTTCTCCCACAAAAGCTCATGCGAAAAATAAATCTGTTAGTCTTTAAGTGCCACAGGACTCCTTGTTTTTTTGCTGGACTAGACTAAGGCCGCTATCCCTTTGGGAACTGACAAGGTTCTCTGACCCAGTACTGGAGCCTGAGCCATGATTTGAAAACCGCTGCTGTGTAGGGGCCATGGACGGAGACCACGATGGTTTCAGGTCTGGCGCTAGGAGGCGAAGGTGGTGCGGGCCCCGGGGGCCATAGGCGGGGGTGTCTGTGGGGGGAGGAGTCCCGCGGGCGCAGCCATTGCTAGAGGCGGGGCGAGTCCCCGTAGGGAGGAGCGTTCCGGACGGGGCGGGGCGGCGCTGGGAGCCATGGCCGGCCTCGGGGACCCGCTCCCGCTGCTGGAGGCGCTGGGCCGCCTGTGGCAGGTGCAGGCCCAGCTGGGCAGCGGCGCCTCCGCCTCCGTCTTCCGCGTGCACTGCTGCGGGGATCCGCGCGCCCCGCCCGGCGCCGTCAAGGAGTTCGTGCCCCCGGCCCGGTCGGGGCCAGCCCGCGGCGCCCCCGAGTACGGCTTCGGCAAGGAGCGCGCTGCGCTCGAGCAGCTGCGGGGCCACCGCAACATCGGTAACGGGACTCTCCCCTCCCCCCCGCAACATCGGTAACCGGACTTCTCCCTCCCCACTTCCGCCCTGCAACATCGGTAACGCCCCCCCCCCCCCGCCGGTAATGGGATCCGCCCCTCAGCGTCATCCACCCCGCCCCCGGGGAGCAGCTCGTCCCCTACATCAGGAGCAGGCCCCTGTTTCCCCTGGCTGCCCACAGGCCATTGGGAACAGCCTCCCTTTCCTTCAGCACCATCGTTAGCGGGCCCCTGGCTGGCTCCCCAGCACTAGCATATCCTCTCGGGATGGGTTCCCCTGCAGCCACCGACAGAGATCCTGTACCCCAGGGTTAGAAATCACTGCATCCCCACCCCTCTGTGCCTTACACCAGCATGTGTCTAATGGGGCAGGTACCCCCACTGCAACATCAGGGATTGGGACCCCCCCCCAAGATTGGGAGCTGGTGCCAGGACCCCTGCTGGGCTGGAGCCCATTCCCCCCCACACATGCACATATCCTGTTCCAAGGACCCTTGCTGCAGTATCAGGAGCCAGGACCCTACTGCCCTGTGGCTGAACTATCACAGCACCAGTGACCCAAATCCCAGGGACCTCCCACCAAGCTGCAGCATCAGTAGCTGAAGCCCCCCAACCAGTGTTGCAGTAACAAGGACCCTAGCACCCCTTTGCCCTAGGGCTGACCGTGCTTCCTGTTTCATCTCCAGTGTTGCTAACCGCAATCTCCTGCCCTCCCCAGCTCCACCTCCAGGCTGTCTTAGGGTCCTGCAGGCCTTTTCTCTCAACATTTGTAACTGGAGCAGCTTTCCTAAGCCAGGACAGGAACTCCAAAACTCCCTGTCCCTATGACATCAGAAGTGGACTGGGACACACACCTACACAACCAGCAGCCTCAGAACTGTTCCAGGTCACCACCTGGAGCTACTGACCAACCCCTTACAGCAGTAGGCATGGGAATATCCTGCACCCACGTCCCACATTGCAGCCAGGTAACCAGGTCAGAGCAAGAACAGCCCACCCCCAAAACGCAGTGACAAGCCCTTCTCCCCACAACATCCAATTACCGACCCAGCCCCCAGCTGGGCTTTGGGCCAGGGTGGGAGCCAGAGTATCCTCTTAGGTCTAGGTCTCTGCAGCCTTGGAAGAGGAATATGGGGGGGCATTTGCCCTGAGCCCAGGTGGCACTTGGGATGGCTGCTGCAGGCTGCAATACCCTGCTGAGGTGGGCCTAGGCTGGGCAGAGGGACAGGAAGCAGGCAGTGCCCCCAGCACAAGCAGTTTTGGGTAATCTGCAGGCTCCTTTGGAATGCAAAGTGCTGTTGGCTTAGCAAGAAGAGAGTCAGCAGGATGGCTCTGTGCACTTCCCCACCACCACCACCAGTGGTACAGCTGTCCTGCTGGGTATCACAAGCCACAACTGTGCTGGAGGAATTTCCTGGCAAAGCCACAGCAGCCCAGCTGAGCAGCTGTTGGACCAGGCAAGAGCTGTACTGCCTGGCAGGTTTGAATTAAAATGGGGGTGGGGCGGAGCCTGAGTTTGCACACCAGCTCACTCTGCTTCCACCACCACACCACCAGCCAGGATTAGGTGCTGGGCAAATAGAGAGGAGCTGGTCCTCCAGAATAATAAATAGATGTTGATCTTTGAGGACCTGGGCCCATCCCTGCCTCCCCTGCATATCCAGCCTGGTGCTTAGAGCCCCTGGGCGTGTGCCTCAGGAGGAATGACAGGAACCAGGGGCTGGAGCGATGTGGGACACTATGGAAGAGGTTCCCAGCATTACAGTGTGCACGTAGGCTGGACAGCTATGATGCTGCCCTGAAATATGTCTGCTTTGGGCTCTGTGCCTGCTCTTCAAGGGCCTGCCTTGCTCTCGCTTTGTTTCCTTGCTTCTTTCCTGGGCATACTGTATGGCCACCCAAACTTCTCATCCACAGACAGGCTGGGGGACTGTTCCATCTCCTCCTTTCCTCTTCCAGCTGGTAGAGAACTGCCCCTGGCTGGGCTTGGGAGTTTTTCAAACTCACACCCTGGCCTGACCCTGCTCTGAACATGCTCAGAGTAGGGTCATGCTGGGAACCTCAGCTTCTGCTGGGGCCGCACTCTCCTTCCAGCAGCCAGGTGGGGGGGGGCAGGCCCACTGGCCTGGTGAGGAAAGGATGTGGAGGAGGGGGCCGGCCTGGGGCAGCAGGGGCCAGCAGCAGGATCAGGGGGTAGGGAAGGGCTTGGGGAGGGCGTGCAGGGAGGGGGGTTAGAGAAGGGCTCAGGGGACCAGTGTTGGGGGGGTAGGTGGGGAATGGATCGGGGCCCCACCTAATCTTTGTCTAGCAGCACCCCTGCTGGAGGGGGAGCCATGTTGGTCTAGTTCAGCAAAACAAACAAGGAGTCTTGTGGCACTTTTAAAGACTATCACTGGAGATTGTAGAGGCCCAGCTTCCATCAAGGTCCAGAGTCTTTTCCCAAAGGGACCAGATGTGACAAAGGATGGAGGCAGGCAGAACTGGCCCTTTCCACAGCTGGAGATCTGAGTCTCCAGCTAGATGAACTGACTTGTCCAAGGTCATGCAGAGTCTATGGCTGAGCTGGAAATTGAACCCATGAGAACACAGCCCAGTGCCTTAACTGTAAGGTGATTCTTCTTTCTCAGAAAGCCATGCTGAGCCCTTTCCTGGGCAGCATTTCAGATCTGGTCCTTACAGTGGGATGCTCTCTGGGTGACAGGATTTTTCAGCCTCTTTGCTCTCCCTCGTGAGCCTAAAGGGAAAGAGCACGTTTATGGTGCTAAACCAGGAGTCACTTCAAATTCACCACACTTCTCGATTGTCTGGTTCCAGTGACGCTGTATGGCGTGTTCACCAACCATTTTTCTGCCAATGGCCCTTCTCTCTGCCTCCTGCTGGAGCTGCTAGACGTCAGCGTGTCAGAGCTGCTTCTCTACTCCAGCCACCAGGGTTGCTCCATGTGGATGATCCAGCACTGTGCCCGTGATGTGCTTGAAGCCCTGGCTTTCCTTCACCACAAAGGCTATGTGCACGCAGACCTCAAGCCGCGCAACATCCTGTGGAGTGCAGAGGAGGAGTGCTTTAAACTCATTGACTTTGGGCTCAGCTTCAAAGAAGGAAATCAGGTTTGGATGCTGTTTGTTTTTGTGTCACTGTGCTGCTCCTTATAGCTAGGTGGATTTGCTTGAGTGGGAGCATCTAGGGGCCAGCCAATGTTCCCTCTAATTACTGGTAGACTGTGTGCGCAGACAATTTCTTTGTGAGTACTAATATTAGCACTATTGAATTTTTTTGTGCGCACTTTATTTTGTTGTGTGCGCAGGTTTCATGACCTGTGTGCATGCACACAGCTTAGAGGGAACAGTGCCGGCAACTCTCATAGGTTACCCTCCTCTGAGGTCATTACTTCACCCATGGTCCAAGGCAATAGGAATATAGGGCCTGCTGAGCTAGTGGTCCATATTCTGGCCAGTACCAGATGCTTAAGAGGAAGGTACAGCTAAAAATAGTCACCTCCTTTCCAAGCCCAGGTGGCTAATGGCTGGCCTTTGTCTTGGAACATGAGTTTGTATCTCATCTAACAGGATCCAGATGTTCCTATTAGCCATGTAAATGTCTAATCTTTTTCTTGATCCCAACAGACATCGTAGTCTTTTGGTACCTGGGAAGTTTGTGTTCTTCGGGGTGATTACACATTGGGTTTAAATGTCCTTTTTCAATGTGTTGCCTTACACTTTCACTGACACTCCTTTTTCTTGTATTGTACAAGAGAGTAAATAGGAGCATACAAGTCAATAATATCTCTTTTAGCATTCCTTATTTTATACAGCACCATTACTCTATGTCCCTTCTTATTCAGCTCCCTGTTAATGGCCTTCATCATTTCTCTCTCTCCTCCTCTGAAAATCTCACTGTCTCTCAGGTTTTTACCCCTCTGCAGACCTTGTTTTCTGCTCTGTTCCTTCCAAGATAGGGTAATGCTACTAATGAATCCTCTTGTCATGTCTAATCTTATCACTGCTGCTTTCTATTTCTATTTCTATTTTCTATTTCATGGAACTTTCCTTGAGGAAGCCCTGGTTCTTTCCCCTGTGACTAGCTTTATTACAGAGCTCCCCAACTCCTAACTGCAGTGTATGGACAGTGTATATTATTTCTCCTGGTGTGCATTATCAACACTGATATTCTTCTGCTGTTGTGCAAGCCCCCATTCACCCAGCTCTTGTCCCATTCACCCAACCCCCCCCCATTGTTCCCCTCTCTTGTTCCTCAGGCTTTCCTTGTCTCAGATAACTTAATCCATGCTGCCATCCATAAATCTTGTCATTTCATGGGCAGCCCTTTTCCTGGATGTTGCACTGTTAACGAATTACGCCAATTTGCCTCTTCTCCAGGACTATTTAGTTTCCTTCATAGCATCTGGTGGTGAGATCTGTCAGGGGGTTTGAAGTCCAGATTGCCTCTAAACTGGTTCTCCTTTGCCAGCTATGTGGCTGATGTAGTAGACTAAAGAGGCAAGATTTTCTTTTTTGAATTAGGGCTGATGTGTCCTTGTTTGCTGTCCATCTAAATAGCTTATGGTTCAGTTATTTCAACTATTTGGCCTGGCACAGAAAGCAAGGCTCATTGGTCTGTGAGTCCCAGGATCATCCATTTTATCTGCTACCTTTGAGCTCTCTGGTACAGGAGCTGATTTTAATGAGCCAATCTGAAATTCTTCCTGGATCTTGGCTGGATGCAGTCCTGTGCCAGTGACTCATTATTGTGCTTGGCAGAATGTGTTTGGGTGTTTCTGTCTTCAGATATCTGCTCTGCTAATTCCCATCTTAGCTCTCATCTTGCTTTTGATCCTTTTCGTTTATTCAGCTGGGCTGGGGTTTTCCGTTTCAGTGTTGGGAGGCATCCCAGCTGGTCTGACTGACTTTGAGCCAGGCTACAAAAACATATAAAGGTCAGGCTTACCCTTTCCCTACCTTTGCTAAGATGCATAAATACCTTCTGTGATGCTTGGCTCCCTCTGACTGTTGGTTCCCTTTGACAAGTTGCCCCTCTTTTAAATAAAAATATCTCTCTTTCTATCACAGCTAGAAGGTGCTGGGCTTTTGAAAAGGTTCTCTGGTAAAATGAGGTCTTGACCACTTTGATTGCCAAAGATCTTGGCACTTCTAAATGGCAGGAGCAGCTAAATTCCGATTTGAAACAGCACTTGGCCTACCCACTCACAGTTTCAGTTAGCCCACAGTGTTTTCTTTCTGCAGAGTTGTTAAATCTCTGCTGTGTTTTCCTTCAAAGGTCCTTGCACTGAAGTTTACAAGGCATTTTGTTATCCTTTAGGTGAAAGGCACTTTGAGAATAAATAACGTGATGTGCAGTCACGCCATTTAAATGGAAATGAATTCTCTTTTAAATGGGTTACAGGTGAGGCTGGCCTAGGGAACTCACTTTCCTGCACGTCTCTTCTGCTGGAATTCCCTTACCTGACTCAAACGTGCTCTAATAATATTCTGGGCAGCAGCCCTGTAAGAGTAGAGGGGCGTATAGTTTATTCCTCTGCTGCCACCTGTTTTCTCTTTGAACAGGCAGGTGTGTTGGCATTTTTCTTCAGTAGCAAAAAGCAAAATTGTCACTGCTGAATGGGAATTGATTGCTGCAGCTTCTTACTGCAGTGGGAAAGGAAAACTAAAGGAGAAAGTACCTTTAGTTAAGTTACAGATGCCGGCTCAGTGTTTTAAAGCTAAATCCTAGCATTTGAATAAAAGCCACGATCAATCCTTTCTGCTCTGTGATGTAAACTAACCATGGGCTAGGCTCAGGACTCCCCTCAGTTATTGGGGGAGTATTTTGAGGGCTTGACACCTTATGCTGAAGCATTTAGAATTCTGCATGGGTCAATGTTCACAGCTTACATTTATATTGTGCTCTGCCTTGAGCTTCCATAGGAATCACTGGTGTCATAATGAATCATGAGTTTTCTTTTGGGAGGTGGTTCTCTTTTTCAGAGTGTTGCCAAGCCAGATGAGCCCTCGGAACATGGCTGGTTGTTTCTTAACTCCTCCTGATTTAATGAGGCCTCTGGAAGCTATCATAAAGGAAGGGGAACATAAGGTTGGCTAAGGGGCCAAATCTTGTTCTAACAGCCTTGTGTGCGCTCTTCTGTAGGATGTGAAATACATTCAGACCGATGGGTATCGGGCTCCGGAGGCGGAGCTGCAGTACTGCCTAGCACAGGCGGGGCTCCAGAGTGAGACAGAATGTACCTCTGCTGTGGATCTGTGGAGCCTTGGGATCATTTTACTGGAAATGTTCTCAGGAATGAAACTGAAACAAACCGTCCAATCTCAGGAATGGAAGGTGAGAAATCCCCCTATCCAGTGTTGCTGTTCATGCCAGATGAGCTTGTGCTCCCTGGTCTTATCCTGCTTATAGAGTACTCTCCCTAGTGCCCAGAAAATGTTTAAACCATCCCTCTCCTCATTGCACCTGTCCTGCAAGGTAGAGTGTGAATGTAGTCCAGGGAATTGACACCGACGGAGCGGTGAAATGTGAAGGCTCCAGGACTGTGGGGAGCCGAAGTCTTTCCTCAGTTTGTAAGATTGCCAGCTTTGGCCTGAGTGAAAAGTGAAGGAGATCAGCTAAGGTTGGCCAGCCAGCTCAGCAGCATGGCTACCAGACAGGAGCATTCGCTGGCTCTGAAGGCAACTCTTTTGACATAAGGCTGGCTGTTAACTCCAGACGTGGCTCCACACCAGACATCTGTCTACATAAGATATGCTGACTTTCCTTACAGCAGTGGTTGTCGTGTCCACATGGCTCTCCTTAGATTGGTGGAGTGTGTCCCCACCTGGCCCGCCATTTCCACTGACCTAAGAAGTGGTGTGTGGAGAGTTGAGAGCCATCTCTCAACTCCCTCCAGGGAGCCCATAGGCTCCCAGCTGCCCCACATCATAGCCAATCCCAGCTAGGGCGTGGGGACTTCTTCGAGTGCTGCTCCTGGCCATTCCCTTGTAGGTGTCTGCATGCCACGTGCACGGCACGCCGGAACCTTTTTCCATAGCACCCTCGGGGCCGGCTCTAGCGCCCCCTGGAGTGGCGCCTTAGCCATTCCCTATATATTCCCCAGCCGGCCCCCCTCCTCCTCAGTTCCTTCTTACCGCCCATCGGTCGCTGGAACATTGTCTGACTGTTTGCAGTCTGCCTTCATAGCTACCCGCTTGTATATAGATATTTAGTTGTTGTAGTTTAGTAATTTTAGAGTTAAAAATTAGGATTCGTTGTGCCCGCCCCGGGCTCGGGGTTGGGCTATGCCGGGGTTTAAAACATGTGGCCGCTGCAAAAAGCCGATGCCGGTAGATGACCCACACGGTTCTTGCTTACTGTGCTTGGGGGAGGCTCACCTTTCAGACCGGTGCAAAATTTGTAGAGCCTTTAAACCACTGACACAGAAAGATCGAGTCCAGCGTTTGAAGCTCCGCATGATGGAGGAAGCCCTATGCCCGGCACCGGCGGAATCTGGATCGAGTTCGGCACCGTCGGTACGGAGCGCGTCGACGGCGTCGGCACCGGCACCGAAGCCCGCCCTCAAGAAGCAGCGAGAGCCCCGGCATCGCTCGGCGTCTCCGGTGCCATCAAAAAGGAAGAAGCCCAAAGGGCATTCTCCTCGGCGCAGCTCTGCGAGCCAAAAGGACAAGGGACAGGTGGACTTAACTAGTGCTCACTCTCCCTCTCCGGCACCGGCATCCAGAGAGATCCAGTACAGCCCGGTTTCGGTGGCTTCACCTACGAGGGAGATTCTGGATGAAGACCTCGTGCTGCCTACCTCTCCGGAGGCTTTTTCAGCAGCGCAGGAGCTGTGTGGTCCGGGGGACCCTCAGACCCCAGGGCCGAGTCCGCCAGCACCGCGAGCAGTACCGTCACACGGGAAGCCAACACCGCTCCGAGCTCCGGCGAAGACGCTTCGTGCGGCACCGAGCCCATCCCGTCGGCACCGCTCTCCGGTCCCACCCGCGGTGGTGGCGGCGGCAGGGGCCCCCTGGTACCGGTCTCCGGTACCGGCCCCACGGGTTTCAAGTTACAGCTGGGGCGGTCCAGGCTGGATATTAGGAAAAACTTCCTTACTAGGCGAGTGGTGAAGCAGTGGAATAAGTTGCCTAGGGAGGTGGTGGAATCTCCATCTCTGGAGGTGTTCAAGTCCCAGCTGGACAAAACACTGACTGGGATGATCTAATGGGAGTGGTCCTGCTTCTTTTGGCAGGGGGTTGGACTAGATGACCTTGTGGGGTCCCTTCCAACCCTATGATTCTATGATTCTATGATTCTATGACCTCGACCAACGGCACCGTGAGAGTCGTCGCTCCGGAGGGCGCCATTCACCGGTCCCGTCGTCTACGGCACCGCCGTGGTCTCCAAGGAGCAGCCCTTTGTCGAGCTCTGCGGAGGACTCCGGACTGAGGCGCAGTCACAAGGCCGCGCGGCCGCCACAACCAACCCAAGGGGCTCCTACGTTTCAACCCCAGTGGGCCAGCTGGCAACCAGGTGCCCAATGGCCTTTTTGGACCCCGTGGGCCTTTCATCAAGGTCAAGGGCTGGCAGGTCTGATGGGGGGGACCGCAGAGCCACCAACCTCCATCGGCGACTGTAAGTGCTCCCCCCGGTATCGGGGATGGCTCCGAGGCAGATTTCCCAGGAGAGGACCAAATCAGTGTGTCCAGCAGGACCCACAGTGTTCAATCGGGGGCTCAGTCGGTGACTCTCGACCCGGCGGAATCTTCCTCATCTCCTCCGGATGAGGCTGTGGCAGGGGCAAAGCCATCCTCCCTTCCGGATGATGCCTCTGCTCACCAAGAACTCCTTCGCCGCGTTGCTCGGGGTTTGAAATTGCAGGCAGAGGAAATTGTGGAGGACGCAGACCCCATGGTGGACATTCTGTTGCCTGAAGGCCCGAGCCGTATTGCCCTGCCTTTTATTAAGACTATCCAAAATACCACGAAGGCCTTGTGGCATACTCCGGCGTCAATTGCCCCAACGGCCAAGCGAGCAGAAAAGAAATATTTTGCTCCCTCGAAAGGCTATGAGCATTTTTACTCGCACCCCACTCCGAGTTCCTTGGTAGTGGCGGCAGCGAATGAGAGGGAACGGCATGGCCACCCGGCATCGACTCCTAAAGGAAAGGAAGCGGAGCGTCTAGACTTGTTTGGCCGTAAGACTTATTCGACCGGGGGCCTCCAGCTCAGGATAGCGAACCAGTAAGCTATCCTAAGCAGGTACATCTTTAACGCCTGGTCCTCCTTGGACAGGTTTTCAGATCAGCTGGACCAGAGCACCAGAGACGCCCTCTCAGCATCCATCAAGGAGGGCAAAGTGGTCACTAAGGCTCTCCTTCAGTCCGCACTGGATGCAGCGGATGCGGCAGCTCGAGTAATGGTGTCAGGAGTGACCATGAGACGTTGCTCTTGGTTACAGGCTTCGGGTCTTCCCATGGAGGTACAGGCCACGATACAGGACCTTCCCTTTGAGGGCCCGCATCTGTTTTCACAACAGACAGATGCCCGACTGCAGACCCTGAAAGATTTTAGGGCGCTGATAAAATCCTTGGGCCTCCACACCCCAGCTACCCAACGGAAGCTGTTCAAACCGCCACCGCCCCCAAGGCCATTCCGTCGGCACCAGGAGGATGACAGGTGTCGCAGTAGGGGAGGGCATAGGCCTACGGGACGCCAGTCGGGCGATCACAGGGGCGCGCGCCAACCGGCGCCGCAGAAAAAGGGCTTTTGAAGGTCAGCCCAAGGTCGTCGTACCGCTCAGACCGGATCCAGAGACTCCATCCTTCTTCAACAGACTTTCCCGTTTCTTCCCGGAGTGGCTCAAGATCACTTCGGACCGTTGGGTCCTCAGAACTATTCGGGATGGCTACTCCCTTCAGTTTGCTTCTTTGCCCCTGCAGGCGTCCCCGTCCCACCTTTGGTCTACACCAGGGGACCCAATGTTTGCAAGCCTCCTAAAGGAGGAGGTTCAGGCCCTACTCCAAAAAGGAGCAGTGGAGGTGGTCCCGCGCAGCAGGAGGGGCAAAGGTTTTTACTCCCGTTACTTCCTGATCCCCAAATTAAAAGGGGGGTTCCGACCAATTTTAGACTTGAGACGCCTCAACCGCTTCCTCCGAAAGATTCGTTTCCGGATGGTTTCCCTTTCCTCTATTATTCCCGCTTTGGATCTAGGCGACTGGTACGCCGCCCTCGACTTGCAGGACACATACTTCCACATCACAATTCATCCACGTCACAGGAAGTACTTGCACTTTGTGGTAGGGGAGGACCACTTCCAGTTTACGGCCCTTCCGTTTGGACTTTCGGCAGCACCACGGGTTTTCACGAAGTGCCTAGCGGTAGTGGCCGCCTTCCTCAGGAGGAAGGGGATCAGCCTCTTCCCGTACCTGGACGACTGGTTGCTCGTGGGCCGTTCATCACAGGAGACTCTGGACCATCTAATGGTAACTCAGTCACTATTGAGCAGGCTAGGCCTCCAAGTCAACACACAAAAATCGGTGCTATCTCCGACGCAGAAAATAGAATTTATAGGGGCGGTTCTGGACTCTGCCGTAGGGCGAGCGTCCCTCCCCGCATCCCAGTTCCAGGACATTCAAAAGGCAGTAAACTCACTGGTGAAGTTCCGTCTAGTGTCAGTGCGGGAGTGCCTGCGCTTATTGGGCCTCATGGCGGCCTGTACGTTTGTAGTCCTTCACGCCAGGCTCCGCGTGCGCCCGTTCCAGCTATGGCTGTTGAGCATGTTTTGCCCGGTGAGAGACAATATGGATGGGATGGTCACGGTACCCGCGTCAGTGTTGGAGCACCTCAGATGGTGGACCCACGAGGAGAACCTCTGTGCGGGGATCCCCTTTCAACAAGATCAACCATTGGCTCACTAATGTCCGACGCCTCGGACAAAGGGTGGGGTGCCCACCTCGGTGCTCTCAAAACCCAAGGCATGTGGACGGAAAGGGAGTCAGCCCTCCACATCAACGTCAAGGAGCTGAGGGCAGTGCGCCTAGCATGCGAGGTTTTTCGAGACCAGCTTCGCGATCGAACGGTGTCAGTTCAGATGGACAATACAACGGCGATGTTTTACATCAACAGGCAAGGGGGCGCCCGCTCCAGACAACTCTGTCAGGAGGCCATGGCCCTCTGGGAGTTCTGTATTCATCACAGGATTCACCCTGTCGCCTCGTACGTCCTGGGCCTCCAGAATACCATAGCGGATGGCCTGAGTAGACGGTTCCTGACCCACGAGTGGTCTCTTCACCCAGAAGTGACGGCACAACTCTTCCGGAGGTGGGGTCACCCTGGGCTGGACCTATTTGCCTCGCCAAGCAATGCCAAATGCCCCCAGTTCTGCTCCTTCCAGGGGCTAGGCCCGGGCTTGAAAGGGGATGCCTTCGAAGTCCCGTGGAGCGGGAGGCTGTTGTACACTTTTCCCCCGACGCCTCTGGTCCCCAGGGCACTACAGCGCATAAAGGCTCAACGAGCGATGGTCATCTTAGTGGCCCCGTCCTGGCTGAGGCAGCATTGGTATACGACCCTCCTGAGGCTTTCCAGGTGCGACCCTGTGCCGTTACCCCAACGGTCCGACCTCTTGTCGCAGGACAACGGCTCGCTTCTCCACCCCAATCTGGGAACATTGAACCTTCATGCCTGGCTCCTTCATGGTTAACGGCAAATGAACAACTATGCTCATCCCCGGTGAGGCAGGTGTTGTGCAGTAGCAGGAAGGCCTCCACAAGGTCCACGTATGTGGCCAAGTGGCACCGTTTTGTGCATTGGGCGGAGGAAAAAGACAGGGATCCATACTCACTGCCCGTTCATGCCATCCTGGACTACATTTGGCACCTAAAGTCATCTGGACTGTCTCTCTCATCCCTAAAGGTTCATCTGGCAGCGATAGCGACCTTTCGCCGGGTGGACGAGCACCCATCGCTCTTCTCACTACCCATAGTGAAACGTTTTCTCAAGGGTTTGTCAGAGCTGTATCCACCAGTGCATACCCCAATGGCCCAATGGGACTTGAACTTGGTCCTTTCCCGTCTCTTGGGACCTCCTTTTGAACCGCTAGCATCATGCTCGCTACTCTACCTTTCCTGGAAGGTGGCGTTTCTAGTGGCGATCACGTCGGCAAGGAGGGTGTCTGAGCTGCGCACCTTATCGACGGACCCTCCCTATACAACCTTCTTCAAAGACAAGGTGCGGCTGAGCCCTCACCCGGCGTTTAGACCCAAGGTGGTGTCGCAGTTCCACGTCAACCAGGACATATACCTTCCGGTCCTCTGCCCCAAGCCCCACGCGTCCGAGGGTGACAGGCGGCTCCATAGGCTGGATGTACGTAGAGCGATAGCGTTCTATATTGATCGGATGAAATCGTTCCACAAGTCGCCCCAGCTGTTCGTGGCAGTCGCTAATAGGATGAGAGGGCAACCCGTCTCCTCGCAACGAATCGCAACATGGATTATAGCATGTATTAAGGAGTGCTATAAGCTTGCAGGGAGACCACTTCCGCATGTCACGGCCCACTCTACAAGGGCCCAGGTGACATCAGCAGTGTTTCTGGCAGGGGTCCCGATCACTGAGATCTGCAGGGCGGCGACCTGGTCTTCGCCGCACACCTTTGCGCAACACTACACCGTCACCCAGCAAGCCCGGCAGGACACAGCACTTGGTACAGCAGTGTTGGAATCGGTATCCCTGTGACGTTTCCCACCTCCTAAGGTAAGGCTAGTGACTCACCTACAAGGGAATGGCCAGGAGCAGCACTCGAAGAAGAAGAAGAGGTTGCTTACCTGTAACCGGTGTTCTTCGAGAGGTGTGCTCCTGGCCATTCCGCTCCCTCCCGCCTCCCCGCTTAAGGTCAGGGTCGAAGGAACTGAGGAGGAGGGGGGCTGGCTGGGGAATATATAGGGGGTGGCTAAGGCGCCACTCCAGGGGGCGCTAGAGCCGGCCCCGAGGGTGCTATGGAAAAAGGTTCTGGTGTGCCGTGCACGTGGCATGCAGACACCTACAAGGGAATGGCCAGGAGCACACCTCTCGAAGAACACCGGTTACAGGTAAGCAACCTCTTCTTTCTTGCTCCCAAGTGGGAGCTGGGTTCAGCCCCTCTGGCTTGCCCAATGGCCAGCCATGCCCCAGCTACCAGCTGAGCTGCAGCCATCCACATCTGAGCAGCTTGTGGGGCTGCAAGCCTGGGTGCAGGCAGCTGCAGCCCTGTTGCTGCCCCAGAACGTTGGCAACCCCAGGCAGCTGGCAGCTCAGGGTGCCTGCAAGTCCTGGGTACACCCAGCTGCAAGTGCAGCTGTGGGAGGCTTGCTGCCATCCCAGGGTGGCAGCTGCTTGTGGCTTAGCCCAGGTGGCAGTTTCCTGCAACCCACAGCCAGAACCCAGCAGCCTGGGGAGCCAGGCTCCAGCTTATCAGTTTAATGGACAAGAAGGACAGCCAACCACTCTGAGGGGAAGCAGGGTCTACATGACACTGTCACCCTACCTCTACCAACAAGAGCTCTGCGCCTTCTCTGGGATGGTTTTATTTTGCCAATGAAACAGAGTATTTTGTCAACCAAAGGGTGGTTGCAGTGTGTGAGCTGGGATTGTTCTTTCTACATACAGTGACTTATGTCACTTTACTGTAGACCAGGCCTAGGAGTGTGCTTGGGACAGGAGAGGGATGTCAGGCAAGTTTCTGCTCCAAGATTGGTCCACTTTATGTCCAGCTCCTCTCTCTGCATCATTCAGAAAGACTCCCAGTAAGGAAGTGTTGGGGTCTGTGAAAGTTTTAATATTGTTTATGAACAATGCCTGGTGTGTTTCACTTTCCTTCTCTCTCACAATCGGGGAGCATTTACCAGTTAGGTGTGAGTACAGAATGGTGCCACATGTGACACGAGTACCAGTTTCCACAGATCTTACCTGCTTTTTCCCCTTGGTGCGGAGCTATCCTGCCTTGGGGGGGGGGGCTAGCACCACGTAGCTGGAGCCATTATATCAAGCATAGGAAGTTCCCCAAAGTGTTGAGACTGAGCGGGTATTGTTCACCCCAGGATTTTATTTTTCTTCTAACTCTGGCTGCCTTTTTCTTTCCAGACAAACAGTTCTGCCGTCATTGATCACATTTTTGCCAGTGAAGGTGTGGCAAATCCAGCCATCCCAGCCTACCACCTCAGAGACCTTATCAAGAGGTATATGGCAAAGAGCAAACTTGTTAGGCACTGCTCTGAAGCATGTCTGCTGATCCAGGTGGTGCTGTTCTGCCTGTTCTGATAGTCCCTGCGTCGAGCTAGCAGTCCAGCTATAGGCGGGCCTGACTCCTTGAGTTCTAGTTATGCTTTCGGCAGAGGTGCCCCAAGTTGGTGTAGAGACCAGCAGTTATGGCATGGGCCATAGTGCTCCCCTGGAATGCAGTGTTGGAGAGCTTTTACTAAAGATAGTGGCCAAGAAGAGGTGATGCTGTCAGATTAACCTTGGTTGGGAAAGTGCTTCCTTCACTAGCCATTCTGGCTCCTGTATTAGCCGAGGGCTCCAGCGTGGCAGCTGCTCAGGTTCCGAAACAGCAAGGTAAATACCAACTCCAGTAGCAACAGGGCTCTAAAATTAAAAATCCCCTTGAACCTTCTAAAACCAGAATGGTCAGTTGCTTAAACGCAAGGATGGAGGGAGCCATGCTGGATTTGGCTCCTAATGGCCCAGTGAGAGCTGTCTTGACTGCAGCCATCCCCCACGCTGGGCTCCAAGCTTCCCCACTGCTTGCAGGGATATGAGTCAGCTGGGGCTGCCCTGTGCTAGGCTTCTTGCCTCCTGTCCATCTGCTCCGACTTGAAGGGAGCCATTTAAAACACTTAAACAGCTGATCACTGCTTAAATGGTCGTGCATCTACACTCCTGAGCAGCAAGGACGAAGAGTTGGCAGTGTGGTGTGCTGCAGTAGGTCTACAGCCATGTCATGTTCCTGCAGCTCTGAACAGCAGCAGAGTCCCTAGGGAACAGGTGTTAAGAATGGAGGCTGTGGGAGAGGTAGGCCCTCTGGTGGTGTGAGCCCTGATGCTCACAGCTTTCCTCAGCAGGTTTTAGATTGTTGAGGCACATTTCACAGGCTGTCCTGCGGTGTGCGAGATGTTAGCACAGGGAGCTGCAGATAGAAATGGACATAACTAATGGTGTAAATGACAACACGTCTAGCCTGGGCTAAGACTGAAGCGAGTCACTCTCCAAACTTTGATTTGGTAGAGGAGTCTGGACGCATTCCTCAGCAGGGGCTCCTTGAAGAAGCCCTTCAGGAGGCTTCTAACTCTCAAAATCTAAGACACTGACTAAAAGCAAATGCTCAGAAAATTCCAGGTGTATCAGTTGAGCTGTGGGGTCCCCACAATAGATCTCACTGTCACTGCCTTTGCTGTGAGGGTGCCATGTGCAAACCCTAACATCTCCCTGTGTCTTCCAGCATGCTTCATAGTGACCAAGCCAAAAGAGCCACTGCGGCGAAGGCCCTGTGCAGCCCGTTCTTCAGCATTCCCTTTGGTAAGCTGCGCCCTCAATCAGCCTGAGGTTTTCTGCTACCCAGGGAGAAGAGTGCCTGGGTCCAGCCCCTCAGGCTTTCTTCACTTATGCCTGGGGACAGCATCAGCCCTCTGTGGCACAGCTGCGGAGGAAGCTTCCCCTGAAAGTGCCAGTGGTTTGGGCACTTGTGAGAATCACTTGGCCTGGATTCCTGTCCTTCTGGAGACTGGATACCACTCTGAGTGCTGTGGTTGGGTTATTGCCCTGACTTCTCTGTTTCAGCCCTGGGATTTCGTCTTCAGTTGGCACATGGAGGTGGTCTGCCTAGGGTCGCATTGTTGGGTCACAAGTGTCGTGCTGGAGAGAAGGCCTGTCTCATTTAGGGCTCTCACCCTTCCATATTTTACCCCCAAACCCTGCCTCAGCTCCCTGGGATGTCTGTCAGTCCCCCAGAGCACCACACTTGGCTTTGCCCTCTGCTGCTTTAGCTCTTGAGGTACTACAGCCATGCCCCTTACTCCTTACACCAAGGTGTGGCCTTGCCCCTCTGATCGGGGGTCCCTGCAGCACTCCAAGTGTTGTGTGGTGGGGCTGAGTGGCTGTGGAAAAGGAAGCTTCTCTAAGTCCAGGGCAGCTCTGGGACACCTTTATTTGAGAGGGTTCTGTCCAATCTCTCTGTTCTCGATGTCAGCCTGGGGCCTGAGGACAAGCTGCTTCAGCTGGGGTGGCTCGTTGCTGGCAGGTCTGGGGAGCCTATAAATATTTTCTCTTTCATGAGGGGGATTTTGGCTGCATTTGAAGTATCCGCTCCCCCTCAGCTGGGAGTGCTCTGTCAGGCCAGTGAGTTGAGCCAGGCCTCTCCCAGAGATTGTAGCTTCTGCACATCAGGCTCCATTTGGGCCCATTTCCTGCTGAAGGACAGTGGCAAGTTCTAGGTCCGGCTGTCCCCCAGCTGTTGAGCCAGGAAGACTAAAGGTGTATATCTGGTGGTGGCAGGCCAGGAGCTTTGCACTGACACGGTGGCATTGTGGTTAACGTGCTGGACCATGACCACAACAATCCTGGCCAAAGGTTTCCTGTGTGCTCCTGGCTGTGTCTTGTAATTTCTTTGGGAGCTGGTTCTCCAGAGATAAAATGGGATTCTGGCTTCTGAAGGGTAGACCTGTCAATGTTTGTGAAATGTAGTGACAGGGCTAGGTAATGCCTAGCCATGGAGTCAGAGAATTTGAAGGCTGAGACAGACAGACAGGATCCCCTGGGCTGATATGCGTGACACAGGCCAGGTGGTTGCACTAGAGCAGACCTTTCAGAAGGCTGTCATCCAGTCAAGCTTTAAAGTGGTGGAGGACCCACCTAGCCCTTAGTGAGCTGTTCCAGTGGCTAGGCGCCCTTGGTATTTAAAGACACTTCACATAGTTTCAATTTGAAATTTGCTGATTTCAGTTTCCCACTAGAGAGTCTTGTTCTGCCTTTGTCTGCTAAATTAAAGAGCTTTCCCCTCCCTCCACACAAGCACGTCTACACTGCAGTGAAAACCTGGAGCATGAAGTCAGGGAGTCCCACTCAACTGGCTCAGGCTCGGGTTGCGGGCTGACAACAGCAGTGCAGATGCCTGACCCTAAGACCTAACCTGTACGCAGGCTCCAGTCTGGTTGATCCTTCCCCTGCAGAGCACCTAGCACATTAGCACTAGCACCTTAGCATGCTGGTGCCAAGCAGCAGAGAAGATCTGTCACAGCAGTGTGGTTACTGGGCTCTACTGGACCCTCTGGGGCTGAGGCCTGAGCTGTCTTCTGAATCACCTGGCTGCAAAAGCCACGTGAGGCATCATCCCCACCTCTCCAGCAGTCTGAGGTGCCCAGCTGAGGCTTTTATCAGTGCTGGACAATGAGGGCAGCACAGATCGTTTTTGGTTCCCCAGAGGGCTGTTCACCTTTGGCCAGCCAAGCTGAAATACAGTAATACCTTAGCTAGAGAAGTTAGCTGAGCCCTGAAGAACCAGGCAACTAGAACCCAGCTATGTGTGTTTGGCACATGGAGCCACCAGAGATGCAGTGTGAGCTCACCACACCACCAGGCAGGAAGTGGAATTTCAAAAATTTGTGAGACTTCAAAGGGGGAGCAGCGAAGGCTGCTGGGCAGCAGAGTTCTAATTGATGGCCACAGTGGTCTCAATGGGCACTGTGGATGCTTCCTTAAAGGCCATTTACCAAGAGACAACCACACACAGTGTCCACACTCGCACTAACAGTTTGGCGCAGAAAGCTCTCTGGATCTCGTTGAGGCAGGTTTTGTTTTGTGGCAGTTGGGTTGGTAGAGGCAGTTGAGGCGTATGCACTACCATGGGTTTGGCACAAAAAGCTGACTGTGGGTGACAGAAGTCTATGGTGTAGACCAGCCCTTTTGTTTGGGCAGGCGAGTGTGGGGTAGATTGACATCCCAGCTTGCTGCAGACTAAATGTTTGTGTAGACAGGCCCTCAAAAGTGTGGTGGTGTGGGGTTTTTTTTACTGGATCTCTCCCCTTTGGAAGTGGCACTGATTGGCTCCCTTTGGAAACAGCCATTCTTCTTTGGGCGCTGCTCACATCATTCAGTTACAGGTGTCTATACTTAGCTGGGTTAACATCTCTCCTTCATGCTTTTGTACATCCACCGACTGCACGTCTGACCTTCATGAAATAAGGCCCTTAAAGGAGTTAATCTCCAGGGTTTCCTGGGCCCCAACTTACTGGGCAGCGTTATGGAGAGAGAAAACTCCAGGGACAGCTCCTCGGCTTCCCTTGTTGCTGTCATCAGCAGATAAGGGTCTTAAACCAGGGTTGCCCTTGAGGGAAGATGGGCCAGACTGTTAAGGGCTCAGTTCGTAATCTGCCTGTTAGGGAGTGTATCTCAGCTCCCACCTTTGGAGATGGGGGCAGTTTTTATTGTTTTAGGGTTTGGTTCTCTTTTGACAAAGAGCCAGTCATCAGAGGTTTGTTAATTCACGGTGACCTGCTGGTCCTTGTTGTTTGTACTGCAGCAAGACTGCACCTGATAGGATTCTTGGGCATCCCCTTGAGCTCCTTATTCTCCAAGAGGAGGAATCCTGGGGCAACTTGCCTTTAAAGAAGAGAGGCTTTCTTTGTTCCTCTGCTTTGTGGAGGTCTTGCACGGGATCCTCACTCATCTGTCCTTCTACCTCCCCAGAATACAGGCCTCTAGGCTAAGGCAAAGGATTGCATGTGAAAAAACAGCCCCTTCTCACCCTGAGTCTGCTGTTGCTGTTCAGCCCCTCTGGATTTGGAAAGGAGCTCTTCATGTGCATTCGGGAACTGACAGACAGTGGCACTGGAAAAGGGGCTTGTACAGAGCACTGGTCTGAGGGAGTCTGCAGTCCCTCTCCTGCTTGAATGGTGCCTGAGACTGGGGATGCTGCAGTGCTGCTACTTTTAGAGAAGCAGATTTACAGTGTAGGTAACTCTGCTCAGTGGAAGGGCTTTATATCCCACTGTGTAAGACCCTCACTGTCCTACTACTTTAGTCAGGGGCCCATGTCAGCATCTGGTAGCAATAATTGCAGACTCCATTCACCTTTAAAAGCACTTTCACCCACTGTCTCTGAGCAAACAAACCCTCACAGGTTATACTGAAGCCTTCCCAGATGGGAGGTTCATTAATATGCCCTTAAGGCCAGGTAGCTAAAGGGTGTAACGCATATATGTGGTGAGGTACGTCACCAGATATGTAAATACTAAGGTTTTTATACAGACTTTCTGCCCTGCTTTCCTGCTCTCCTTTGCTTAAGTTATCTCTTTGCCTTCAATTTAACTGTATGGGTGTCCAAACAGCTCCCCATATTGAAGATCTGGTGATGCTTCCAACTCCTGTACTGCGGCTACTAAATGTCTTGAATGACACATCTCTTCAGGACGAGGAAGAATATAATGGTTGGTATCTGTTTCAAAGAGCAATGAAGGTGCGTCCCAACCCGGGGAGAAGGAGGGGGCATGAGGCAATCAGAGGCATATGTGAAAGGGAGCAAAAGAATTCAGCTAAGCTTTGAAACAAGTTGCACAGGTACCTGGAGGCTGTTCCTGGGGGCAGGAATGACAGGGATACTTCAAGGCGATCCTGTGTGTTGAAGTGCTGTGACATTATTCAGACAGCAGCAGAGATTTCAAATCACCTGTTTGCGTTAACAAAGTGTAGGTGTTTGGAGAAAGCTACGAGAGCTTCCACTGGGGTATAGGCTATGGGACTGAGCTTGGCTCACAGAGCCTAGTTTGGAGCAGCTGGTTTTCCTCACCTGCTTCCAAGTGTGCTAAACAATCATTTAGTGAAGATATCAGGGACAGTCCTGGCCTGGGGCTTCTGGCCTTGTCTGTGAGCAGCCATATCCGTTTAGTTCATGACATTATAGTCAAGAGTGTTTCCCCTCTGGGTCCCCAGGCTCACTCATGTCACCTAGCCAGGGCTTCTTCCTGTATTGGTGACTGAAAGATGCAGCTCTCTGCCAGAGCCTCCTGGAGCATCTGGCTGGCATTGACCCTGCCTACAATAGTCAGGGTTTTCTGCTGACGCTTCTGGAACAAGGCAGGCTCGGTGGGTAGCAGGAGTTTCAGGAGCTGGACTAGATGCTTCCCGTAGACCCCCCCAGTGATCCTGTGCTCCCAAGGGTTTCCCTCCTGCCACGGAGCAGAGCGTGTGGAGAGCACACAAGCTGAGCAGGCCCCTTTTGGAGCTAGGGTCTTCTCTGGCTCCCCAGCGCCCCCACAACCCTTATGTTGCTCTCACTCAGACTTGCCTTTTGAAAATTGCAGTGGGCCACATTGTGCCCATGGCTTCTCCCAGACCTAGCAAGGTCTTCTGTAGGTCCTAGTGATGGGGCAGAGCTGTAGGCTGGGAGTGGGGAAGCTCCCTTGAATTCTCTGCTAATTTGGGGGCTAGGGCCACGATGGGACACGTACTTGCACAGCCGTGGCAACCGCCCTGATATTGCCTCTTCCTCAGAAGCCTCAGTAAAAGTTTTGCTGTTTCAGACAAAGGGCCGGCAGAGAATCTTTCACCAAACTGGAGGGTATGTGGGCACATCATTCTGGCTGCTGTGACATTTCAGTCAGTCATGACAGCTCTCCAGTGCTGGCCTAGCCATGCCCTTGCTTAGGCAAGTCACGTTGCTACTCTGAAGCCTTCAATATCAGCCCAGTCTCTGTCACCTTCTCACTCTCAGCTGGCTCTGTCCAGATTCCAGGCTCACAGAGATGTGGCGAGTACACAGGCAAAGCAGGAGAATTAAGTGTACGGACCCAGACTCAGCCTGGGGTACTGACTTAGCACAGCTAGATTGCCTTAGGATGGTTTTTAGCAGGTTGTAGTTTACCACGTAGAAGCCAAATGATTTGTTCTTCCCTCAGATATTCTGGAAGACATAAGAGAAGAGTGTCAGAAATATGGCCCGGTTGTTTCCATGCTTGTTCCAAAGGAGAATCCTGGCAAAGGTCAGGTGAGTGTGGAGGAGGGTGGGGGTTGATTTTTCACACTGCTGGGTGAGGGCTGTTCTGTGGGTCTGAAAGTACTTGGTTTTATTGTGCAGCAGCATGAGTTTGGGAAGGTGGCTCCATGTTGCCAGGCCTAGGAGATGCTGAAGTAGTTTTAGGGCAGGGTTTAGGGTGCAGTATGGAGGATGAGGAAGTGTGGGTGAGAAAGGGATTTGTTAAGGTGTTCAGTAACACTTAATCTGTCTCCCAACTCGCTAAACTAGAGTCCAGAGACATAAGGAATGACAGGTAGAACAAAATGATCATCCATATGGAGCAGAGGACTTGGCCCCCTTGCCCACAGCCCTGTCACACCAGCTCTTCTGAGGGGACTGTGATAACTGTGAGGAGCACAGTTCATGAGAGAGAAGTCATATCAACAGTGGAGAGAAATAAAACCAAGCAATAAATAACAAGTGGCTGACGGATGAAATATCTGGCATGTGGGATGCAAAACGGGTGACTTCCTCATTTATGTCTTTCCAGGTCTTTGTTGAATATGCAAATGCTGGTGATTCCAAAGCTGCCCAGAAATCGCTCACTGGAAGGATGTTTGATGGCAAGTTCATTGTGGCTACGTTTTACCCACTGAGTGCCTATAAGAGAGGGTATCTGTACCAAACGTTGCTGTAGCAACCGTACCAACCAGGAGAGCAATTGAGCTGCTCTCCCTCATTTCAGTGTGTTCCACAATTGAATGTGCACAGAGCTTCCTCGCCTGCTTCAGAGGAATTTTGAAAGGAGATCTGCGCAGGACACAGCTGGGCTTGTCCCTTTCTTGCTGCTTTCTGATAGCTCCCACTGTTTTCCAAGCGATCTCTCACATGCTTGTTTGCTTACCTCAGGTGTGGCTCTCGGGTGACTGAAGTAGTGACCTTGCCATTGTGAGACTCAATGGCTAAGCAAGTGAGATTGTCTGCTTTGGACTGTTCAGAATTTTGCTTCAGCATCCTGACTCTGATGCCAAACTAGTGTTTCGGAGACGGGATCTCTGTTAAATATTCCTGCCTACCTTTCAGGGAAGGAGTGAGTGCCTGTTGTGTGCACTTGGAGAGCCTGCTATGAGCTGAAACGAGGTCGACTACACTTCACTTCACTTCCCTGTTTTCTAAGGTAAAAAGACCAGCAGAAGCCCTGTGTCTCTGCAGCGGGTCAGGGAAGCTGCCTGTCTTCCCACCTCCTGAAGTGGGGGTCATCTGGCCTGTTCATTCTCACTTATAACACCTCGTAACCAAGAGGCTACACATTGTGGAGCCATCTGTCCTGGCTGGCATCCCTCCCTTGCTCTTAGCACAAATGGCAGAGCCGCCTCCTGCCAGTGGTGGTTGCCAAAGGCAGCAGTCCTACCGAGCACTCGGCAGGGGGCTAATCTGAAGACTTTTAAGGGAGAGCAAAAATGTATCTGTTGCTTTGTTCAGCTTCTGTTGTGGCTTGTTAGTTTTGTATGTGCGCTAGCTGGTGTTGATCTCTTAGAAGAGGGGTAGTGAGCAGAAAGCACTGGCACTTTTGGCTCTCCATAAGGTACACAAGAGCCCTGAGATCCTGTAGAGCGAGGGCTCTTGAAATAACCCTACTTGCCTGCTAAGAGTTGCCTGTAGCCTGCCTCATTCCCAGTGCCAGTTGGGAGTGGCTCACACAGGCTAAATTCAGCATGTGCAGCACTGAGCAAGAGCCAGTGAAGTGCTGTCTTGGCAAAGCCCATGTGCATACTGCATCACTGATCCATTGCTCCTGTGTGGGACAGACCCTGGAGACCAGGAACTGTCAACTCAGAATTAAAATAGTCCTAGGGTGTGGGGGCAACATGTCCCAAGCTGAGCCTGATGCAGTGTTCTTCGAGCTGAGATCAGGCCTTCTATCCAGGCCCCCAGCACAAACCTGGGGTGGCTTTTTCAGGCTGCAGAGCTGAACCATCCAATGTGTTGCCAGTGTCCTGCCCCACTGACTTCCAGCATTCTGCTTTTGACCTTCCCTGCAAAACCAGTGTGCACAGAAAGCTGTGTGAGAGAACTCACTTGTCTTCCTTCCTTCTCTGTGCTGGTGTGAAGTGGTGGCTCCCCTGTTGTAAAGTGGGAGCTGGCTCCCATTATAAGGCCCATTTTTAACCCTCCCCTAACTCCCAGAAAGAGCCTGATCTTCCTGATTTTTTTCCCTGCTGCTTCTCACTCAGGCTAGAAGGGAAGGGGCTTCTGGGCAGACTGGCAGAAATCCCCAAAGAAATTTTAGCATTTTAAAAGTGAACCTGATTTATTGATTGGGCTCTTCTGAAGTGTTGGTATGTGGTATCTGGAACAGGGCTTGAACCAGGCAGTCCAGGAGGGGTGTTGTGGTTGGTTTAGCTTAGCTGGCCTGGTGGGGAAGTACCTCTTCATGGCCAGGAGTTGGGTACTATGTTAATGTATTGGGTTTTAGGTGTATAAAGAGCTGGGTTTGAATTAGTGGCTGTTTAGGATCTTCATGGTTCAAAGTGCCCTGCTACTGACCTGAATTTGCTGCTATCTGCCAGACTGAGCCAGGGGGTGGGATGGGGCAGGGGACCCAGGGCCTATCTACACTGGAGATGTCATGTCTCTTAGCATGATATGAGAAGGCGCTGTATGTGAGGATGGCCCTGTAGGAATCCTTGGTAGCTGGCATGACTTTACACTGGTGTTTGCACTATGCTTAGACCAGACCATCATGTTTTCAGCACCAGGGCTGGGCGAATGTGCTATGATGGGACAATTTGTGAGGGATGGGACTGACACCTCAGCAGGGTCTGGACAGAGGGCTGGCATTAAGCTGTGGAAGTAGAGTGGAGCGTACTGTGGAAGAGAGGATGCTGGGGACACAGATAGGGGCTGGGAAGGGGAGACAGATGGGTGTGCAAGGGAGTTACAGGGACCTGGAATGTGTGTACCAAGGATACAGAGGGACCATGGGCCACCTGCCTAACACCAAGGCAGAGCAGAGAAGATGCAGGGTTTCATCCACATCTTCATTATACCCTCATTCTTCTAGAGACAGCCTTGGGTTGCGTGAGGTGTGCATATGCAAAATCTCTCTCCCCTTCCCTCAGCCCAGCTGGCACTGAGGCCTGACCCAGCAGTGGCCTGGAGCAGCTGAGTTGGGCGGGGAGCAATGCTCCTCCAGCAACATGGGAAGGTGGGGAGTGTTTAGAGGGGAGCCGGGGACCCAGTGAGCACCCAGCCCACACGCTGTAAACCACTGCTGCATCTGCTCCCAATGTCATTGGGAATGGCTGCCCCCAGGACAGTCTGTGTGTGTACTCAGTGGACCATGGGCATAGGGAGACCGCCACAGAGCCCCACCTCAGGTCTGACCTCATTGTGGGTCTCTCCTTTGCTGTGAAAGAAGCTGCCCCAGGCCTCATTCTAGGCCAGCTGGGGCAGCCCCCTTGGCAGCTGACAACAGTCTGTCAGAATTACAGGACCCAGCCATCCCACAGTGCTCTACATGTCTTTGCTCTGTAACCCCTCCTCCCCCCAATTCTGTGCCTCCTACATCTGCACAAATCAAAGCAAAGGTCAAAACAAGAATTTATTAGGCAAGTAGAGAATCCTGTTTCCTAGCCAAAGGGCCCATCTGCTATGGCCTGGGGGATCTCTCTGCAGATCTGAGATTCTAGCTAAGATGGGTTGCACAGAGTAGACAAGTAAAGGATTGTACAGCAGGGGGTATAAGAAGACTGCTTCCCTAAATTGGCCGTTTCCAGAGCACACGATGCCAGGGCTGTAATGCACTGTGGAATGGTCAGTGTGTGGGGGAGTGCTGCTTCCTGGATCCCAGCTTTAACTCCTTTGCCAGGCCCTGTTTTGTTAGGTACCCATTCTAAGGAGCAAAGCCAAGCCACTGCTGGCCCTCATGGTAGATGGCATTTCCAGGGGGAGCAGAAGAGGTGTCCTCGAGCTGGCTACCAAAGATGTCAGCTGGGTTTCTAATAGCTTTAATTTGATAGATTGGAACCAAACAAACCTGCAGAATGCAAGCAGCTTGTACTAGTTTTTGTTTCTTTGGTGCTGTGGGAAAGCAGGCCTGAGTGTTTAGTCAGTAAAGACTCTAGAATTCTGTGATCCAGTATATTAATCCCTGGGTAAGATATTGCTCCTGGCCAGAGTCTGGTGTGAGATATTAGGTTCTGGCCAATGGTCCCTCACACTCTAGTTGTTCACACCACTGGTGGAAGCAGAACCATCAGTGCACTGGAGTGAGACATTACCCAGGAAACATGGGATGATCTCTACTTGTGTATGTACTGTTTGCCTTTGAGCCATTCTGAGAAGCAGCTGGGTTCAAACCAGGTCTATGGTCCTTAGACGGGCTTGTCTGGCAGTGGCATTTACCAGTTCAAGGCAGCAGAAGTTCATCAGAGCCCTGCACCCTGGTACAAACAGCTGCATTGTCTCATCCCCAGCAGCTCCAATCTCTGTTTTGCAAAACACCCTGTGTACTAAGAGCTCTGCTGCCAAAGCCCTTTGCTGAGAGCCCAGTTCTGTGTGAACATGGCTCTCATCCCTCTATTCATACCAGTGGTGCTGGTGTGAACTTCCTTGCCCTGGGTGTAGACTGTGCAGAGCACCAGCCTATCAGGGGCAGTTTGTATCTTGCTCGAGCAGAAAGTGGCTCTAGGAATGGAAGGGAACGTTTAGTGGTATTGCAGCCTTGTAAAATGCCAGGTTGCTCTTAGCATAAATACCATCAATCCCCATCTTTGTTTTCTGTTCCCCATTTACTCCCTACTGCTAAACCCCAGCCCACTCAGCCATCCTCACATCCCCTTGACCACCAGATTCTTCCCCTGCAGAGACACATCAGTCCTTGCCCAGCCCTTGCCTTATTTCTTCAAAGCTCAGTGGCCACCTCAGCCCGGCAGGACTCGGCTTCCCTGGTTGCTGAAGCTTCCTGCTTCCTCACCTCGAGGAGTCAGTTATGTCCCTCCTGTAACCTTCCCGTAGCTAGGCCTGCGGAGGGGCTCTGGCAGGGAGTGGGTATTAATTCCTCCACTGGCTCGTGTGCAGAGCAAATTACTGGAGCTCGCCATAAGGGCCCCACGTTGTACCAGCAGCAGTGGCCACGCTAATACCCCTTCCTTCCCATTCAAGGTTTTTCCTCTGCCCACCAGGACTGAGGGCTGAAAAAGTGAAAGCATGGTGTCTGCAGCATGGGCCATCTCCAGCTGAACTGATGGGAGTCAGCAAGGTGCCAGTTACTGGCTCCGATAAGCATAACTTCAGTGGTCACTCACAAGAGAACTGATTGTGGAGTCAGATTCTTCAGGCCTTCCACAGAAGCAGCCAGGAGATGGTCTCGAGATCTTGGGTGCTCTTGATCTCCATTCCCACAAGTCTCTGCCCCATGAGGTATCACATTCTCATCTCAGCACTCAGCAGCCTATGGCTCTGCTTGAGTGTGAATAGTACTGGGCCTGAATGTACTGTGTCCAGGTGTCAGGTTCAGTCCTGACCTTTGGGAAATCTCCTGTGCGTAAAGAGGAGGGTGCTGTGTGATCCTCACTGTACACCTTGTCTGTTTGATCCCGAACATTACACATTCAATGGTAGCTCCCAGCCTGCAGTTCCCAAATGTGTTGTAAAGGGCTTTGTTTGTAATGCTTGTAACCTCAAACGTTTGAACTAAGACTGTTCTCACCAGGAACCTCTAGCAATTGCCCTGCATGCTGTCAGGGTGGTGAAAGTATTTGTCCCTATGTACATCTATGTTAAGTGCATTCCCCTGAAATTATTTAAGCCAAGGCCACAATGGCCATGGGGATCAGTCCAAAGTTGGCTGTTAGCCATCACAGCAAGAAAAAGGAAGGGTACTTTAGCTGAGGCGCTGCCTGTGTGCTGGGGACAGACTTCAGTTGTAGACACAGTGCTCTGCTTATAGTGTGGCCCTATTAAATTGTCTAGGTGCTGCCAGGGGCTCAGTGAAACCAGGGCAGCTGATCAAGTTCACTTTCCATGGCTGTGCTGAGGGGTGTTTGGGAAGGCAGGGGAGATGCTGGATAGGAGAGGGAGTGGAGTGAAACACTGTCACCAGTTTGTACAAGAGAGGGAGACTCTGGCGTGGCCAAGGGGAGCTATTTAGAGGGGGAGATCAGTCTCCTGGCCAGCCAGGATCATGAACATCATCCAGTTCCCTGAGCGAGAGTTGTCTGACTGGAGCAGGGGAGACTGGACCAGCATGTGATGCTGCATGCAGTGTTTTCATGTATGGGGGGGGGGGGGTCTGTCAGGAAAGGAATTGGGTGAATAAAGCTCTACTTTATTCTTTGGGGTCTTCTGAATAGTCTCTGAACTGCAGGAGGGGTGGGGTGGTTAACTTGGCAACAAGATGTGCTTTGAAGTGGTCCTGCTTTTTTTGGCATCGTTTTGGACTAGATGACTTCATGAGGTCCCTTCTAACTCTGATTCTATGATTTGACAATGTTTGCACTAAAATGGGGCTAACTGCAAGTGTAGCTCAGTTGTATTGTGCTGCTGGGCCAGTATTTGCTTTGCTGCCTAGAGCAAGGGTCGGCAACCTTTATGGACCCATGTGCCAGTCCTTCCTCCCTGACCCTCAGCTGGTGCCAGCGGCCTCCTCTGCTGAAGAAATGTGGTAGCTGCCTGAAAATTCATTAAGAGTCACAGCTGGAGTGGGAGCGCTTCCCAGGCATGCCATGAAAAGAAGTTGCCCAGAGTGACTCCTCTTGGTGGTGCGCATGGAGACAGGGATCCCCAGGCATGCTACAAAAACAAGCCGCTCCTGTCAGGAGTTCCCAGGCATGCTGCAGAAAGAAGCTGCCCAGAGTGGCTCCTTTGGGGAGTATGACACTACAGAGAGGAGCCACTCTGGGCAGCTTTTTTCTGTGTCACATGGAGGCATAGGCATGGTGAGACCCCCAGTGTCCCAGCTGCACCCAAAGGAAGCCGCCAAGAGTGGCTTTCAGTGGCAGGAGTGGCAATTTCTGTGGTATCGCATAGGGTGCTATGTGCCGCTCTGAATGGGCACGTGTGCCACTGTTGGCATAAGTGCTGGGGGTTTACCCCTGGTCTAGAGTCTGGACACCATTGCTCTTACTCACTAAACTCATTAACTAACAATGTCTTTTCTTTCCTAACGAGCCTACCTTCCATGTTACCTTTTCCGTGGTGCAGGACTTCATGGCCAGAGCAGTTGGACTTACCTGAGAAGCATGAGGCATAAACTGTGGCTGTTGACCATTGTCTTGGAGAATCCATGCCCAAATGTATCTGTAACTAGATGTCAGTCCTTTAACTGAGGCCTTGCAGGGTTCCTTACAGCTGTGTGTCAGAGGAGTCACAGACCCTGGTTCTCTGTAGCTAGTTAGCAGTAGTGATGGTGATCTGCTGGTGAGATCCAAACTTCAGAGCTGCACAGAATATTTCTGAAGAAGAGCTCTGAAGCTCCATCCTTGTCTCTCACCAAGGTTGGTTTCAACTTCTTTCTCTCTCGTAACCTCAGAGTAACGAGCCCACAACCCTGCAATCAAGAGAAATGTTGGTTATGGGTTTCTCTTTTTAAATGCCTGTGCCAGTGGAAACCCTCCTACATGTGTTTAGGGCCATGTCTAGTTAGTGTTGATGTAGGACACTAGTTTTGATGTTACAACTCTGCTCCTAACTCAAGCTGTGTCCACCCCTAAAACACTAGTGCAGCATGGCTGTGTTGCTGGAGCAGTCTAAATGCAGTCCCTTACTCCAGTGATAGGGGAGGTTCTCCATTGCTGTAAGTACTCCATCTATATGTGAAACAGTGGTAGAACTGGTGAGCTGGGTTCTTTTCCTCCTCATGCAGCAACCAAATTGAGTTTGGGCCTGTCACTAACTGCTCTGCCAACCCATTGGAGGTGGTAGCATTGCCTATGTATGACAGGTCCTGGCTTGGCCTACAGAGCCATTGTCACTGGTGCTGAAACAGGAGATGGAGGGAGCGCACCTTTACTCTGACTCAAGTCAGAATTTGCTGTGTTACCTGTTGGAAAGATGACTTCCAGTAGAGAAATCAAGGCAAGGGCGTGGGACCCAGCAGTGCCACTCCAGCTCCCAGCTGAGCAGAGAACATGAAGGTATGTTCATGGGATGTGCTGCGTGGACTTGTTTCTGTAGATTTCCTTGGCGGTGTATGAAGGGCAGGTCTGAACCAGTCAGGTACCTCTTCTAACTCTTCTTGGCCTTGTTCAAATCTGGCAACCTAATCAGGCAAAAAAATGCCAGAACCTTCTGGGAAACAGCTGTTTCCCAAGCTGACGGCAAACCTCTCTGGCAGCATGGCCATTTTTTGACTTATTTTCTCACGGCACCATGGTGTTTAGAAATTTGTGGGAGCCAGAGGTGTTTCCCTCCCCAGGGTCATGTGTCACTCCATGAACTTGTGTCCTCCCCTGGAATGGGAATCTGACTTGTCCCTGCTGCTTTCCTTGCTGCTGGTGAGGCAGTAACTGGAGAGAAAGGAGGAGCCAAAGCCAGTGGAAGGGACGCTGTTTGTGCCATGTAGTTCTCAGCTGTACTGAGTCCGACACCTTGGGCAGGAAAGATCCATTAAGGGCCAGCTTGGTTTCTGGCTGTCTTCCTAACTAACAGGCCCCAACCCTATGGTACAGACTGATGACTATGGTTACATTTCTGTTCTAGGTATTTTTAGAAGTTGGGGACAGGTGAGAGACAATAAACAAAAATTCACAGAAACTATGATCTTCCCCTGATTGTTGCTAAAAGCACTCTGTGGGAGGGGGGAAGTCAGAGCTGCAATCTCCACAAGCAAATTATATGCTTACTAGTGACACCCTGGCTTGAGTCAGAGCCAGTGCCAGCCTGTGACCCAGAAGCTCTTCCACCCATGCCGGAAGCACTCAAAGATGGAAGGGCTTCCCTCATCATCCTGTTTGTCATGTAATGCAGGGTAATCATTCTTCTGGGGAGCAGCACTGTTGTTTGCTGCTATGTGCTCCTCGAATCAAACACACCTGAAGAGATTTGATTTAGTGCCATCTACAGGAATCTGTGAGCACAGCATCTTACTGTGACAGTCCTCTGTGTGTGCCATATCTTCCCTTCTGCTGTAATCTCTTCTGTGAACACATGCCTTTGGTCAGATGAGAAGTGTACCCCTCATGCACCATTGCTGAACTGATGCGTGCTTGATAAAGGTGATTTAAAAATAAAGCTTCAATACAAGGAGGTTGATTCAGTCAGTCTTTCTTCTGGGGGGATAGCCATGTTAGTCTAGTCCAGCAGAAAAACCAAGGAGTTGTATGGCACTTAAAGTCTAACAGATTTATTTTTCACATGAGCTTTCGTGGGAGAAAATGTAAGACCTGATCCTATGTTTTACACCCCTTGCATTTATTTTCATTCCATTCAGTAAGTTCACCCATCTTCAAAGCATCTGACAAAGTGGGATTTTCTCCCATGAAATCTCATGCGAAAAATAAATCAGTTTAGTCTTTAAGTGCCACATGACTCCTTGTTTTTTCTTCTGGGGTCAGCCATTGTGAAATCCCATTCATCTGCAAGAAGGCTGTGGTATCTCCCTTTGGATAGCTTTGTGTCAGCTTGTCACTGACAGGGTTTTGCAGATCATGGTCTTAGCCCCCCCCCCCCACCACACACACACACATATGCTGTACAAGGCGCCTGAGTGCTGAGCTCAGGCTGTGTGGATCCAGTCTAGATAGATAGGGGTTGAAATGGTGTCTCACAGCACTTTCATTTTTAGGGATCTGGGCTTCCTTTTCCAAATTTCAGCTTTAACTCTGCTGTGGAGTAAACTTTGGTGGGGGGAGGAGAGGGTTAAAGTAATCTGGAAACCCAGACACTAAAATGCTTTAGTTCCAACCACTCACGTGACTATCATGGGAAGTCAGTGCAAACAAAACCAAAGTTGTTTTGGAGGCCCTGACTACTTTCAGACCTTGACACATTTGCTTTTACCTTTAACCTGAGCGCTCGATCTGGACCAACGTGGGATGCTTGTTCTTCAGCTAATTACCCAGCCCAGTCCTTGTATTTTGCCTTCATATTTCTGACATGCTTTCAGTACCTCCATCTGGACATAGTCTGACATAGTATGTAACCAGTTGGAGAGGAAATGCCCTTTCTGTTGTAATGTGCCTGACTCAGTGTTCATCTCTGTAGAGGTCGCTTTGGTCATATGGGGTGTGTCTACACTTAGACTTGAATTGGGATTCCCCCAGCCTGGCACTGACAGCACAGCCAGAGCAGGGGAGAAGGGATTCCCCCAGCTGTGCTGACTGGAGAATCCCTTTTCCCCTGCCCCCACTGTGCTGTGGGGGGGGGGTAACCTGCTCGGGGAGCCCTGGGAGGAGGAAACATCCCCTGTAGGCTCCTGCCTTCTGAGCCTGGCATGGGGGAAAATATTCCCTGCCCAGGGGTGGCCGTGTTAGGTGCCAGAGGGACCTCTTACTTTTTGAGTACTGGGTAAAAGCTGTGTCTGCTGTTTTGCATGTGGCACTGACTCAACCCCAGAAGAAGCAAAACACTGGGAATATCTTCAGCAGCATGTGGTCACTGCTAGACCAGTGAACAGGACAAGCCAGGCAGTTGACCTTGTCTGGCAGGCTCAGAGGGCAGCCTGATCACCACTGTTCCAGAGCTCAGACAGTGGGGGGATGTGCTGTGAGGTGGAGCCTCAGCAATGCCTGGCAAAACCCATTGGGTGTAGGGGGCACTTTAATGCCAGCGGCTGAGTCGGTAGGGTGGGTCAGCAAAGCACCAGTGCAGCACAGGGACAGCTGTGCACTTATCATGCCTCATCCCTCTGCTCCCCTGTGAGGCTGCGCTCACTGGCCAAAGCATGGCCTGAGGTGGGGGCTGGGCATATGCCCAGTTGGAAGTGGCAGCAATCTGGTGGGGGAGACTCTCAGGTGGTATTTGAGGAGGGATAACCCAGCTTGATTGGTTCCAGGCAAAGTGGTAGCAGCCCTCTACCTGAGCAACTGGGTGCTGCTTTGCCCCTGTTCCAGTGAGTCAGGTACTCCCCTCACATTCCCTGCTTGGAGAGCTAGTGTGCTGTCAGCCCACGGGCTTCTGTCTCTGACCCCAGGCAGGGCTCCAGCTCTGACCCCATCTCCCTCCTTGCTACAGCTGGACTAAGTTGGCGAAAGGCTTGACAGTCACCGGGGCACATTGCATGTCTCCTGACCTGCCCCTGAGGCAACCTCTGGGGCATGGGCAGTAGCTACATGAGGGAGCCCTGTGCATCCAAGCAGTGGCTCGGCGAGGGAGGATGCTGCCTCCTCTTAGCCATGGGTCTGAGGGGGTTCACCTGCCCCAGCTGTGCAGCAAGGGCTGCCTTTCATCCCCTGCTTTGGCTGCTGCTAGCTGTGGAGCTGGTACAAGTGCTCCTTCCCTGCCCTGCTCCGCTCCTGCAGCAGCTGCATGTGTCAGGTGACCCTAGGTCTTCACTTGGTGCCCTAGAGCAATGGCAGGACAAAGCGACAGCTGTGGAATGGGAGAGAAAACAAAAGAAGGTGCTGGAGCTACCTGGCAGGGAGGTGAGCCCCATCTGATCAGGTGACATACAGCAGGATCCCTGGGTCCCATGGCCCAGCTGTGAGTCAGATGGACTCTCCCACTCCAGCCCAGCCCCTTCCTGCCTGCTCCATCTTGGGGGGCCGGCCTGGGCTAGTCAGGGAGAGCTGAAAGAGAGGAATCAACCTGTGCAGGACTGGACTGGCCTGGCCTGGCGCAAGGACCAGCTGCATGTCCTGAACACCTTCAAGTGGCCAGATTGGCTTGATAGTCCCCCGATCCAGTGAGTCCTTTGTTCAGCCCAAATATCAACCCAGCCACTCAGGGACTTTGCCAGTCAGCAACAAGGGTGTCTCTTCCCCAGCAGTGCCCCTCCCCAGTCTGGGGCCTGAACCAGCCCAGCATGGAGCTTGGCAGCTGGATTGGAAGGGGTGCATGACTGACAGCCCTGCTGGACACCAGGTCCCAGGTGACTACTGCCCAGAAAAGGCCAGTTGTCCAGCACTGGTGCCACGGGCCCTACCAAAGTGCTGGGTCCTGCTCATGGTGGGACTGGGCTCAGCCTCCCTTATTCAGTGTATGTGCTGGACAATGTATGACTGGGCTCCAAGACAGTCTGCCAGTGAAGAATCCTGCTGTATGCAATGGAGACCCACGCCCTGCCCCACTGGTTCTTCTAGGCACTTACCGCTCCAGCACAGCCATGGGGAACTGCTAGCAGCACTGATGGCTCATGCTGGCTGAAGGGCTCCCAGCACTGTGCCAACATGCATATAGAATCATAGGGTTGGAAGGGACCTCACGAGGTCATCTAGTCCAACCCCCTGCCAGAGGCAGGACCACTCCCACTAAACTGTCCCAGTAATGGTTTTGTCCAGCTGGGCCTTAAACACCTCCAAAGATGGAGATTCCACCACCTCCCTAGGCAGCTCATTCCAATGCTTCACCACTCGCCTAGTAAAGTTTTTCCTAATATCCAGCCTCAACCTCCCTAACTGTAACTTGAGACCATTGCTCCTCATTCTGTCCTCCGTTACTACCGAGAATACTCGAGCTCCATCCTCCTTGGAGCATCCCTTCAAGTAGCTGAAGGTTGCTATCAAATCCCCCCTCAATCTTCTCTTCTGCAGACTAAATAAGCCTAATGCTTTCTGTCTTTCCTCATAGGGCTTGTGCTCCAGCCCTTTAATCATTTTGGTTGCCCTCTGCTGAACTCTCTCTAGCATGTCCCTGTCCTTTTTGTAGTGGGGAGCCCAAAACTGAACACAGTATTCTAGGTGAGGCCTCACCGGTGCAGAATAGAGGGGAATGATCACATGCCTTGATCTACTGGTAACACTTCTTTTGATGCAGCCCCGTATGCCATTGGCCTTTTTGGCAGGAAGAGCACACTGCGGACTCATATCCGGCTTCCCATCCACCATGCCCCCAGGTC
Source organism: Podocnemis expansa (assembly GCA_007922195.1). NCBI lineage: Eukaryota > Metazoa > Chordata > Testudines > Podocnemididae > Podocnemis > Podocnemis expansa. Next base: position 1,635,919 of record ML682022.1, on the reverse strand, counting down.
CTATTCTACACTGCTGCTACTTAGCTGAATGTTCCCCAGCCTGTAGCAGTGCATGGGGTTTTTCCGTCCCACATGCAGGATTTTACACTTCCTTATTGAACCTCATAAGATTTCTATTGGCCCACTGTTCCAATTTATCTAGGTCTCCCTGAATCCTGTCCTTGCCCTCCAATGTGTCTACTGTTCCCCCCAGCTTGGTGTCATCCACAAACTTACTGAGAGTGCAGTCTATTCCATCATCTAGATCATTGATGAAAATGTTGAACAGAACCGGCCCCAGGACCGACCCCTGGGGCATACCACTCGTTACTGGTTGCCAGCTAGACATGGAACCATTGATTCCTACATGCTGAAACCGTTGATCTAGCCAGTTTTCTATCCACCCTATAGTCCACCTATCCAACCCATACTTCCTTAATTTGCCAATGAGAATGCTGTGGGGAACTATATCAAAAGCCTTGCTAAAATCAAGGTATATCACATCAACGGTTCTTCCTGCATCCAGAAAACCAGTAATCTGATCATAGAAGGAAATGAGATTGGTCAGGCATGATTACCCATGCTGACTGTTCCTGATCACTTTGTTTTCCTCTAAGTGTTTGAGGATGGATTTTTTGAGAACCTGCTCCATAATTTTTCCAGGGATTGAGGTGAGGCTGACTGGTCTGTAATTCCCTGGATCCTCCTTTTTCCCTTTCTTGAAAATAGGCACTATATTTGCTTTTTTCCAATTCTCTGGCACCTCCCCCATGCTCCATGAGTTTTGAAAGATAATGGCCAGCAGTGCTGCTATCTCATTGGTCAATTCCCTTAGCACTCTTGGATGCAGTTCGTCCGGCCCCATGGACTTGTGCACATCCAGCTTCCTTAAGCAGTCCCTAACCTGACCTTCCATCACCAAGGGCCTCTCTTCTTCTCTCCAATCTGCCATACCCATGGTAGTGGGCTGGGAGCTGACCCTGTCTGTGAAAACTGAAGCAAAAAATGCATTGAGCACTTCAGCTTTTCCCTCATCCTCCATCATGAGGATGCCTGCCCCATTCAGTAAGGGATCTACACCTTCCCTGATCCTCTGCTTGTTATTAACATACTTATAGAACCCCTTCCTGTTATCCTTTACATCCCTCGCTAGCTGCAACTCCATTTGTCCTTTGGCCTTTCTGATTTTATCCCTGCAGTCCCTAGCAATATCTTTATATGCCTCCTTAGTCATCTGACCAAGCTTCCGCTTCCTGTAAGCTTCCTTTTTATGTTTAAGTTCAGAGCAGAGTTCTCTGCTAAGCCATTCTGGGTGCCTTACATGTTTGCTGTTCTTTCTCCTAATTGGAATGACAACTTCCTGTGCTCTTAGCAGGGTTTCTTTAAAATATAACCAACTCTCTTGGACTCCTTTCCCCTTCAGATTAGCTTCCCAAGGGATCCTGCCCATCAGTTCCCTGAGGGAGCCAAAATCTGCTTTTTTGAAATCCGGGGTTTGTGTTTTCCTTCTTTCCTTCCTTCATTTAATCAACATCCTGGACTCAACCACTACTGCCTAGCTTGCCATTTACCTCTACGTCCCTGATCAATTCTTCCCTGTTTGTGAGCAGCAGGTCGGGCGGTGCAAGGTCCCGAGTTGGTTCCTCTATCATTTGTATTAGAAAGTTGTCCCCAACATTCTCTAAAAATTTCCTGGATTGCCCATGCACTGCTGTATTGGCCTCCCAGCAGATGTCAGGGTAATTGAAGTCCCCCATGAGCACCAGGGCCTGTGATCTACAAGCTTCCGCTAGTTGTCCATAGAACACCTCATCCACCTCCTGCTTATGGTCTGGTGGTCTATAGCAGACACCCACCACAACATCCCCCTTGTTGCTTTCCCTCTCAATGTAACCCACAGACTTTCTACTGGCACGCTTCCACTTCCATAATGAAGCTCTGAGGAGTCATAGAGCTCTTTTACATATAGTGCTACTCTCCCCCCTCTTCTTTCCTGCCTGTCCTTCCTGATCAGTTTATACCCATCCATGGCAGAGCTCCAGTCATGCAGACTAGCCCACCACATCTCCGTTATTCCAATGATATCATAGTTCCTTGTCTGTGCTAGTACTACCAATTCTGCCTGCTTATTTCCCAGGCTCCTCGCATTTGTGTATAGGCACCTAAGATACCAGGCTGATTTCCCTACTTTGTCATTTTGATTTTCAATTCTATTACATATATCTCCTTGCATTTTTTCTTGGAGTTGTCCTCCCCCACGCTCCTCACGTATTGGGGCTTCAGTAGAACACTTAAGACAATTATTTGATTTCCCCGCCCCCCCCCCCATGTTCCAACTACTTTCTCTTTTATTCCTGGTGTTACAGTCCCAGCACCCCCCGAGTTCCATCCCGTCCCCCAGATCTCCCACATTGTCACTTACCTGTGGGCTTTGGTCTCCTTCCCCTTTCAACCTAGTTTAAAGTCCTCCTCACTAGGTCAGCCAATCTGTGCCCAAATTTTCTCTTCCCCTTCCTGGACAGATGAAGGCCATCTCTGCCTATCAATCCTCCTTCCTGAAACAGTACTCCATGGTCAAGGAAGCCAAATCCCTGGACAGGCTCTGAGCCCCAACCTCTGCCTCCAGGGTTAGACCAAGCAGTGAGCCCATCCTCCCAGTAAGACCAAGACAGACATGAGGACAAGGATTATGCTGCCCAGGTGGCACCATCTCCTGACACCTAGGAAAATCTGACCATGGCAGCCTGCTGCCTGAGCACATCCTGGACTGCACCTCTGGGGGTGCTAGATGCCAGGTCCTCTGCCTTGGCTGGGAAGACGAGGCTAGCCCTAGAGCAGTGGTTCCCAACCTTTAGCAGGCTGGGGACCCACTTTGTACCCCTAAAAATTTTGCAGATCTGTTGTCTGTCACCACTGCTGCCAGCAGGATCTGGCCCACATGGCCACAAACCAGGTGGGGAGCAGGAGCCACTGTGGCTATGGCCCACCCTCTCCTTCCCCATGCCAGCAAGTGGGGCTGCCACAGCCATGGGCCCCAGCTAGCCCTTGCAGGGGAGTGGGGGCAGGCAGCACCTGCAGGGGAGCAAAGTCAAGCCATGGCAGGCATCTGCAGTCAGCGACCAGCGGCAGCAGGCAGCCCTTTGTGTTCCCCCACCCCTGTTGGGATCCAGCCCCAACAGGGAGCATCAGGGCCACAGGTGCGCTCTGGTCCTGGAAGGAGCAGCGCCACGGATCCCCTGGAACATGCCAGGGTCCGTGGACCCCGGGTTGGGAACCACTGCCCTAGAGTGATCTGATGCTGAGAGCACCCCTTCCCTCTACCCCCCCCCCCCGGCAAAAAGAGACTACCTTATAATATGTAACCTCTCTGTGAGGGTGAGATGGCAGAGCAAGGGCTAGGTTCTATATCTAAGGCTTTCCAAGTAATGTTACACACCAACCAAATAAAGCCCCAACCCTGTCTCCTGGGCAATTGTGCACTATTCCCTGGGCACTCTAGAGTGCTAAGGCTTCCCCACTCACAAGCACAAGTCTTAGTGTAGTACATAGAACTTCTAATAGCAACATATAAGAAGTTATAGAAGCAATATCAAGCATCAATGCAGGACAGGATGCCCACAAAACCCAATACAGCACTCGCTCCACCCCAGAGTATGTAGAGAATATCCCTCACACCTGCTGTCTGCCGGCTCTACCCACTGGTCACTCATGCTCTCTGGGCTCCAAAGGCCACTCGCACCGTCCGCTGGCTCCACCTACTATCTGCCAGCTCCACCCACTGGTCACTCACACTCTCCAGGCCTCCACTGGCCACTCGCATTGTCCGCTTGCTCCGCCCACTGTCTGCCAGCACTGCCTGCTGGTTCCTCATGCTGTGCAGCCCTCTGCTGGCCACTCACACCATCTGCCAGCTCCACCCTCTGGTCACTCATGCTCTGCAGCCCTCCACTGGCCACTCCCACCTTCCACTGGCTCCACCCACTGTCTACCAGCTCTGCTCGCTGGTCACTTGTGCTTTCCAGTCCTCCACTGGGTCACACCACTCACCAGTCACTCACGCTCTCCAGCCCTCCACTGGCTCCAGCCACTGTCCATCAGTATCACCTGCTAGTCACTCTTCAGTTATTTCAGGTCTTAGAGAGGAGCTCAGCCCTCAGTGATTTCAGCTCTTGACTTCAGGCCATCACAGACAGCTCTTCTGATCACAATTACAAAGAAGGCTCCACAGGAGTCATTCAAATCTGTCTTTTAAAAAGTGGGGTGGGGTAGGGGCAAGGCAGCATCTCAGGCATTGCTCTTTAGCAAAGTTCATATCAACCCCACCCTCTTTTTCTCTCCCTTCATATACTGAAACACAGAGTTGGTCATTCTTTTCTGCTGGTGGTGCCTTTTCCACCAAATAGACTAAACAGCGTTTATACAATCAAAGGATAGCATATTATGAAAAAGAAAATATTTCATTTTCCTCCTCAGTTAAAATATAAGTATTGACAGATTTGTGATGATATCAACCCCTATATAATTTACCATCATGCCCTGCACCTGCATAGTGAAATTATGCTAACACCTAATTTTGCTCATGCAAATTAGTGTTATACCAAGAAGTGACAACGAGACCTTATGCAGGGGCCAAGGCAATGGGCCACATTTATTGAAAAACACAAAAACTTTCTATAAACTAAAGGTACCAGAAAAATATCAACAGTTCTGTCTTGCTCAGAGCTTAAATCCTAACACACTTACATGCACACACACATTTCTGCATCAGGGAGGGAGATAGTTACCAGCCTCATGTTGCTTGAGTCTTACCCACTGGCCAGGTGGGAGATCTCGCATACTGGAGCAGGGTCCAGTCGGTCATGACATGATGCTCCTATAATTGCAGAATGAACCCAGAGTCCATTATTTTCTTCACCCTTTTTATAGGGCCAAAGCCAGAAATTAACATATCTCGTCAGTTGTTTACATCCTTTGAACATGGCTTCTTGATTGTCTTATTCCTGTCACAGGCTTTATCTGCTGGTGTGATGTTGTTCTCTTTCTTCAGCCACTTGGATCTCGCTCCTCACCTCCCAAATTACACACGCATACCAGTTCAATCACTTCCCCTTGGCATCCCCTCCTTTGCATAAAAAGAGAGGTAGAAAAGGTTTTACCATTACATCCTTTTTAGAAGTTACATATGATTAAAACATCAGCTATAGTCTTTACTATTAGTCAGGCACCTTTAAAACATAATTGTTGCTCATTGCTGTCCTTTTTACAGCCCAGCTGCCCGCTTATCTTAAGCTGTGAGGGTTTTATGTTACAAGGTGATGTTCATTTGCTGAAGACCAGGGCAATTATCTTTTGAATAAGAGGGAAGGAGAGGGGAAAACTTCAGGCTCAAACTCACTACTTTGGTTAGCTGCTAAGGTCTATGGCTAATTTAGGCCAGTATGGCATTCATTAGTTGCCACCTTTCTGGCTATTAAGCACAAGACGTGCCCAGCCTTTAGATTTGCCTTACAAATATTATCACACCACATTGTGCTTCCATGCCCCCAACTTGCTGCAGTGTTACCCAGTAGGGGTGAATGAGGCCTGTTAGCGCTGGGGCGCCAAGAGACCTTGGTGTAGGTGTATGGCTTTGGGTTCCATATCAATGGAGCATCAGCGCAGCCCACAGCAAATCCAATCGCCTGGACACTGATAACTCAGCAACAGTTGCACCTACCCTCCCCCCCACACACACACCCCTCCCCCAGGCCGCTGAGCAGCTCTCCCCAGCTGGAGCACAACAGATTCATCCAGAGATGGGGTATGAGCTGGCTGAAGAAAAGCATTAAGGCAGGGCACTCAGCTGGAGTCTGATGAAGGAGCTGGGGGAGGATGGCTATGTCTACACGGGGAGTGCTTGTTTCGAAACAACACGTTTCGAAACAAGCTGTTTCGAAATAATATGTTATTTCGAAACAACTTATTTCGCTGGACAAAAACCATGTCCGCGAAATAAGGGAGTGAAATAGCAGGTCCACAGTGTGGACCTGCTATTTTGCCTGGGGAGGGGACTGCAGGCACCCACAGGGTGCAGTGCAGAGGGGCACTGCATCCCATGGGTGCCTGCAGAGGGCTGCAGGCACCGCGCCTCACCTGGCGGGTGCATGCAGCCCCCTGCAAGCACCCACCAGGAAAGGGCAGAGGGGCACTTCACCCCAGGGGCTTTAAAGCCCCTGCTGCCCCCCAACCTGGAGGCGCAGCCCCGGCGCACGGCTGCAGCCCACCGCTGCCGGGGCCGGAGTACGGGCGGGGGGGCAGCAGGGGCTTTAAAGCCCCTGGGGTGAAGTGCCCCGCTGCCCTCTCCTGGCGGGTGCTTGCAGGGGGCTGCATGCACCCGCCAGGTGAGGCGCGGTGCCTGCAGTCCCCTTCAGGCACCGGCAGCGTGCGGCGCAGCCCCGCGCCCCTCCCCACAGCCCGTGGACACCCCTCAGCACCCTGGCCAGGGTGCTGAGGGGTCAGCCCTTCCTCCCAGGGTGCTTAGCGCCCTGGGAGGAGGGGCACATGTTGTCTCGGAACACTTTGTTCCGAAACAACATGTCCGAACAGGGCTGTTTCGAAACCTCTGTTTCGAAACAACCCTGTTTCGACATGTAACGAGGTTTAAGTTATTTCGCAAAGACCACGGCCATTTCGAAAGAAGCGGTTTGCTTCTTTCGAAATGGCCGTGCGTCGTGTGGCCATGGCACTCCTTAGTTCGAAACAACCACTGTTGTTTCGAAATAAGGAGTGTGTGTGGACATACCCGATAAAGCACAGCTTGAACCAAGGGACTCTGGCAGTTTGGCAGGACAATGCTTTAATCCTCTGTTCTCTGGGCTACCCTAAGGAGTGCCTATGCTGCCTGCCTGTTAGCGGATAAAGCCGGTTGCACTGTTGGAGCTGGCTGTGTGTCACAGCAACCACTGGATGAGGTTCGGCAATGGCCGCAGAGCGGCCAGGTCTCCAGCAGGCAGCTGACCCAGGTCATGGACTTGCTGAACTGAGCCTGTGGTGTGAAGCAGGTGTGCTAAAGGCCCAGCGGGCCAGTCTAAGGTGGTTGTGGTGAAACTGTGTGGCCTACCATGGAGGAAGAGTGACCCCTGAGGGCCTCTGGATGCATGACATCTGCTCTGCTGAGCGCCCCAGCATAGGGTTACTAGGTGTCTGGCAAAAGGAGGACATGTCCTCCTTTTTGCCCTGATGCCCTCCATCCTCCAAGCATTTCAAAAAAAGCGTGTTTGGTCCGGCTTTTTGGCAGACACCAGGGCAGCAGGCTAAAAATAGACACAGGTGTGAGCACATCGTGCCAAACACGTTCCCCTGATGGCTCCGGGGGCTGTGGTAGGCAGGAGTGAGCCCAACCACCCATGTCCCCCCTCCCTTCCCTTCACAACACCTGGCCTGGGGAGATCCTGCATCTACTGGCCAGACAGGTGCGTGCAGCACGTGTTCCCTCTTACTGGGGCTGGTGCCATCTAGCCTCCAACCCCAGGCAGTCTCCCCAGCTGTGAGTTACTGCCACAGGTCCCTTCCTGCCCCTGCTACTAACAGTGAACTGCCTGGCTTCCTGTGTGATGAGGTTGTTTGACTAGCTGCCCTGGCTTCTTTGCTGTCTATGTGGTAAGTACTGTACACCTGTGACCTGTCTGACTCCTGAGAGCTAATGAGGTACCCAAGCTGCAGCCACATACATCCTTAGATTGCAGTGCAAACATGTCCTGGGCTATGGCTAAAGAACCAAGGAGTCCAGTGGCACTTAAAGACTAAGAAATGTATTTATTGCATGAATTTTCATGGGAGAAAAATCCCACTTCATCAGATGCCTTGAAGATGGGGGAACTTACAGAAAGGGAGGAAAATACAAGCAGGGGAGTATAAGACATGTCCAAGGTCACGCATGGGTTTGAGCCCTGTGTTGGGAGCTTTGACTTTTGGCCTGTTGCTCTCTACAAAAGGGCTAAATTGGAGGGAAAAATATAGTGAACATTAATAAAATGAAGGAAAATAACAGATACTGTGAATAAAAATTACTAACAGGGACCAATTAAATGAAACAAATAAAGGGGCACATTTGAACAGGCTAGAAACAATTTAGGACAATTTTTTTTTAATTGTAAAATGGGCTGCTGTGAAAAATGAGAAGCAGATTAATTGCTTTTTTTTTACTTTTTAAGATGCTTTTCAAGTTTATATTTGCAAATTTAGTTTTTTAACCTTTTTTTTAGTCTCATGAACATTAATGAAAGGGTTGCGAAAAACTTTCATTTACTGGAAAAAAATCCAGTTTTCAATAAAAGAAAACATTTTGGTATTTTTTTTATTTTAAAATAATAAAAAAACACCTGATTTGCACAGTTTTAATGCTGCATTCATTAATCATTACCCATTTTCCACGATAGTTATATTAATACTACATTTGCTCCATGTGTCCTCCGATGTCCTCCTTTTCATACTTCCCTGTCTTCCTGTCCGTGCTTTGGTACCTGGTAACCCTACCCTAGCATTGGCCTCCCAGGCCTACATCCTCCTTTTCAGACTGTTACATACCAATAGCTGTGACCAGGGGCTGGAGGGTCCAGCCTTAGGCTGGGCAGCAGGTGCTGATCATCACTGCCAATGACTGATTGAACTTACGTAGAGCACAGACTAAGTTGTGGAGGTCACAAAAACTGATTTTTTCCCCGTGACTTTCCACTTCCAGGTGCGCTAGGCCAGTCATCATACATTGAATTGGAACTCTTCTAGCCCCAGGACTCAGGAGGCAGCATTCAACTGCAGAGCCGGCAGGCAGGCGAGCTTCCCTCAGGCGAGTATTGCTGCTGGCCATGGGGTGGGGGTTCCTGCAGGCAGTGTAAATGTTACATTTTGTAATACTTTACTGTTAAAAAGTGTACATTTTTTTTGTGGCTATACCACAATTTTGTTTTTACCATGACTGGTCTGTGATTTTTTTTCCAAATTTTCCATGAAAAATTTGTAACCCTACCGATGAACTCTCCAACACCTTCAAACTAGAATCCCTGGTTTGGGTGAGCATGGAGACATTTTACGGCTACTGGACAGTCTCCCCTTGACAGGCTACACAGAAACCAGCCCTGATGTACATGAGCTCTGCCAAGCTGGTCACACTAGAACACTGCTGGGAAAGGAACCCGGCCAACGACAGCCTCTCCATGGAATTCCAGTCTGACTGGAGCTACACCAAAGCTGGGGCCCTGGCCAGCTGCTGACAACCCCTGAAGCAGGAACACCAGCATCATGTAAAGATGTTAGCATCAGTGGCCATCCCTGCTGCTGTGGTTTGGACAGCAGCTAGCACCCACGAGGCTCCTGAGGAGCCCTGGGAAGAGTTTGAAGAGGATGAGGACCACAGGATCCAGATCCCATGCTGCACCCCTTTTATTTGGTGAGTACTAGAGATTATCTAGCAAGGCACTGGGCTGTTCACAATGGTGTGCAGTGCTCTGCCTCCACTAGTAACCTAGCTGCTGAAGCAGTGGGCCTCGCCACATGAAGAAAAGGGCAGACTGGTATGTAAAGCCTGAGCTCCTGATGCTACTGAAGGTGTCACCCAAATGCAGCTGCCCTAAACAGCAGCCCAGATAGTGCTCCACACCTACCATGATACTTCAGGCTATTTTGGTCCCCAAAAGACTGACAGAACATCTTTAGGAGGTTCTATAGAGTCAGGATGTATCAAGTCAGGCAGGAGGGCCAGCAACAATTTCTTGGTCTACAATAGCCAAAGAAACCATGAGGCAGGGGGCAGGGCCCCCTCCAGCCAATGGAGACCAGCACAACCTTGGAGTTGGTAGCACTGAACCACTTGGGAATGGAAAGACTGTCCTTGAGCTGACCTATAGGTATAATGACACCATGCATAACCCCCACTCTATACACTCCCTACTCTCTGATGCTGGGCAGGCATGTCTGACTGTCAGAAGACATGACCATAGGCACCTGGAAACCAAGGTCCAGTGCCCCAAAAAGAGTCCATGAGTATCACCAACACCTCCCTCAGGAAGGCCAGATCATAACCACTGACATGGGCAAAGCCTGAGACAGACAGAAACAGCTGTGACAGATGTGCTAGTGCCAAGCCATTGAGGCTGGGTGGTTGGGTTCTCCCAAGAAGCAGAGATGATGCCAACTGGATTCAGGCTGGAGCTCAAACCACACACTCTCTGTAGGATCCTATACCCTCAAGGCCAGTATACAAGTTCTGAGCAGACACTCCAACTAGTTTGCAGAAGTGGGTGCACCAGGACATGATCATGCATTTCCAATTTGAGCATGAGTCACAAAATGGGGTGGAGGGCGGAAAAACCTCATCCAAGTAGCGAGGCCTGGAAGGAATCATTTGGCTCCCACTAGTGGGGAGGACTGCACAGAAGGTTTGCCCCGGGGTGCGCCCCCCCCCCACCAAAAGCCCAGCTGTGGGTGACAGACTGTTCCCTGGATCCAGTACAGTGTGTTGCTGTGACCCCCAAGGCCCACTCTGGAACCTCAATTCGTCCCACCTTGCCAAGTGACCACTCACTCCCGCGTCAGTCCACTCCAGCCTCTCGCATGCAATTGGTCCCAAGCAATGGGTGTATGCCCTTTGGCTACTTGAGCAACAGTCCCCAAGTAAGCATGCCTGGACCCAGCTACCACAATGGGAGCCATTGTCTACAGAGATTGGGACCACTGTTCCCGCTAAGCTGTGTGCGTGTGCACATGCACGCAGGTCATGAAACCTGTGCAAACAACAAAATAAAGTGCGCATGAAAAAAATTCAATAGTGCTAATATTGGTGCTCATGAAGAAACGCTTTTGAGCACACAAAGAAATTATTTGCGCACACAGTTTATGAATAATTAGAGGGAACATTGATTGGGACCCACTCTTAATCAACATACACTCAAGTCCATCCATTTAACGCAGAAATGAATTGTGCCCAGGCTTCGTCTCACACCTTCTAAAGATCACGGAGCTTTAGATAAAACAACTATTAGTTTATTGATCAGATTATAATTCTAAGTGAGAATATGGCCAATCAAGGCAGAATCACAATATAAATGAGTCAGGAGTGACCACAGGGAAATAAAAGAAAAAATATGCATATTAACCTACTATCTCTACCTAAACTGACCTCATAGTCCAAGTTTATGCTCCAGGTGCTTGGCTGTCAGATGTTTGTACAGCCAGTCTCTGCTTGAGGCCAAGCAGGGCCTAGATCTTGCTTGAAGTTGTTTCAAGATGGAAATCCCCAGGCCAAAACCCCCAAATCCTTCCAAGTGTCTCTTTTTGTTTTCACTCCCCCCTTGCAGCCCCCGTTCTGGACAGAGGTGATCTCTTTGTCTGGCCTGAGCTACCTCAATTAATATATCTTTGTTGCCCTCTCCAGGTACTTGCTCACTCACAGCTGTGGCTGTTTACATGTTACTGGGAGAGAGTTCTGTCTGTCTCCTCCCCCCCCCCCCCCGAGCCATGCTACACACACATGGGGCTGCAGGAACCATATCATCACAGTAATCTTGTAGAACAGTTTATGAGCACCCATAAAGAAACCTTGCTTGGCATAAAAATGTACAATTCCAGTGTATAAGTAAACAGAAAAATCATATAGACCATAACCCATGGTGCACAAATGTGTATCCTGTGACAGTGTGAAGCAAAGACCTTTCTCAGTTCATACTCTCATCTGGCTTCCCTCAGCACATTCTGGGAAGGGGAAGAGATGGGTCCACCACACAGGACTATGGGGCACGTACGGGCTTGGAACAGGGCCATGTCCACCTCTGGAAGTTCCTGGTTTAGGCAGGGAGAGGCACATGCATAAAAAAATCAAAGAGCAGGAAGAAGAAATTCTACTTCCTGGTTATTTCCAGCTCCTATTCCATGAGAGCTGCCAGGTGGTCTTCAGCGCCTATTCCATGAGAGCTGCCAGGCAACTGGGAGAGGCCCTTTATTCTCTTCTTTTGAGCTGTTGCTTAGGCATCGGTTCTCAACCTTTTGCAGGTTGTGAAACACTTGGCAGTATATCACAACCCTACAGGACACACTAGCCCACCAACCTCAGGCCAAATCCAGCCATCTCCCTGGCTCTCCATGACGCACTTACCACTGTGAAGTGACACAGCAATGTGTCCCTACACAGTGGTTGAGAACTGCTGGCTTAGAGGGTTGGGGCTCACAGGTCTCCCTGCAGTTCAGAGACAGTGCTCAGTGTCCAGCTCCCCTGCCTGGCAGGGCCTGATCCAAGTAGGAATGTGCTGCTCAGACAATGCACCAAGGTAAACAAATGCAAATGTTGGGCAGGCTCTCCATAAAGGAAAGGTCCTGTTAACCTGCTCCAAACCCATGCTACAGCTGCATCTTGGTTAAAAGACAGTCTCAGCCCCACACCAGTTCCCTGGGACAGATGGAGATGGCACACGCCTTTTATACTGTAGTAGAACTTCTGCTTGTATTTCAGTTTTGTCTCCCGCAGCACACCCTGCATGCCAACACAAACACCATCAGCCATGGGTGAGTTTTGCAGCCTGTGCTAGGTGGCTCCCAGCCAAGGCTGAGTCCAGCTGGTCTCTCACTGGCCATGGGAAATGTTATTGTCTTGTTACAACACCCACAACAAGTCAACTAGCCACAAAGCCCCTTTGTCTGCCAACCACACCAGACCAGGGCCCAGCCCAGCCCAGCCCAGAAGTCCTAAATTGAGCAGCCATCCTAAAATGCAGAGTTTAGGTCCCAATCATGGATTGAATGACTCCAGAACAGCATGTGTCCCAGATTCCCTGAGGGAACCACTCCACATCTGCCTGAGGCTCACACCGGCATCAGCCTCTCCTATAGCAGTCCCACCAGCTGCTCCTTTTCTTTCCCAAGGTCCCATCTCTTGGTCTGGCTGCACGTCAGAGCCAGATGGGCAATAGTGAGAGTGCCAGGGAGCCCATGATACCATCAAGAGCCCACTCACCTGCCCTGGATTGTGCTCCCCTGCAGGTGGGGGGCTCCAGGCTCCCCACAGAGTCCTGGGCTTTCTAGGTGGTTGTCAGCATGGTCCAGCTCTGGTTTCTGGCCTGCACAAAGAGTGGGACCTTGGCAGAAGGAGGGGCACAAGTCGGACCATGGAAGGGATGGGGGTCCTGTGTAAGTCCCTCTTTTGCCTTTTGAAGAGTCACCTTAAGGTAGCAGAAGCCACTTCCCATCAGCATATGGGCATAGTTACAAGCGGTTACCACAACAACTGCCCTTGTGCAAACAGCTATTCCATCCCTGCAGGAAAGTTACTGCCCCAGGGAAAGACCCAGGGCACGAGCCCAGGCCCCAACCCCTGGGCTCAGGCCCTGCTCCCTGGCCACGATCTGGCACCCAGGCCGAATCCAGCTTCGGGCTCCTGCCACCACCAGCCTGACCCTGGATCCCTGGCCAGGGAAGGGGCCAGGGGAGGCGGGCGCCCGGCCTCAATCCCCAGTCAGGAGAGGCAAGCACTGCTGAGGGGTGCGTGGCCTGGATCCCTGGCCGGGACGTGAGCAGGAGAGGCAGGGGCCACCCTGGGCACTGGCACCAGGACTTGCGGAACATTCCCCATGTGCCAGGCGCCAGTGACACTTCTGAGTCTCTGGGTGCATTGGTCACATACACACGTCACCCATGTCAACCAGCTCCTTGCCCCATGGTGATGGCACATGTCAAGCTCTGATTACCCTTTGGGCCAAGGTGGCACCAGTTCAGGGCCTCTGCTTCCAGAGGTAGAAGGGTTATAAGAGGATTTCCAAGTAACTTGCTGAGCTGGGAATTCACCCAACCAGAGACTACAGCCACGGGGTCTTCCTTGGCTAGGGTTACCAGATACCAAAGCATGGAAAGGAGGACAGAGAAGTATGAAAAGGAGGACACTGGAGCACACTTACATGTTCAGGCCCCCAAATGCCTGCCTCACCACCACCCCAACTATTGCCCCCCAAATGCCTGTCCCCAAGGCCCAAACTCTCTCAGCCCAGGCCTCCTTAACCAGTGGGGCAGGGTTGGGAAAGGGCCCACGGTGGAGGATCACAGCCACACTGGGGTTGGAGGCTACATATGGTGCTGGCCCCAGCAAGAAACAGAGGGGCACATGCCACTGAGGCCAGTAGGGGCAGAGTCTCCCCAGGTACCAGGAAAGGGGGGGAGAACTGGCCGGGCTCACTCATGCTTGCTGCAGCCCACTCTGAGCTGCCAGGGGAATGCGCCAGGCACGGCATGTGCTTCTATTTTTAGTGTGTCCAGCCAGAATGCTTCCCCAGCATTCTCAGCATTCAGCAAAAAAGTTGGACAAACTCGAATATTTTACAAATGCCTGCTGGACAGAGGGTGTCAGGGAAAAAAGAGGACATGGCCTCCTTTTGCTGGATGTCTGGCAACCCTGTCCTTGGCTGGGAGTGCTGCAGGCTATCCCAGCTCTGCAGAGCTACATAACTCCATCAGTCTGTGCTGGTGGCAGTGCCAAAACTAGGTATTTTGCTGCCCAGAGCAAGCAGCACAAAATGTACCCTCAAATCGAGTGGTGAAACGGAGCCACTTGAGTGAACTCATTCTCTGAAATACAGTCCTTGGGGCAAAGCCCTCGTTACCCTGCCCTAGTTACAGCCCTGGATGGTGGGCCTGGGCATTGGGGAAACACCTCATCAGTCAGTAGACCATCTGAGGAGTGGCAGCTCTCATCTACTGGGCCCTAATCTCTTCCTTCTGAGTGGGCCATGTCCCTGCTCTCCAGGGATAAGACCAAAACATCTGCCACCCCTCTCTGCAAGGGTTTCTGATGCTAGCTGAAACATCCAGAGAGTTCCAGAGAACCCAGCAACACTCTATGATGTGGGGGGAGTGTCTAAAGATGGAGTAAGTTTGGTCTGGAAGTTCT